>OX439483.1:14978427-15386078 GCA_949320155.1 Melangyna quadrimaculata | reverse complement strand
CCAATAGTATATTTTAGGACATGATTCTTGGGTGTATTTTAGGAAAAAAATTGTTCTACACTAAGGGCTTATCTCCAATTTTGATATCGTTTATCGGAGATTTAAGAAAAGTCTTACTTTGGTGTACCCCGACGCATGTTCTCGGTAATTGCGCTGTTAGTAATAATGATAGGCCTTTAGGCCTTTATTTTTAGAAGAAATACCAGCCTTTGTATTTGCGTTAAATAAATTTTATATCTTTTCTCAGTCTTAAGATATTCAGTTTTTAGCCTGTTCCATTTTCTCTGCCTTAAAAATAAAGCACTAAACGAAGTTTCTATCGTTATTATTTACAGCGCAATTACCGTTAACATGGGTCAGGGTACACCAAAGTAAGACTTTTCTTGAATCCCCGATAGATGATATCATAATTGGAGATAGGCCCTTACTGAAAAACAATTTTTTTCCCTGAAAACACTCAAGAATCATGCCCTAAAATACTATTGACGAATTAAGGGAAACCCTGTATTATACCAAACAAAATATTTCAGCCTGATAAACTCCTACTTTCTCTCCTTTCCCCAACTTTAAATGCGTTTATACAAAAACCCATTGCGGGGGGCTTTGAATATGTGGTTGAGGATACAATTATGTGTGGCTACTATTAATAAAATGTCCTTAATTAATTTTTGACTGCTCGGGTTCTTTCTTTCTTGGACTAATTGTAGTGTCAATTTTTTTTCCTAAAAATCATTTCAAAGTTTTACATCTACAAAGTTAATTTTTTTTTAAACACAGCTGTTGGTTGTTCCATGAATTTTATTCCAAGAGCAACTCAGCATAAGAGATTGAGATTGTTATGAGTTAAGGAGACCATTAGGCAAAGGCATAAGCCATGAGTTGCTTGCACTGATTTGATTTGACTCCACATTTATGGTATGTAAAATAATTCTAAACACATTGATTTTCATGAGCACCTTCTATTTTTTATGGAGCACCTGCTCTAAAGACGTGTTCCATTGTATACATTCCCACACATGCGAATTTGCGTTTAACGAATTTATGTGATCCAGTTCTATATTTGGTTTGTATCAAAAAGAAAAGTAATGGTTAGCATCAGACTAAAAATAGAATCTGTATGCTCAAGATAATCAAAAAATAAATTCAAATCTCATACTCCAAAATGAGCGTAGGTACAAATTTATTTTTAAACAAAATTGCTTTTCACTCAAAAATGTTTCTTTATAAAATTTCATCGTTTATCTGAAAATGACATACTAATTAAAACGCGAACTCCAACATAACCAAAGTACCCTTTCCCATTATGCTGCTTCTACCGAAATCAACGGCCGGCGAAAGTTATAACATTGCTTTATTTCGGCCTAAAGGGATTCAAATTCTGTCTGATATTAACATTACCGCATCCATCAAGGGCAGTCGAAGTAGCGTGGTAAATTCAATATGATGCATGTGGTTTTTGGTGGGGTTTAACAGACTGGTATTCAATTCAAAAACACCACCGCCTGACCCCCACCCATCCAGAGGCGTCTTTAGACAATTGGGGGCCCTGGGCCCTTAATTAAATGGGGGCCCTTTGTTGAAAATGTATTGTAATTTTTTAAGTTTATCATCAGTCATTACTTTTAATGATTTTTGTTAAATTTCAACTAGCAAAAATAAAATTATGAGTTGCTCTATGATAAGTTCTTAGAGCAAAAAAACATATGTATAAACAAATGCTCTGTTTTAATAACTCTGTTGTCCTGAAAAAATGGAAGACTGCAAACATATTCAAAAAAGTTATAAATCAATGATATGAGTGGTGCTTTTTATTAAAAGAATATTATATAAGAAGTAGGAGCATTGTATATAAAACCTATAGTAATATTAATGAGTCGAATTTCGGGACGATAGTCTAGGCCTATAGGTGAAGTGATTATCGCTAGAGAGATTTAATGAGATGTTCAATGTGTTTTTAACTCTACATTATCTGCAGAGCAAATGCCATCCCAGGCCAGTGGCACCGCCACCGTCGTTTTGGTTTTTTGATAGTACTATGGATATTTTTATTCAAGGTAGGAGTACCTAAAATCAAATTTTGTACGTGATTCTATTCTTCTCTTATGTGTATTTTTAAAATAAAAAAGTTTGTTCGTAGTTGTAGTTACAATATTCATTTGAACAACTGAATAGAAACGAAATTTTACAAACAAAATAATACAAAATGACAAAAGTATTATTTGAATATTAAGGAAGACCAAGGTGACTCTTAAACCATTCCTTAGTTGCCGGTTATAGCGATCAGGAAAACGCATCAGTAAAAAAATTCTTTTTGATAATTTTATTTGTTAAGATACGATCTGGAATATAGAAAGGATACAAATCAATAAATAATTACCTGAAATAATTTATTCATAAAAAAAACTATTTGAAACAAATATTTGTGTCTAAAAAAATCATTTTCTAATTTTCCTGATGTAAATTCCGCACAGAATTTTTTACCCTACGGAATTTACATCAGGAAAATTACAAAATGCTTTTTTTAGACACAAATATTTGTTTCAAATAACAAGTTTTTTTTTATGAATAAATTATTTTCGGTAATTGTTTATTGATTTGTACTCTTTTTATATTCCAAATCGTTTCTTAACAAATAAAATTATCAAAAAGAAAATTTTTTACTGATGCCTTTCCCTTTGTCATATTGACTTTGCTCTATTACGCTTAGTTTTCCAAATATTGAAGAAAAACTACAAAATGGGACATTTACCCCCTCTCCTGCCTTAAGCTTGTGGCCCTGAACTGGGGACTTTTTGAATGATGTACCTAAGGGTCAGCTCTACCACTCACACAGAATTTATTCATTCTTTGACCTCAAGCTCAAAGAAACACTACTATCACATACTACTATAATAATAATAAGAATTATACAAAAAAAAAAAACATCAACAAAATTGTCGTCGTAACTTTCAATTTTCTCAAAAACTAAGAGACATAGAATCATTTAGTTTTCAATTAGGAGTTATAAGGGGAAGTGAATAATAAAAGACCATTCAGCATTTTATTTCCCAATTTAAAAAGAAAAATCAAAAACAAAATTTTCAATTTTTTTTTAATAATTTTGAGTTTGAAAGTTATTTTTAAAAAACTATGGACATCAATAACTTGATTTGAAAATAAAATAAAAGAACGAAGTTTTGGCTTTCAAATCAGGTATTTTTTTTTGTTGTAGGTGTTGCCGTTGTTTTTTAATATTATTTTTAAAAAAATGTTCCTCCTCTCATAAGGGGTGGAGAAAGAACCCCCCTCTATGGCAAATATATTTTGTATTGTGTTCCTTTAAAAAAAACGTTATCATTTTTTGGCGCCATTTGAAAACAACTCTTGCTAATTAAATTTTGCCTAATTTAGTATACATCTACTTTTTCGTATAGTTTCGGATATATAAAAAAAAGAAGGAAATTCCAACCCCTTTTTTAGCCTCACGACATGATGAAATAACAGTGAATGAATGTGTATTTATCTTTTTTGTTTTTTTCAGGTAAATTGGTCAGAAAACATTCAATATCTAAGACAATAACAGGTTTTTCAGATTTGTTGACTTTTCTACCCCCCGCATCTGCTTTATTATTGACACTAGGAAAAATATGAATATATCATTTTATAGACAGTTTAATTGTCTATAATTAAGCTGTATAGACTTTTCATCTATAATGCTAGGTTGTGCCAATATTCAGGAAAATCTAAAGTGGGGTACTTTTAACCCCCCATCCTGAGTTTAGCTCGCGGCCCTGGGCTGGGGACTTTGGGTATGTTATACCTGTGGGTAACCCCTACTATATATAATCCAGAGGGCCTTATTTTTTACAAGCAAAATTCCTTCGTTGACTGTACTATAAATATTGTTTTTCGATTATATGACAGTGAATTTTGAGTGCGCGTTTAATTTGTTCACAAATGTAAGGGCGCTACTTCGAAAAACTACAACGCGCTCTCGAAATTCTTTGTACTAAGCTTACAAATTCAAACAAATTGAGGTTTAATTAACTATGCAATACTTTGAAACTACGTTGATGGCAATTTAAATGCCACAAAAGTGGATCGCACTGTAAATGTGGATCTCAATGTAAAAATGATAAAGTTTCACTTTAAACCAACGTTGAACGGAATGTAAATATACAAAAGTTGATTTAAAGGTACATATAAATAAATACGTTTTACTTTGAATGTTGAATACCTTTAAATTACGTCTCATAGCTATTCATATTAACATTGTTTTAACGTAAAAATCAAAATGACACTTCATTTTAAATCCTTTAAATTAAACACGATCGTATTTAATTTAAGATCGCATTTTTTCCCTCGGTGTTTCAATAATACTTTTTTCATTTTGTGCTACTTTTTTTTTAAATATTTCGTTATTTTCTGGTCAGTTCGAGCATTTTTGTCTTACTTATTGACCATACTATGCCAATTGAATGCACCCCAAATTAAATTAAGTTTTATCCTGTACTCTTTACCGTCTACAGAGTGTATTTTGGATCCAAGTCCTTGCTCTTCTAACCTCCAATTTACTTTCTGACTTTAAAAGTGAGAAGTCCTAAGAACAAGAAACTTGATCCAAAATAAACTCCGAACAGATTTCGCAAACAAAAGTTATGCATTTTAATATTTTATAAAAATATCGTTCTTAAATATGTCGCCATCGCTGTATGATCTTGTGGTAAGTCTTAGCCAATTCTTCACATCCATTGTATTATATAAAAGTTGGTTTGTAAACAAATCTGTAACTGCAGTTTACAAGTTAAAGTTAACCTTATCGATTCAATATAGCTTTAAACGGCCTTTATTCCATAAAAATTGGCGTTTCGTCCCGGCGTTCTCACTTGGACTCTTCAGTTGACAGTGAGAGCCTTGTCAAGACGCAATTTTTATTAAGTTCAGTCCAGCTAACATCAATTTTACTGCGAAAATCAATTGTGAACTATATCCAACCCAATAAGAATTTCTAATCAAGAATTGTTGGAAATGTAGTAAGATTGCGGGGCCCTGGGCCCGGGCCCAGTGGGCCCATGCCTAAAGACGCCACTGCACCCATCCCTAAGCCTGGGATACGATGGCCTCGAAAACATATTGAACAAACAAAAAAATAACATTGATCTATTGATTTAACAGCATGTGGTTAAATTAATTTCAATTTCATTAATGCAAAACGCAATTAATCAACGTGGGGTAACATCCTTTTGTTTTAAGGTTCTGCGTCGCAATTTGGTGCAACTATTGTGAGATAAAGCCAAAGATAGAACTGTTTCGATGCAAAATTTTAATTTAATTGTGTCAAGCGGTGAATTCTTGAAACCTTGAAAAATCTATGTAATAATTTGGAATTTGTATAAAAAGTTTTCATTTATAAGTTTATTGATATTTGTGTCGTTTGCAATACAGTTTTTAAAATATTCGTAGTTTTTACAAAGCCCTTTGAGATGTGTAGAGAAAAAAATTCAATTACATAAAATGTCATTGCAAAACGTCCAGTTTATCAATAAACCTTTACTTTTGCTTCAATTGAATTGGTTTTGATATGGCGGATTTCCAGGGACATGATTTAAACTAAAAAAATGTGTATGTAAGTGCAATACATATGAACCTACAAATAACTATACTAAAAGTCCTTTTTGAATAAAAAAACAATCAATAATGAAATGAAATTTCGAAACATTCATAAATCAAAAGATTAACGAGGTTATTTTGCGAATTTTATAGCTGGAAAACTGCAAAGGACATCGATTCCCCAAGACACTTTGATAAATTAATGGGGACAAAATAAACACATTTTGGCAGGCTATATTCATAAACTGGTTAACGTTAACATTTTATTTTACTAAAATATTTTATTATTCATATCAATAAAAAATACTGAAAGGATATTACGGCAATGAAAGTTACTTTATGTACATAAATATGTATGTTTTTTTTAGCTCAGGCCAGATGGCATTGGGAGCCGATAGTTTATTGGAAGTTAACAAATAAACTGCATAGTTGTGGGTTTTTGATGAATTTATTATTTCTGTTGCCAATTGGGAAACATCTGGGAATACAAATTTTATTAGTATTAAGTTAAAAAATCACTAACATAAATTCTCGTTTACTAGAATTAAATCAATAACAACAAAAAAAAAATGGAAATTATTTTTGAAACTGTTAAAACAGAAAACAAAAATAAGAATAAAAACCCATTATGACTTTCTGAGAGTAAACAAAAATAATAAAATTAACATAATATGTACTTTGTAAAAATGAACAAATCGCAGTAATTGGATTTCCATTAGGTAATTAACTTTTGCTTGAACGAAATAGAATTGCTGAATTGATGGTAGATATATTTGAATAATATTCAAGGATAGTTTACGATTTTATTATTAATAAATTTTAAGAAATACCTACTACGTCAGAAAGTCTTATGAAGAGTCAGATAAAAACTGAGAAAGTAATAGTTTTTCTCATGGAAATTGAGGTTGGTTTGTTGGCATGTTGAAAGCATGCCTTGATGCTCGTTAAGATTTTATCAGATAGGATAAGGATTCAGATTTGATTGTTTTATTCTTATGCAGCCTGATTATATCAGTAAAGAAACATCTCATGGTAACAATGTCCAAACATTTTCTTAAAGATTTAAAGAAAGAAAAGAGAGTTAAAAATTAAAATTTACGAATAATACTCAAATTGACGATTTATGTACATATGTAGGGTAACGTTGTCATAGATGCACCAGTGGTGCAAAATGCACCACACTTATATTCACCCAACCAGCAGCTGTATTAGTGTATACCTAATACCATTGTATCCGTTACTTTTAATAAGGCCAACAGAGTTAAGTCTGGTTGTGCTTCTCTTTGTTGGCGGACGCGTGCGCAGTTTTGTATGAATATTAAGTTAAAAAGAAAAAAAATACGGTGAGTTTATTTTTTTATATTTAAGTGAAAACTAAGTTTTTCTTCAATAAAGTTTCATAAAACTGTTATTTTGACTTTTTTGTTTATATTTTAAAAGAAATAAAATTCCTTTTTGGTACCACGAAAGCATAGTGTTAAATGCACCATGGTGCACTGTGCACCTAGAAGTTTTGAATGTGTAGACTAAAGCTTACTGTCTTTATTAAAGATGCCACGGAAACCAGTTGTGAACCGCAGGAAAGGACTTCACTCGAAAGACCCGTGCGAGCAGATCTTTGGTAAAAGAGGAAGATATAAAATATATTTTCAAAGATCCTACTGTATCGGCTCGGGACCAACTAATCATTATATAAATAGCTGAATCTCTATCCCCCAGTTTGCACTGGGAGCTTAAGATCAGCTGAATCTTAAACTGATTTTAAATTTTTGATTTAAATCGTCCATTTTCATAGTGAAATCTGAACTTCAGTTCAGTTAAACTTCGTTTAACTAGATTTTATGAAAAAGAGTTGGCAGCATTTTACGTTTTGCTTCGCCAAGTGACGTATTGCAAACAGTACCCTTCAAGCAAGCGAGTCCGTTTTGGATCCGAAACCAGTTCATAAACGGACCCAAAACAGGATCCAAAACGATTCCAAATCGGATCAAATTAGTATGGAAATTAGAATCACCACGGAGCCATTATGTGAATGTATTGTGAGAGATAGAGAGAGTATTCTAATTCACCATACTCCGAGAAAACGCAGCCTAAATGGAATCCAAAACAGCCCAACAAAAATGAATGAATCGAGGCATACCCAAATGTATTGTATTAAAAAGAAACTTCCCCATCTAGTAGAGTTTCTACATTGCATACAAAAAAAAAAAAACAAACAGAATTTTGTTTATTTCAAGACTTTATTTTTATTTGTCAATTATAAAATGTACAATATATATTTTCACAACTAAACATATATGTACATATAATAAACAGTAAGCTTGTATTCATTTCACAAGAAAAAAAGATAAAAAAGCAATGGTCTTCACCACGCTACCTACAAAACTGAACTAAAAACACAAGTGGTGAAAATTAAAACAAAATGACTGTACTCTCTTTTTTTCTCCGTGCATGACAAAATTCTCTCGATTCTTGTTTTTCTTTTTACATGCGTACACAGAATATTTGTTAATGTGTGCGAGACACTCAGTTTTTTTGGAGTCCCAAGTGATTCCAAAGTGAACCGAGAAATTCGGGTCCGTGATTTTGCTTGAAGGGTACGTAGCTTTCCTTGTCTATTTTTTCTCTTTCTGAAGCAAAAAACATAAGTGAAACAGCAACAATTATTTTGGGTTGTTGATAATTTGTCGACATTTTTTTTTCGAGTCACTCGAACAAGACTAAAAAAAAATTGAAAATAAACCAATAATTGTGCAAAAAAAAGAGAAATAACTTTTCAACAGCATACAAAGATTAAGATTCGCTGATGCAAATGGTTATGAAAAATAAGTAAATAAATTCCACGTTGAACTTAGGTTTAAAAGAAACAATGCTGTAGTCTAACTTAAACTACAAATTGAACTCGGTTCAGGCTTTGATAATTGGTTTTTATTCTTTAAATTAATTCTTGGTGCATTAAGTACCTTCTTGATGCATTCTGCACATATGACTGCTGCATTTGGTACATATTATGGTGCACAATGCACCATTTCTCATTTTTCGAAAAATTAATGCTCACTTAAAAAATTTAAATGTTATCGAAAATTTAACTTTGTACTAACTTTCATAACTAAACTGTTGAAAGGATATAAAAATACCAGCCCAAAAGAGTTAAATTTAAAAATGTTATGATCATTTGAAAAGAAGGTGGTGCATCTATCCCAACGTCACCCTATGTATATGCCATAGCTAGGGCTAGGATTTTTTTCAACGATCATCACCAGTGTTGCCAGAAAATATTTTCTGAAATCGTGAGATTACCACATTAGAAATCGGTGTAAATCGGGGACATATTTTTTTAACCTTACAACTCATGACAAAGATTAGCTTTTTGTCAATTTTGTCTAAATGTTTTTAAACATTGAAAATAGGCTCGTTTTGTACAAATTATGGTGTTACCAAAATAAATAAAGTACAAATGAATACAAATGAAAATGAACTTTAGCGTAGTGTTACCACATAAGCTACCAAGAAAATTAAAATGAACATGGCAGGGTATCGAACTGTTGGTTGGGTCGATGTGCCGTGCTTGTTCAATTTCCTTGTGCTACCAAAGAAGAGAATGAAAAATAAAATACGACAGAAATAATGAGCTATATGTTTGTAGGTCTTCTATCGACTGCAGGCAGAGCACTACTACAGTACAGCTGAGTATCGAATTTTCGGTTGGTATGTTGTTTACAGTCACAGTGCGTGTTTACAGGGTGTTGTGGGTAGGAAAAGCACACAGAATAGGTACCTTCCACAGTAGAATTTACAAAAGTTTTGAACCTATTTACTATTACGTATATAATAATAAATGTAACTTTCCTGCAAAAAAAAATAACTTTTTTACAAAAAAATTAATAACTTATTTCCAAAAAAAAATGCTTTTCTACAAAAAAAATTAACGTTTTAAAAAAAAAATAACTTTTTTTAGTTTGTCAACTAAATTTTATACATATTTGCACTCAGCCCTGACTAACATAATATGTTCGACGGGCGCCTTTGTGGTCCTGCAACCAACTAGTCTTTAATATTTAGATTTTAAAATACTTTATTAAGCCAGACATATTCATTAAGCCAGACATAAGAGATTAATTGACAAAAAACAACAATCTACAATTGAATGGAAACGTCGAAAAAAAATGAAAATCAATTTGAGTTAATGTTTTTGTACCTCCCTACATCACTTAATTATTCAAAACTTTATACGGAAAATTGATGTGGTACAAAAGTTGTAATTTAAGATTCTTGGTAGTATATTCTCAACATATAGTAGAGGATTAAATAGTTGTAGATATAATAGAAAATTTAAAATTTAGTACTTTTTAAGTTATGATTAAAAAAAAGGTGAATATTTTGTGACACCGCATCGGACAGGTACAATCGTTCCTAACTTTATTTTTTCTTGGATTTTAATGGAAAAATCTATTCCGTAGCTCGTACCACTGGAAAAATAGAAGTACTGTACAGTAGAAGTACTATACAGTAGAAGTACTATACAAGAAGATAAGAGCCTACAAATGCGTCTGTGCTTGTACCCAATTCTGAAGATGGTGTGTTCCAAACAAAAAAGATCAGATCTTTATGAATGAGGTGAAAAATTAAAGCAGGGATGACTTAAATTTGTATGCAAACTTAATCGGAAAATGTTGAACAATTTCATTCTAAAAATGTGATTGAGTTATTAGTCGTTTCAATAAATTAGAGCTTATTGACTTAAACCTCCTACGATTAGGTACAAGATAATGTTGAAAAAAATTTGTTGGTTAATTTAAAAAGAGCAAAATTAATAAATATAAAATAAATTCGTAAATTACGAAATTGTAAACGGATCCTCCAGATTAAGGTTTAAAAATACTGCCCTTAAGATTTACAAAAAAAAAAAAAATACTATCTACAAATTCTTGAAAACTACGAAAAAATTAAAAACAATTTGAGTTAATGTTCTTTTTTACCTACCTAATTTACTTAATTATTCAGAAATTGTTTAACGTCGAAACCTCTTTTGGAATCGACTGAAGGTTTTAATTGCTTTGTTGCTCCTTACCTCGGGTGGGGGGTAGCAATGACAAGTAAAACACTAGATTGACTTCTGGATTAAAAAGTGATTTTATTCTAAATTTGTTTGACTATTTATACTAAATTACATTAATGCGATTCTATATTAATTTTATTTTGTGTGAAAATAAATGTAATAGGATAGGAGTACACCTGTAAAAAGTGCAGATCGTGCAGTTTTGGTGGGAACATATAATTTAGTATGGAATGTGAACTTTGTTTAGGGAATAGGGTGTTCTAGATTTGGATAGGGTGTTTTTATATGCAGGAATGCAGGTACATAGTAATAATAAGTTGTTGGCTTAAACAGAAATTATTAATTTAAATTCGTTGTTAGGCATATTCTTTACATAAACTAGAGATTACAAAGTTGGAAATCTAATACAAAATTCAAATTTAATGCTTTTTGAATTATGGTTATTAAAGACAAGCTGTTGTGACACTCAATCTGACAGATAAAAACGTTCCTTACTTTATATATACTGAAGGATTTCAATCTTCTATTTCTCTTGTCAGCAATTAAGCGCTTATGTTTAGCAAACATAGCTGTGCACTTATTGAAAGCTCCAAACGTTCTGAAACAAACAACAAAAACTATTCTTATGGGAAGAATTAACTGGCTGAACATCAATAGCAGTAGGTTCACTTGTATAGTTGAAGATAGCTAGTGCAATTGAATTGACGAAGTCGAAAGGAAGAAAACAGGCACAGTCGAGCCCGTTCATAGCCATATGAAGATGAAATAAAAAAATGTGCTTTTATCCGACTGCAAAGTTGGTTTGGCGCACAGAAAAAAAGATTAAAATGACACAAACAAAAAAAAAAAATCCAGTGTTACTTGTAAATGTAATTAACATCAAACAAAATTCGGTGCAGTGTAAAATTGAGAAAACTTCAACTTTTTGCTAAAGGTAGGTTAAGCAGTCAATTAAGTCGGAAAAAGTCAATAGTCAGTAAAAGTAAAATAACAGATTGAGGCAAGATGATATTTGCCAAAAAAATTAGTAATGATAGGAAGAGGTACATAATTCGCTTGAATCTTCGACCTTCCAATCACATTGGGAAATGGTTAAGCCTAATGGTGTAGGCACCTGTGGATGAAGCTTGTACATCACTGTGAAAGTAAAAAGATATGAAAATTGTGAAGAGCTCTACAATACAACGTTTTAGTTGTTGCCAGAAATGTATGGTATGACACAAATTTGAGCACTTACAGTCTTGTGTTCAGCCATCAGTTCCTAGTACTATTTTTATAGCTTTCACAAATGAAAAGCTAACCAAATTTAAATAATTATAATGTACCTTATTGCATCGCGATAGATTGTCAAAATTACCTCTTTACAAGAATTTAAAAATTCAACAAGATATGGAATTATATACTTTTATTGTGTTTTTATATAAAAATAAGGAGTTCTTCTATTCAACAAACATTATCGTTTTCTTATGTTGCAGTGCAAACAATTAGTCATGTTTTTGTTTTATCTAGCAAATGCAAGTCGTTTTCAATGCCCCCATTCTTACTCTATGAGTGAAATCTGTAAATATTTTAGATTGTGTTTTTCATCGGATTTCCTATGACATGGTAATATTGCTTGCACACAAATTGTAATGTTAAAATTAAATAATTTCTATTCGGAGGTTCTTATTACATTTACACCCATATTTATAAAGAAAAAATAGTTATTTTAGCTCACGTGTTTAAGAAAACTACACCACGGAATAAGAATTTTCTGGGCTCAAAATAAAGGCAATTGCTTACTGCTTTATTTGAGTCCGGAACATTCTTATTCTATGGTGTAGTTTCTCTAAGCACGGGAGCTAGAATAACTATTTTTTCTTTATGAACAAGGAAGTTAATAAATAAAAATTGATATTTATTTGTTTTATTATGACTTTTAATTTAAATTCATATTGTTTGAACCCATTGAGTTAAACTTAATAATTAATAACAAATATTTCCATTGATATATATAAAGTCTTTTATGTGGCATTTGCTTACAAGAAACTTAATTATTTAGGGATTATAGCACCTAGCTAGCTTAGAAATGAACAAGTAAAACATAAGCTAACAAATACTCCAAAGATTCAAATTTCTTATAAACCGCAACGGCTATGTACAAAAGCATCTTAATTTTAATTACTTTTAAAATATTTATTTTTATTAAATTTTTTGAACACTATAATCAGACACTTTTTGCCATTAACATGAAACAAACAAGGCGACTTTGGGAGTGTTCAACAAACAAAAAGCAGACATTGCCATTGATTACCGATGTTATGGATTATGACGATGGAAAATTTCAAATGGGATATTTTAAGATCATCCCAGATAGCCATTCTAATTTTTAAAAACTCGGATTTTTCGTATGCCAATCGTTTGTGATTCGTTTGTGACAGCAATAAAAAGTGTTGTGACTCGCTAGTTATTTACAGCCGTATTCATTAGAATCCGCTGAACAGATGAATAGTTATGCTCTGTATACGGATTTATGTAGCCACTATACAACGTTGCATAAATTGTTATGCATAAAATATTTTTCAACCCATTATAGTTATAATGAGCTTGTGTCAAAATTAGTACCATAAAGAAGGAATCTAGTACGTTTAACTTTCAAAACTGACAAAGGAGACCCAGCTGTGTGTGTGCTGTGTAAAAAATCAATAGAAGTAATTCTGCTGGCTATTGGATTCTTTTTGGTTTCTTATTAATTTCTTTTAATATTATTATAATAATCCAGTTACTTTGTTGTTTTTTTGTGTTCGCAAATAAAATTAAAAATATTTGAAACAAAAAATACGTCGTTTTTGAATTATTCCATGAATTGTTCCATTCACTCACATCGTGATGTTTTTGTTGAGGAGAAAAATAAAAGGGTGGTGCTTATTTTGTAATGCTTAAAATTCATTTGTTTTTTCCCATGAAAGTGATGAAGGTGAATCTTTGTATAATTTTATTTAAATCAATGATGCCGTCGAGCATTTGCAAAAGTTGTAAGATTTGATAGAAAATCTTTAAATTTTGCAAATTTATTAAGCAGCTTCTATAAAATAAAGTGTACAGAAAAATATTCTTTATTTTTTCAAACAATATCCCAACAAAAATGTACAGTAAATAAACAAAACCAACATTATTAATTGCTGTATTAAATTTTATAAAATATTTTGAATGTGAGATTTCAGCACCTCAAAGATTGCAAAAAATAAGCGCCTCCCTAACATCTATCTACATTATTGCTATGTGTGAGTCAAAGCGACATGCCGATACTAAACAACCCTTATGTTGGCTCTATACAACCTCCAAACGCGTTTAGCTTATGTTGCTTCTATTCAACGTTGCATAAGGTTATGAATAAGGTTTTTGCGTTCAGAGGCATTATAAAGAGTGCATAGCGCTATGCACTCGCTATAATTTGTTTATGCATAAGGCTGTTAGTTTATATGATCCTTGTGCACAAAATCGTAACGCGGTAATTTAGGGATGTTGGGAATCGATGATTTTCTTGTTCCAGGCTTAGGTTTTCCATCGATTTCGGAATATAAATTCATAAATGCTTGTTTGGATAATCGAAAATAGTTAACAAAGCTACAAAAGAAAAGTAAATGAAAAAAAAAAAAAACTACCGAATCAAGTAAATCCGTACAATTTATCATCTTTCTCCAAGGAACTAATTCCATTTCCTGTATCTTTTTCTGAATCTGTGTCACTTAACCACGCTTCGATTGTATCCATTTTTTTTATTCTAAGTTATATTCACATAAAAATAAAATATTTTATTGAAAACTTTATGAAACGAAATAAATAAATAAACAATCCAGTCTGAAAAAAAAACAATCTGTCAAACGTTAAAGTATGAATAATTCACAATTTATACTTTTTCATTCACAATAACTCATATACTAGTCGGTTAAGTTACGCAATACCGATTCAGAAATCAGTCGATGGTGATGATCAGTGTTGCCAGAAACACCGATTTATCGTAATTCTCCCGATTTTTAGACCTATTTCTGATACACCGATTTTTGATCTTAATATGACACTTTTCCCCGATTTTCAATGTTTCATAGTATCTGCAATTTACTTTATTTATAATTTTACTAAAAATTTGAACAATTTTTAATCTGGCTTTGTCTAACTTAAAATATCAGATCATCCCAGAGCCATTCCAATTTTTAAAAACTCAAATTTTTGATTTTTTTTTTGTGCCAATCGTTTGTGATTCGTTTGTGACTGTTTGTGACAGCAATAAAAAGTGTTGTGACGCGCTAGTTATTTAGTTATTAACAAATCAACAAAATGTACCAGTTAGCCATTTTTTTTTTTTGAAAACTGTAGTAGCATAGACTTCTTTACACTCAATCGATCAGAAATCGTTTGTGACAACGTAGTTTTCGAGAAAAATTAGAAAAACTGATTTCAGTTCACCACACTTTCATTTTGTTTATTGCTATGGGCGGAGATATGCATAGGTTAGTGCTGGTGTATGTGTACCGTGATTCATGATGCCGAGGTAAGTTATTATGCTTTGAGGTGAGCAACATGCTCCAATGATAAATATAAATATAAATATAAAAATAAAACAGTGTTGTTTCCACTTCAAAGATGGGAAATGGATTTTGAATTATGAATTTATTAACAAAAAAAAAAGGCTCTAGCCATAGAGCTTGTATAATGTTTTACTTCATTAGAATGAAATTTTTTTAACAAATTTCGAATTTACCAATAAAATCGTTTGTGGCTACCTAGTTTGTTTGTGACAGCCTATTTCCCGAAAACTCGTTGTTTAATGGCATTAGTGTAAATTTAAACCAGCCATTACGAGTTTTTGGAAAATGGTCTGTCACAAACAAACTTGGTTGTCCCAAACGATTTCCTTGGTAAATTCCAATTAAATAAACAATTTTCAAGATAATGATTACAAATTTAAACCAGCCCTTATTTTTTTTTTTTGTATTTCCTTAGATTATAGTGGTTCATATGAAAATATCTGAAAATCCTAGAAACTTCCTCCTTTCGTATTTATGCAAAAATAAAAAAAATACGAGTATGTAACTGTGTAGGTATGTAAAAAAAATCTGATGTAAAAATAAAATAGAAACAAAAAGGAGACAAAAAAAAGTACATATTGCAGAGTATTCTGGCTGGCGCTTTGCAAACTGTTGATTTTCAAACCCATGCTTTCATTTTATTGTATGATTTTGGATCTGGATGATGACTTATATAAAGGTTGAAAAACATTTACGAATACCAACAAGTTTTCAACCTTTATGAAAATATCGTTGTATGGCAGCTACCCGCTATAGATATGGTCCAGTGCATTTCAAAGCAGTTTGTTACACGATACAATTTATAAAGTAAAATAATCGCAGACCATATCATGGACATGGTCATGGACTGGACATGAACATGCAATATGCACCATGATACATGGATGCAAGAAGCCAGAAGCATTATCAACATGCCAAATGCAACACGCAAAATGCAACATGATATATACAACATGCGACAGGCAACATGCACCATGCCACGTGCAACATGACACATAAAACATGCAACATTGTGAAACGATACAATGTGCACGCAAACGTGTGCGTGCACGCATACGTTTGCGTGGACGCATACGTTTGCGTGGACGAATACGTTTGCGTGGACGCATACGTTTGCGTGCACCCAAACATTTGCACCCACACGTTTGCAACATGCTATATACAACATGCGACAGGCAACATGCACCATGCTACGTGCAACATGACACATAAAACATGCAACATTGTTAAACGATACAATGTGCACGCAAACGTGTGGGTGCACGCAAACGTATGCGTGCACGCAAACGTATGCGTCCACGCAAACGTGTGCGTGCACGCAAACGTATGCGTCCACGCAAACGTATGCGTGCACGCAAACGTGTGCGTGCACGCAAACGTATGCGTCCACGCAAACGTGTGCGTGCACGCAAACGTATGCGTGCACGCAAACGTATGCGTCCACGCAAACGTGTGGGTGCACGCAAACGTATGCGTCCACGCAAACGTGTGGGTGCACGCAAACGTATGCGTCCACGCAAACGTGTGCATGCACGAAAACGTATGCGTGCACGCAAACGTGTGCGTGCACGGAAACGTATGCGTCCACGCAAACGTGTGCGTGCACGCAAACGTATGCGTCCACGCAAACGTATGCATGCACGCAAACGTGTGCGTCCACGCAAACGTATACGTGCACGCAAACGTATACGTCCACGTATGCGTGCACGCAAACGTATGCGTCCACGCAAACGTATGCGTCCACGCAAACGTATGCGTCCACGCAAACGTATGCGTCCACGCAAACGTATGCACGTATACGTTTGTGTGCACGCATACGTTTGCGTGGACGCATACGTTTGAGTGCACGCATACGTTTGCGTGCACGCACACATTTGCGTGCACGTATACGTTTGCGTGCACGTATACGTTTGCGTGCACGTATAAGTTTGCGTGGACGCATACGGTTACGTGCACGCATACGTTAGCGTGGACGCAAACGTTTGCGTGCACGCAAATGTATGCGTGCACGCAAACTTATACGTGCACGCAAACGTATACGTGCACGCAAATGTGTGCGTGCACGCAAACGTATGCGTGCACTCAAACGTATGCGTGCACTCAAACGTATGCGTGCACGCAAACGTATGCGTGCACACAAACGTATACGTGCACGCAAACGTATACGTGCACGCAAATGTGTGCGTGAACGCAAATGTGTGCATGCACGCAAACGTAATATCTTGAGTTCTATTGGTCGGATTGCCAAGATTTTGACGTTTTGACTTAAAGAAAATGACAGAGCATCACATTATATATTTTTTTAATTTTTTGAAGTGGTAATACCTATGAAAAAATAAACTGGAAAATTGCTATTTTCAAACTCCCACCCCCGCCAAAGGCTGAAAAAGAAACCTGTCAGACGGTTGTATTTGATACCGCGATATATGCACCTACAAACCATCATACTCATATTTTAGTTAGCAATCCACTCCCAAAATTTGCTGTAGGCTCTTGGTCTATCAGTGAAGCGTTCAGAACACTTGATCGTAATAATCATTCTAAAATCTTATTGATAACAACCATTTTATAATAATAATAAATAATTATATTTCTTTCTATTTGAAATTATTTTTTTTTTAATGTTTTCGAGTGACGAGGAAATGTAACATACGTTGGGAGAGTGAAAAGAGAGAAACGCTTCCCTTGAAGAACAAATTATTTTAACTATTGCGACGATGTTGATTTTATTTTATAATTTATATATTTTTATAATTTATACATAACTAATATAAAAAAGTTTTAGTTTAGGTTAAGGTTTTTTTTTTGTGAAAATCTAAAGTTATATAAATAATTGAATTTTGGCATTCCCACTTTTCCTTTTAGAATAGCCTTGTTTTTTGTGCATTTATATCAGCTTCTATCCCCGGTTTAAAATGATTTCAATATTTCATACAATAACATCTGTAGTATTTAACATTTTAAATATTTTTAAGTGGAGATAGAAAAAAAAATTATATACCTTCAATTTTCAGCCACGTCAAGCTTTGAACCACCAGATAAAAAAAATCTGTCAGTAAATTTGAACGTCAGTCTAGAGGGACTGCAAATATTCACACGCATGATTTCCAGAGAAAACTCAGATTTTGATTTGTTGTTCCCAAATTCTTCACGGATTTTAGCCCCAATTTCGTTTTTTTGCTAAGTTATCGAAGTTCATAGGGTTAATTATTTTTTCGTTCGGCATTTTAATTGTTAAGCCCCGACCCCGTTTTTTTTTTTCAATTATCTCTTTAAGCTTAAGCCCCAACTTGGACTTGACAGTCCCTTGAGTCAAGCGCAAAAATTTTCTGGAATAAGGTAAGTTTTAAAGGAATTATTTGCTTAGCCCCGACCACGTTTTTTTGTCCAATTCTTGTCAAGCCCTACTCGCGAGCTGTTTTTTTTTTTCGTCCCAATTTTCTGTCAATTATCCGTAGCCCCGAACTTGTTTTGTGTACAATTCCCTTCAGAATTCAGCCCCAACCTAATTAATTTGGGGCTTAGAAAAAATTACGTAGCATATAAATTGCGTAGCCCCAGCCTCGTTATTTTTTCTGACTCCTGATTCTGATTTCTATATTTCAATCAATTTTAAGAACCGCCTGTGGGGGAGGCTTTAGCCCCTTTAGCCACCCCCTGGATCCACCACTGTTAAACCTACATATAAAGCAAGTATAAATTTTATAAATTTAGTCAAAATCGGTGAAACCGGTATCGATCTACTAATTTCAGGAAATCTTTAAATGTTGTCTCACGTAAGTTGTTTCATAATCTTCCTGTCCATATACCTTCTATTTGCCCTTTTTCTTGGTAAAAATACAAATGTTGCCATTAATTGTTTAAATATACAACAATATACAACAATATACAAAATAATTTATGTTTTTTTTTGCTAATAAATACAATGTTGATGACATTTCGTATTAAATGCCAAATTTGTACTTGGTTTTTAATTTTTTGAAATAATTCCATTGATTCATTTGTTTTTTAATGTTTAAACAATTATGTATAACTGTGCTCCTTTTTTAACATTTATGGTGTGATTGAACTTCTTTTCTGAAAGATTTTTTGTCAGAAAGTGGGTGGAAAATATGACTACTAAAAGCCCCAAAAGGAAAATTAATGTTTCCAATCTGTGTCTATTGTATGCACTTCAAGTCCTACCGATTTTCATCCATCAGAAATGCTTCATTTAAGTGATAAAATTTGTGATGAAGCGGGTGGATACCACACCCATTTCATGTAAAGTCTCCTTATTAATTTTGTTTCTTTGTGTGCACCTCAAACTCTACCGCTGCGCCGCCGGCCGCTGGCCATTCGTACCAAATTTTATAATTTTGCAACAATCGGATGTGCTTACTATAGGTAATTAATATGAATTCTAAGAAAATATGTGGATGTAACGCACCCTAAAAGGATAACTTCGAATTTCCAATTTTTTCCTTAGATGCATTACAAGACCTACCGTTTTAGGAAATTAAAATGTTCTGCGGTATCGAGAAGTGCTCTATAATTTTGATGATCTGTCAGTCAGTCCCAATTAGTTACAATTTTTGTGATTTTTTCAGGGCTTAGATATCAAGAACCACTAATGCTTAGGAATTGAAATTTTTCAAGTTGCCTAAACCTGGTACTTTAAGCAAATGCTGCGAATTTTGAATTTATTGGTACTGAAGTAAGAGGGGGGCGAAAAACGCCTGAGTATGATTCTGTAAAAAGGGTGTAGTGCTAGAACTTGGCTGGGCACTACCGTGTCCTTTGATACTTATTGTAATTTTATTTTCAGTACTTACAAACATGAGTAAAGATTATACGAATCCAAAAAAAAAAAAACAAAACAACAAATGCCAACAAGCTCGGCCAAAATATTTAAAATACCCCTAACAGTAACTGACAATATTTTTTTTATCAAAATCGTTACGGTCATTTTTTTGTTATTTTCTTTTATTTTAAGTCATTTTTTAAAATTGGGTCTTCGGTCTTAACGGGATTAAATACCACACTCCGGTACGAATTTAACCTTGTCTCGACAAATCACCACGAATCACCCTGTGTAGAAAAAATGTGTTTGGACAAATCTTAACTGAGTTACTTAGAATAAGGTACTGCTAAGCATTATTGCATTGTACTACAACACTGCCGGCCGTTTGAAACTTGTATCACATAATTTTTTTTTTATTAGTAGTTATACTAGCTCCTGCAATGCAAATACATTTCTAAGCGGCAAGGCATTTAAGATCTTATTCTTTCCTGCCAATGTCCCGATAACATGGCTCTTCACTATAGGGTATAATTCAACAAAAGTTTAACAAATTCATCAGTGGAATCATTATCGTGAGGAATGTATTTTATATACAATAAAACTATGATTGCCCTATTAGAGCTACTAAAATAGTAAAAGAAAGTTTAACACCATTCTACTTCTCACTACTCTACTTAGACTTCATAGCTAAAGAAGATAAAATAATTTCGTTCTCTTTTGCAAGCATAATTAATTAAAATTAAACCTTAAAACAACTAAAACACCAAACATCAACAACAACTTCAATTTAATGTTATTAATGATATCCTAAAAAAAAAACACACAATTGCAAGTTTATGTAACTCTTAGTTATTAGACAGAGTGAATACCCAAAATAAATGACTCCGCTCTTTTTTCTTATTCCCATACCCACATATATCGAGTTGGAAACAAAATGAGGGGTTTAATTAATTTACTGAAAATAATCCGCAAACACCAGCAACGAGAATAAACTGAAAATGTATAGATACAATATAATGAACATTCTAAGTTTCAGACGCATCTCTAATTAAATCCACACAGTGGCAGTGGAATAATTTTGTAAATGCATTCTTCATCGTGGTCTTACAAGAAAGACATTCTTTCAGGAAGGATAAATGAATCATTAAAGCAGGACTATATAGTAGTATGGTAAATGCTCTGGTTCTTTTGTATTCCATATTATCTACCGAGAGTTGTGCAAGGATAACTGAACAAAGGTATACCTACATGAGGTTTTAAAAGAACCATCATAATGTTCGTAGGAAATTCTCATCATCACAATAGAAGAGAACAATAGGAAACCAAAGAACAAAGAAGCAATACATTTACAACATAGTTAATTCACGATTTATCCAAGGACACATAATTCAAGCGGAATGTGTATATATTACAAATTATATCAACCACATAATTATACATCACATCAAACCACCACCCACCTACTCACAACTCACGAGCACATCTCCTGGAGGCTTAAACGTGTTTCAATTATGCCCAAGTGCGGAAAGACATAAAAATCGTTCTTGCAGACAATTGTCTGCATATTGAATGCATCTGCATTCTGTATGCTCACTTAAATAACCATCATAGAAATACAAAAGCTATGTGTATGTGGAGTGTATATGGAGTGGATGGATGGCTGATGGGTGGATTCTTTGGATGCATGTCGAGTACTTGAGGCGCCATATCATATCATGATGGATATATACATAAATCAAACGTTAACTCTCCAGAGCCTGAAGACGAAATTGATAACATGATGATGGGATGACGGTGATATATTGTGTGTTGCTTGCAGAAATAAAAATGTATTATCTATATCTCTCTTCCACACAAACTTGCATATACAAATTGTGTGATGGTAATAGGAGCAAGAGTCATTTTGTTTGGAGGTGGAAAAGTTTATTTTGTGTGAAATGCAAAACTGCTTTTCTTCTCGATTTGATTATTTTGTGTTGATTTTTGTCGCTGTTATTTTTGAATTCAAAATCGGTATTTTGAAAAGTGCTAAAATCCTTTAGCCGTTTTCACTTAGATAAGCTATAATTGAAGCGCTTAGAAGGTGAAGGACGTAAGCGACATTTTTAAACATTTGAGTTATAATCACTTACCCCCTTATTTCAGCTCTCGTGTTTAGGAAAACTACACCATGGAATAAAAATTTTGTGGACTCAAATTAAAGGCAATTGCTTACTGCTCCATCTGAGTCCGTAACATTCTTATTCCATGGTGTAGTTTTCCTAAACACGGAAGCTTAAATAACTATTTCTTCTTTATAAACAAGGGGGTTAAAGTTTATTGCCTATAACGTTTTTTATGAAAATAATAAAAATACTGTATGGATAATTTAAAGTCAATAAAACTCAGGTGAATTTAATTTTAGGCATCTTTTTTATTTAAAGCAAATTGTGAAGGGCTCACACTTGCGACAATTTAACTATCCATTTGATTCCGGTCATCGACATCCACTAACCTATTTTTCTAATGCACTCGCATTTCATTCATGGTCATGAGTATCAAAATCATGCACTCCATAGCCCAAATTTATGATATAATAATTTCAATGCCACTGACGATGACGGAACGCGACGACGACGACGCTTCAGATTACTTTGTTCAAGTGTATCTACCTACTTGCTAAAGTTCAATGCACTGCATGCTGTGTAGTGCATATGGCTAGATGTATTTGGATACATTTTTGCATTGTAGAAGGGGCTTGCATATTGGCTATTAATTTGATGACATAGCAAGTATGCTGCCCGTTTCGATATTCGTCGATTTGGCAATAAAACCAAAATATTCATATGTGTATATGTTTAAGTTAGAATATGTATAGGCTTAAGTCAATAGTGTGTAAGCATATTAATTTTGTATAAATAGCTTAATTTTTTAAGAATAAAACTCACTTTCGTTTTGGAAGTGAAGAGATAACCATTGGCTCCTTAGCCGTTTTTCTATTTTACTTCAACCAGGAACAGATAGGCTCATCTAGCCATCAACCATATTCGGCTTGGGGAAGCTATTCAATATCCCCCATAGCTTAGTAGGTGAGGTAGTGCAGGCCTACTTTACAAAATAGTTGTTGAGATATTTACACTTTTGTGCATTTAACACCTTTATCTAGGAACTTTTTTGTATATAATTTAATTTTGTTTTTATAAAGGTGTTAAGTGACTTTTTGATATGTTTTTTTTAATTAACTTATTTTTTGTTTGTTTTTTTTCTTTCCCCTCTCCAGGATCTGCTGAAATTGCATTTAAATAAAACCATTGATAAATTTAGCCATCATGTTAAGCCACCTGCGTCGGAATATTCAAATTTGAAGTAGTGTGTGTTGGCTGGTGCCTCTTGCCTGCACATGCACTGATTTTTGTGGTGTTCACCTATAATGTCTTATCTTAAAGTGCCCACTTAACACCTTTATGCACGAAATGAAAAGTTCAGATAAAATTATTTTTGTATAAAGGACTTAATATAAAGGACTTAAGCGCATTTAACACTTTCATCCACAAAGTTTATTATTAAAGTGATTGCATATAACACCTTCATCTTTGGCGAAATATGAATCTAGAGGCGATAGAAGAGTACAGACGAGTCAGAAATTTAAGTTGTTATATTACACTTCCACTGTAGGTAAAAGCCAAAAATTCAAAAACTGTCATCTAACACCTTCATCATCTAAGCGCTTCAATTATTCTAATTTAGGGGTTTACCACGATACCTAGAAACCAATAATCTAGAAAGCAAAAATCCCGAAAGTAAAATCTTCAACAAAAAAAATTGTAGAATTGAAAAAATCTCGAAAACAAAAATCTAGAAAGCATAATCTCGAACTGAAAAAATCTAGAAAAAAAAAATCTAGAATGCAAAAATCTAGAATAAATAGAATATATAAAGATATAAATGAAAACACTTGTATATTTTTTCCACAATGATTGCAAGCTTTAATTTAAATTAAAAATTATAATTAAGCCGACGCGTTTCGTCTGGTTAGGATATCCTCAGGGCACTAATTATACATTATAAATTTTGAATGTGCAAAGCTGAAACTAAAAATAAAGGTTAATTACAAAAAGAAACCAAGAAAGTTTAACAGTTGGATATTAAGAAACATGTAACATTACAAAAGAATGACAAATAAAGTAAATTATACATGAAAACATTAGCAAAGCAATGATTACTTTAAAAGTGGACTATTATTACAAAGATCTATTTGGCAATTTAAAATATTTTGTGTTTTGTGTCTATTTATTTGAAGAATCTCGTACTTATCAAGTACGCGTCCGGAAGGTAAACAATGTAAGAGTTCTATATCGTCTATAGAACAAAAATGTCCAGAATTTTTGAGATATTGCGAAAGGCCTGAAGATGGATCCGAGAGCATAGATGATCGTTGGTGTTCAATAAATCGCGTCTGTAAGGTCATGGATATTTTACCAATATATACACCGTCGCATCCCTGGCATTTAATTTTGTATACGCCACTTTTTTTCAAATTATCAGTTTTACGTTTAATTTTATTATGACATAATGATCTTTGTAGGGTGTTATCGCTGAAAAAGGCTGGTTTGATTTTGGCTGCTGAGAGAATGGGTATTAACTTTTCAGATACCTCGGGAATATAAGAAATTTTTTTCCAATTTGTATCAAATATCTCCTTAGATATAGGGAATGCAGACTGTATGGCGTAACGATGGGATTTTTGACGTAGAATGTTATAAACTACTTGCTTTTTGTATCCGTTTGTTGTTGCAAAATGAAAGATAGTGCAAAGTTCCTTGTGATACTTATCTCTGTTAAGAGGTATTTTTAGCAGTCTGTCAACCATAGAATGAAACGTTACAACTTTGGTGCTCCATGTATGTGCCGAGGAAAAGGGGACAATCATATTAGTGCTTGTACCTTTCCTAAAAATGTCGAAATACAATTTACACCCTTCAATTGAAATCGGTAAATCCAAGAAATTGAGATTATTTGGCCCATATTCAGTTGTAAACTGTGCTTGTACCTTTTCTAAAAATGTCGAAATACAATTTACACCCTTCAATTGAAATCTTTAAATCCAAGAAATTGAGATTATTTGGCCCATATTCAGTTGTAAACTGAATATTATCTTCAATTTTATTTAAGACATCATTTTGGAATTGAATAAGATTACGATGAGTTCCTGTCCATATGCAAAACATATCATCTACATAACGAATCCATAAGAATATGTGTCTTAAGAAAGGATTTTTTAAAGCAAACAATCTTCGTTCAAATCCATCCATGTAAAATTCAGCTCCAAAAGGTGTGAACGAAGATCCCATTGCTAAGCCTGACGATTGAGTGTAAAAATTTTTTTCCATTAAATTCGAAATAATTTTGATCTATGCATAATTCAACAAGTCTTTCAATTTGTTTGCATTTAACTGTGTCGTTTATATTTGAAGAGATAGCTTCTTTAAGGTTTAACTTTAATTTGTCGGTTGGAAAAGATGAAAATAAGCTTTTAACGTCAAAAGAAACAAGTTTAGCATTAGGAGGCAAGACTAATCTTTCACTCTATCAATGAGACCCAATGTGTTTTTAATGGAGTATTTTGGTTTGAAATCCAAGATCTCAGGCAAAATAGCAGAGATTTTTGCCTAACCTCTGAGAAGGGGCATTTAAGGATGATGACACCGGACGTACAGGAACGTTGTCCTTATGTAATTTGGGAAGACCATACAATATAGGAATGCATGGGCTAGGGTTCTTAAGCGCAAGCTTATCTTTCTGATCAAACACCAAATTAGAAGAGTTTATCAATTCATACACCAGTCTGTTATACTTTGTTTTTGGATCAAGTTTTAATTCTATCAGATGCATCTCATTCAAGCAACTCTCCATTTTATCTAAATACTCATCTTTTGGTAAAATTGATATTGAACTACCTTTATCTGCTTTAGATAATATTAAGTTATTCTCATTGAAATTTTAAATTTAGTTTTGCTAGGGACGGTCTTTTATAACAACGTAAGTTTTCTGTGCATGTCCTGACCAAATAAAACTGACCTTACACAGAACACAAAACAGAGTTGAGTCCGGGCATAGGAGGCTTAAGGTTTTAGGTGAAAGGGCACATGTTGGACTTTATAAAATAATTGAAGGTTTGGCTAGTGAGTCAATTCAGGTTAGTTGTGTGGTTCAAAAAATTCAAATTGGTCAAGAAACTAAGGTAAGAAGGGAGTATTTATAAAAGAAAAGCAAATCTTAAAAATACTGGACGAAAAAGAAGATAAAAGTTATGCAAGCTACCTTAAGTGTCTTGCATATAACTCCAGTTTATAGAAGTTATTTAGTTATTATTGTCAGAGTTATTTGTTTAATTTTGTTATATTTTGACACTTTTCCCACGTATTGAATAATTATTGTACTTTTTTGGTATTTGTTATATTGTGGTTCGAGTATACATAAATACAACATATTCTATAAAATATTTGATTTTTGTTAAAAACATTTTTTCATTTGTTGTTCTTTTTTGACTAGAAAAATAAATTGATTCATAAATTGAACACATTATGCGTTTTATTCGCGTTTAAACTATTGAAAAGGGTTAAAAAATAAAACTCGAATGAATTTTTTTCTAGATAGTCTTTCGTGATTTTTGTACGTTCTAGATTTTTGTACATTCGAGATTTTCGCATTCGAGATTTTTTCTTGGTGTTTTTCGAGATTTTTGCCATTCGAGATTTTTGTCATTCTAGATAACGTCATGATCCCCTAATTTAGTGAACAAATAGATTTAAGAACAAATTTTTTAATAGCATTTTCAGTTAGGTAAATATTTTGACATTGGATTTGAATTTTAATTATTTTTTTAAATATAAATATAATATAAATATTTACTTTAAAAGTTTTTAACCCAAAACCCACATAAAACCCTGCACAAAATGCACACACATCAAACAACGTTTTTTTTCACTCATTTCTCTAAACCCAAGGTACGTGACATTTTTTTTATAAAAAAAAAAATAGAACATTCAAATCACACAGAACAAATTGCAATTGTATTTTTTTTTTACAAAAAATAACATACAATCACACTGTGTGTTCCCTCGACCATTTGAATTTTATATAAATGGATTATCCTACAAACTATGCTTGTACTACATACATAAAAACGAATTTTTTCAACTTTTCATTGTTTTTACAGTGCAATTAAAACGAAAATTAAAGCATCTGCAGTTGTCGAATAGATTTGCTATTTTCCACACGTTATAAGTAGATATAAAGATATACTATTAATTTTGATAGAATCCGTTTAAGGACTTTTAAGAAAGACTTTTAAAATCTTCACCAAGATAAATATATGTATTGTTTCGTTTATTCATTTGAATAACACAATGAAAAATGTTAAGCCCTTACGCCCAATTTATTCACTTTTCATTGAATTTAAATTGACTTTTAAAAATTCTTAATTGATCGATTTTAAATATTCGTATTTATGCATCCCTCTTTAACAATTTTAAGTCACGTTTTCTCGGTTAACTAATTGTTCAGTTAATTTAATGTCGGCTTAAGCTAAAACTACAAAATCCACCTTTCAATGGGGATGTTCAGCCTTAAAGAGGATTAACGAACTGCTTCTTTTTATTCTCTTATTCACTGTCACTTAGCGTTGACAGTCGATTTTGTATTTGCTTATTTTTATTTGTTTGCAATCATGTGCGATGTGGAAAACAAAATCTCACATAATTTAAAACACCTTCCGGTGCAAAATCAATCTAAAGGTGCTATATAAATGACGGTGTTCACATAGGACTGACTCTTCCGACTATTTTTGACTTTTTGACATTTCACGGTTGAAAAGAGAGAAAAGTAGTTAATTTTTAAAAAAATTTTAAATATGTTGATTTTTTTGACGTTCTCTTTTGTAAATTCGGAGGAGTCAGTCCATTGTGAACACCGTCAATACGTTCCAAAAGTGATAAATAATTGTGTTAGAAATATTTATATGACAAGATAAATACAACGTATATTGTGTCATGTATATTCTGTCATATGAAAATGCCCATCACACTTAAATGTCACTTTTGGAACCTATTTATAAGGCAAGTTTGCCATATATATTTGACAATATAATAGCACCTTAACCTTTAAATGTTTTTGATGCACCGAATACGATTTAGACCTTAAAAATTGCTCTGTAACATTTAGTTTTTGAAATTATCAAATTTAAAAGCGAAAAAAACAGTAGTTGTTGATTTTTGGTTAGACTATCTCAAAAATGTAGGGGAAAAATAAAGTTTGTTTTTCCACCCAGAAGGTATTTTCAACTTTGTCGATTTTGCTATTAATACCGCACTTTGAGATTGCAAAAAATAACGTTATTTTTACAAAAGCATTAAATTTTAAGGCGAGCCAATTAACTTAAGGCGAGTGAATGATTCAAAAATTAATTAATTATTCTGAATGTCACTATAGCTATTATGTAAATTAAAACTGATATAAGGTAAAACGGCAGACTACAGTTTTTAATGGACTGTGAATAAATTGGAATAAGAATTATTTAAAAATTTGAATTGTAGCCAACTATTTTATCTCATTGTACCTTGTCAAAAATTCGTGTGTTTTATGTGTCTTATGTAGCTTTTCCTGCTATTTATAGTTACTAACTACATATGTATGTATATACGTCAATTATGGATTCGTTAAGCTTTGACTTGAGATTTTGATTTGATTTGTTATATAAATACAAAAACAAACAGTCTAAAATTATTAAAGCGGTTTTCTTTTAAATTTGTATGGATAACATCTTATGAACATTTAAAAAAAAATTAGGTATGTAGGTATGCCTGAAAGTGACACTATTTAAAAAAAAAAAACAATTTTTTACAAATTAAAAAAAAATTCATTAACCATCTTTCCAAAAAATTCATTTTCAAAAAAAAAAAAGATAAAGATATTTTTTTTAAATCGAAAAATTATATTTTCGAAAATTTGTGTATGTTTAAAAATCAAGTCAAAATCGATGAATCCGCGGTAAACGAGAAGTTTGAAAATTAAAAAAAACGGTTCTATGACAGGTTGGTCATTTTAACCAATATACTTTAGTACATGTTGTTGTTATGTTATGTTCTTAGCTTAAACGAACAATTTAATTCCACCCCTAGGGAATCTTCGAAAAACCTAGTACGCAGCTCAAGCGAAACGACAAATGTCTGTGCTCTCCACATCAATTATAGCGAAAACATAAACGAAAAGGCTACGAATAATATTTATGGAGAGCTCTATCAGGTGCATGTCAAAAAATAAAAAAAAATAAAACAAATAAATATTGAGATATTATAAATTATTCATACAAAAAATATTTTTCAATTTCTTTTTGTGTTCTGGTTATAATTTTAAAGAATGGTGTGGCTCATTATCTTTTTATTTCTTCTTTAAAAAATTGAATTTTAAACTAATTACGATTTTCGTCCATTTTTTTCTAAAAAAAAAAAACAAAAACTGTCACTTTTTCACCAGCAATAATGTTCCAGACAATAAATTCTGTGGAGACTTGGCTTTAGTAATCTACTACGATTTTTTTTTCGCTATCGAACAGCGTATAGTTAGGGCATTAAGGCCATATTTCTGGTCAAACCTTGCACCTCATTTTGACGGGATGAGGTTTGGTACACTAATAGTCCACATCCTAAGTTTACTTTAAAGAAGTGTTTCCACGGTGGCAACACTGTCAGACAGGAGATATATATAGATATGAAATTTCACATAAATTAGCCTATAATTTGGGAACCAGACATCGTTGATGTCGCGGAATGTCTTGTTGGATTAAGAATACTTGAAGCCATAGGAATTTGTTAGTTTTTTGGCCCCTTCCCAATCTTTGTATGCTGGGGCAGCAAAATACCCTCGGCGGATAAGAGTTTTTATTTGTCAGAAAATAATGGTAATAAAATGAATAATCAAAAAATTTTAAGATGAGTGTCGACGTAGAATTTCATACTCTACATCATATCCGAAGTCCATTTTTATCCATGTATTAATTATTTGTATAATCGCTTTCAAAATAGGGGAGGGGAATTAAGGCAGCGTAATTAAGGACGATATGTTTATAAAATTTTAAAATGCATAACATTTGTTTTGGGAAATCTGTTGAGGTTGAAAAGAAGGATAAAACTTAATTATTTTGGATGCATTGACTTGACATAGTATGGTCGATAAGTTAGAAAAAAAAAAATGCTCAAATTGACCAGAAAGTTTATTAAGACATAGAGGAACATGTTATGAAGTCTTATTCATTTCAAATCATGCCTATAAAATTTGTTTTTAAGGACGATAATGATCCAGAAAGTCCTCAGCGGATTGCTAAGAAGGTGTTTGCGTATTTAAGAAGTCATTTTTTTAGATTATGACGTCCAAACCTCGGGCCTAAATTCTATCGAGAACTTATGGGGGGACATCAAGGGATGATTAGAGTAAAAAAAAAAATATTTCGATCAAACTGTTCTAAATTTTGAGGAAATCTGATAGAGTACACCACTATCAAGATTCCATGCCATACGCGAAAATATGCAAGAAATTTTGTCCGAAATTATAGAGAATTAAGGTTTTCCGACAATATATTCACATTAAAATATTGAAATTTCAAAGATTTTTAATGTTATGACAACCTTTTGTTTCTGTTCTTAATTATATTGCCAGACGAAATAAGGGCTCCTTACCTTAAGCACCTCATAAATGGGATATTTGCAAAAAAAGTATGCCATCTAAAAGGTCAGTAAGTGGTCAACAAAGGTCAACTAGTTTCAGAAAATGGTCAGCTATAGAACATTTTTAATCAAGGGTTACATTTTTTCAAGGTCACCAACTATTTTTGGCACCTTTTTTTGCGAATATCCCATAAATGATATTCGCAAAAAAAGTTTACCAATCGAAAGGCCACCGGCTGGTGATAAAAGATCAGCTAGTTTCAGTAATTGGTCAGTCATAGGTTATTTTATATGATTTTTTGAAGTTTTTTTGTTTTTCAAGGCCGTATAACACTTTTAGCACCTCATTTATGGCATATTCGCAAATAAAGTACACCAATTGGAAGGCCACTGACTCGTGATAAAAGGTCAGCTAGTTTCAGTAATTGGTCAGCCATAGGTTTTTTTTAATGAAGACTCTTATACTGTAACATTGAAACAATCTTTAAAAATTCATTAAAAATCATATGGCTGACCAATTTCTGAAACATATTGACCTTTTATGAGGATTTAATAACCTTTCAAAAGGTATCTTTTTTTTTTTTTTTTGGAAAACTCGGCAAATGAGGTGCTAAAATTCTTATACGGCCTTGAAAAACAAAAAAAAATCAAAAATTCATATAAAATAACCTATGGCTGACCAATTACTAAAACTAGCTGACCTTTTATCACGAGTCGTTGGCCTATCAAATGGTATACTTCTTTTGCGAATATCCCACAAATAAGGGGCTAAAAGTCTTATACTGTGACCTTGAAACAAACTTTAAACATTCATTAAAAACTGACCTTTTATCACGAGTCGGTAGCCTTTCGATTGGTATACTTTTTTGCGAATATCCCATAAATGAGGTGCCAAAAATAGTTGGTGACCTTGAAAAAATGTAACCCTTGATTAAAAATTTCTATGGCTGACCTAATTCTGAAACTAGTTTGACCTTTTTTGACCACTTACTGACCTTTTAGATGGCATACTTTTTTTGCAAATATCCCATATATGGGGTGCTAAAGTTTACGAGCCCGAAATAAGAGTTAAATTAATGTTTCAATATTCTCATGCTTATATTTTTTAAACATTACTAAAATTGTACCGTAGTTCATGGGCTATTTATAAAACCACTTCTGAACCTCAACAGATTTCCCAAACAAAAGTTATGCATTTTAAAATTTTATAAAAATATCGTTCTTAATAAGGCCGCCACCACTGTACCACACAAAATGTTCAAAAACCAATAAGAAATATCAGATTCAAAAAACAAGTAGGTATGTATTTCTTAATAAATAAATATAACTAATATGCACAAATGTATCGCACGAACTTACTAATTTAGCTAGTCATTTGACGGTGTAGAAATAGTAATGGATTGAAAATATTTTTATATCTTTAACGAGAAAAAAATTATTTTGATCTAATACAAACAATTTTAAAATAAAAAAAAATTATTTTTTTAATTTTATTGTTTCGTTCAATAAATTATACATACAAACTTTAAATGCAATATTTTTTATTGAATTAACGTGTGGATTGCTACCTGACCAATACCTCATATTTTGTTTATTGACGAAGCCATTCATCCAGAAATGAGCCTCATCGCTGAAGATGATTTTTCGATGAAAATCCGAATCATTTTTAAGTTGTTAAAAAAAATAAAAAAAATAAAAAAACCGGGTAGCACAACGGCTCATGAAGAACCAGGGCCTAGTGACTAACAACTCGCAACCATTCCTGTGTGCGCCTGTCGACAGGAATAGAAGGGACCTACAATTTTATGCCGAATCTGAACGGCTAGACGAGAAGCACTTATTCGTGACAAGTGATACTCTTGGAGGATTTGTCAATTCCTCGCAAGATGCAGTAGCCCTGAAAAAAAATTTTTAGTTTTTTAGGTGGACGAGGCTGGGAAGCGATCCCAGACCTCCAGCGTGACAGTCGAACGCACTAACCATTACGCTACGAGCTACAAGTTGTTGCTCAGCCCAATTCACGAACATACGACGCTTCTGGTGGTCAAGCGGCTTCAGTTCTAGCGTCAATTTAATCTTGTAAGGATGTAGGCCAAGATCTTTTCGCAAAATTCACCACAACGACGTCACAGAGATGCCGAACGCTTGAGAACGACGTGTGAGAGACACATTTTGGCTTTCTGTAACTGAAGCCTCAGCGGCAGCAATATTATCGACACTACGGGCACTTCTTTGCCTCACTGGCACGGAAACATTTTGTACTGTGCCTGTGGATTCAAATTTTTCCACTAGACGCTCAGTTGTTGATCTGCTAGGACGATTATGACGACCATAAATTGGATGTAGCGCTCTTAACGTTGAGGCCACTGACTACGAATTTCGGTAGTAAATTTTAATAATTTCGACTCGTTGATGGCAAACCTTACTAAAGAGAAATGTCAAAAGAACGGCAAGAAATATGGCGTCGTTTGCTGTCCCTGTTGCTCTACTTTTGTAGCGTCCCTGTTGAAAAACCGTACTAGAATGTCAGCTTATCAGGCTTGACCATTCTTTATTCCGTCAATTTCATTTAATTTTTGAACAACAACAACAACTTAAAGGCGCTACCACCAATTGTGTGGCTGGGATATAGCTATTTCGTGCTTTGCCACTTTTGCACACATCAGTCTCCTGTTTGTGGTGCTGAGCTTTAATCCAATTTTATATGAAAAACTTTGTATGCACACCATAGGATTCGAACCCATGCATATCAGATTTGCTCAGTCTTAGCAGTCGTGTGCACTACGCACTCCACCTCTTTAGACCACTGACGTCACAGGTCGAGATGTGTTATTTGTTTATCAAATGCATTTGGAGCATCAGCATTTTTGTAAGCGCCTTTAAGTATGCTGTCTTGTTCCGCCTACATTTTTCTCCATACCTAAAGCGGTGGAGTGCGTAGTGCACACGGCTGCTAAGACTGAGCAAACCTGATATGCGTGGGTTCGAATCCTATGGCGTGCAAAAAAAGTTTTTCATATAATAACAATAATTGCAATGTTTTTTAAATAACTTAGAAGTACTGAATTGCAAAATAAGGATAAAATCCACAAAGATAATAACGAGATAGGCCAAGCAGGGTTGTCAGATTGTGCGATTTATCGCCAATTGTGCGATGTACACCAAAAAAGGCGAAATTTTTAGTTTTTGGCGATTTTAATTTTTTGAATCGAAATTCTAATTTCTCAAATGTTCACTTTAACCTTACATCTTTTTCATCGCTATTTGCGCAGAACGCACAACAAAACTGAAATTTTATCCCTAAAATAAATGAGGTATGTATGTCAAAACAAACAACTTTGTTAGTTAACCAAATCAAAAAAAGATGGATTAGCACATTGCAAAATTTGCGACTGCGATATACGTTCGCTCAAAACTGATTTAGAACGGCCGGCATGCTGTAATTTCTTGCCATGTTGCTAAGGCTAAAAAAGGATCCCATTGATAAAATACTATGGATACATATGTACGTACTGTACGAATATACTGAAGAGGACTAAGTACAAAAGAGTATTTTTTTTTTTTTTTAATTTTAAGTTTTTATGTAGAATTTTTATTTGGTTTTGTTTTCTTTATTTATTTTTTTTTAAATATGATTTGTTTTGATATTAAAACAACAAATTGCGGATTTTTTTTGATTTTTAAATTTGGTGATTTTTTGGGTTAAAAGTGTTGAAATTTGGTGATTTTTTTGCGATTTAAATTTTAATTTTGGCGATTTCGCTCTTTAAAACGTGACAACCCTGAGGCCAAGTACAAAAAAGGCAATTAAAAAAAAACACCATAACTTTATTCCCATTATTCGATTTTCTTTGGTAGAAACGTGGTGTGCAGTATTGTAATTTAATCCAAATAGTTAGAGCCGTTCTCGTGAAAAATTGATAAGACTGATATTGTTGCATGGCAGCTGCCCATTCTAGATGAGCTTAGGGAATTACATAAAAATGCTTGACACCAAATTCGAAGCAAACAGACCGACGAATGTCTTGCAAAAATCAAATTTTTGGACTCCTCCATCATCGTAATTTTAGTTTTGTTTAAAACTAAGTAGTAGCCCTTAGCGTTATGGTTAGTGGTTAGTGCGTTAGACTGTAACGCTGGAGGTCTGGATTGACTTCCCAGCTCGTCCTCCAAAAAACTAAAAAGTTTTTTTTCAAGACTACTGCCTCTTGCAAGGAACTGACAATTTCTCTAAGAGTATCACTTGTCATGAATAAGTGCTTCTCCTCTAGCCGTTCGGATTCGCCACAAAATTGTAGGTCCCATTCCATTCCTATCGACATATGCACACAGGAATGGTTGCGAGTTGTTATCCAATAGGTCCTGGTTCTTCGCAAGCCGTTGCGCCAACCAATTTATTTAATTTATAAATTTATATAAAACCTCGACATATTTTTTTGACAAAACCAAGGCTATACTTGTCCCATTATAGAGCAAGTAAAAATATATCAATTTAATTTTCACTTGTTTTTTTTTTACCGAACTACCAAAAAAACCCAGGAACACTCTAAATTTAGCTTTGTAGACAAAAATTCGAATCAAATTTTGTTTTCCACAATTCTTATAAATCCAAAACGGACCTTTATTGATTTAACCCATACGAGTTATAGGAAGAAGAAAAAAAATTGGAATTAAAGTTGCCAAATCCATGCTCTCTCAATTTAGTGAAACCATTTTGATGGTTTATCGGCATTCAACACGGTCATCAGTTTTGTTGTTTTTTTTTTTATATATTTTGAACTGTCACCCTGTCTCTGATGTGAATGATGGGTGGGTATTATTTTTTTTTTTTTTGTTGTTGTTTGTTTTTACCCGCACCATACTTGGGATTAAAAATTTATTTCAAACTAAAATATTTTTGAATTAATTTTGAACTTTTCGATGGCAAAAATAAAAAAAAAGTGAATGTGTGGAGCTGCTTATCAGCACCATACATACAATGATGTGCTACCACTAGTGACAGGTCAAGCGTATATTTTGTTTGTGATAAATGAAACATAACAGAGCGTTAAAAAAAATATTGTCGATCTTTTATATTATGCCGTTCAAAGTCGGATTATGGATTTTCTATTTTTAAATTTTGTATCCAATCAAAAGAAATTAAGGAATCTACAAAAAAGCACTGAATACTAGAAAATTAAGAGCCCCTTGCAGGTGTGTTCGAGCTACTCAAGTTATTCGTCTTGTGTAATTATTTGCAATTTTGGTAAAATATTTTTGTACGAGTATGAATGTTTTTTTTGTATCAAAAAGACGTTGAAAATTGACAAGCATACACGTGTCAATAAATGCAAGTCTGAAAGCGAGAGCTCTACTAGACCATTTTGGTGATTGCACTTTGATTTACAAGCACTTTCACTGCTTTGTTTATATTTTGCGCTTACTCAATGGAAGGATCTATGACTTGACCACCCTTAAAATGCATACATATATTAAGCATTCGTACGACTTATTTTAACAGTTTGAATTTTTCAATTGAAGCACATTGTTACTGACACAATTTCGAGGTGCAAGGAAGGCAATCAATTTCTTTCTATTTGCATCATTTATGTTACCAAATGAAAACCAATAAAGTATCTTTACATAACCATTACCACAATAAACAGACCGCCTTACTTTGCAATCATGTGTCCATTGTATGAGTATCAATTAGTTTATTCAAATTAATCGTTTTAGAAGCTTTTGAGGATTTCTAAGATTTACATTATACAAACGTCAAGAGCAATAATAATAATTATTATGAACAAACAAAAATTCTAGAAATGGGGGATTCTACCAAAGGTAACTTGTACTTGTTCTTCCATTGTCAAGCCATGCATGTGCATGACTCATTGTTATTGTGTTTTGGCAATGGAAATTTAATCAAGACAGATTCAAGTTCTCAAGTCAATCGTTTCTCCTTTGGTCTACTTAACTAACCTCCATTGCAAATGGTCAAATTAAAGGGACATTTATGGGAAAATCTTGGTTGAAATTGCAAACCACAATAGAGGAGCTTATCGGTGTAACATCTTATGTCATCAGGGTACAATCTATGTAATTGCAATTAACAACTTAAGTTTCTATATAGAGGATGGGGGTGACGGAGAAGAAATTTACTTACATAATATTAAATATAGATATAGTTTCTATATAGAGGATGGCGGTGACGGAGAAGAGATTTACTTACATAATATTGAATTATATCGAATATCAATTGTTTGTTAAAATGCACAAGACATGAATAGTTTACTGATGTAACCAAATAGGATTTACAAGATACACAAACAAGACCATATATTGGACAAAAGTGGCAAAAGATAATTAGATGAAATAAATTGACAATTTCAATCAGGTCGTTCACATTTTTTTAAACAGGTACAGGGCATCTCAAGTATTGGTCAAATCTTGACTCCTTTGACTTGCTTTAAAATTATGTCAAATATTGGTTTCGAGATTTTAATCAGTTCCAAGAAATTGATTTTCGATAAGACGTGTTTCGGTCTGTTTGTCTAGAGCCTAAATGATTTTACAAAAATAAATAAACTGGGTGGTTCAAGAACCAGAGTCTAGTGACTGCGCGTGTCCTGTGTATGCGTGTCGACAGAAATGGAAGGTAGCTACCTACAATTTTAAGACGAGAAGCACTTATTTATGACAAGTGATACTCTTGGAGTATTTTTCAATTCCCCGCAAGGAGCAGTGGTCCTGAAAAAAACCTTTTTAGTTTTAAGTTGGACGAGGCTTGGAAGTGAACCCAGACCTCCAGCGTGACAGTTCAACACACAAACCATTATGCTGCGGGCTACTTCTAAATGGTTTTACGGATTTGCTTAAAATTTTGTGTGAAGCATTCTTATGTAATTCCTTAGAAGGAAAATTCAAATTTTTGTTTAAGCACATCTAAAGAACAGGTAATTTCCATCCGACGATTTCGGTCTCATAAAATGTTTTTTCGAAAACGGCTGTAACGATTTTGATTAAACTTGATACATATATCTAATTTCTAGACCATATGTAATAATACAATAATACTGTTTACCAGGTTTTTGTCAAGAAATTCGAATAACGAAAATACAGTTTTGACAAATGAGCCAATTGCCTTGTTTTTGTATATTCTCGAATATTATCACCATATTTTATAAATATTTTTTTTTTTTTTTTTTACATAAACTTTTTTACAATTTTTTTTTTTAATTAAAACTAAAAAAATCAAAATTTCTATTCAAACTTGTTTTTATTAATTTCTCGTTAACGAAAAATTACAATTGATAACTGAACAAATTCGTTCATCGATCAGCAAATCGTCAAACGCCATTGGAGCATTAACTATGTTCATATTTATGAAAGGGCACGGTAGTGCCCAGCCAAGTTCTGGCACTACACCCTTTTTACAGGATCAAACTCAGACGATTTTTGACCCCCCTCTAACTTCAGTACCAATTTAGTCAGAAACTTCAAACTCGCAGCATTTGCTAAACTCACAAGCTGAACTCACCAAATTTCAATTCCTAAGCATCAGGGGTTCCCGAGATATAAGACTGCAAAAATAGCAAAAACCGTAACTGACTGACTGACTGATTGACTCACTGACAGATCATCAAAATTATGGAGCACTTCCCGACCGACATGGTAGAATCTTGTAGTTTCGCACAACGGTACGTCTTCTGGTGTATACAAAGGAAAAAAGCGTAGTACCCGCCCATTTTGATAGAATTGCTATAAATTACTTGGAGCACTTTTGACTGTCGTGGAATGATAAAATTTGGTACAGCGGTAGGGATTAAAGTGCAGGCAAAGGGAACATTTTAAAACTTGAGATTTTACATTCAGGGGGCGTTGCATCCGCCCATTTGTATAAAAATAGATATCAATTATTAGGTGCACTTCTGATTGTCATAGAATGATCAAATTTGGTAAAACAGTAGCGCTAGAAGTGCAAGCAAATGCAAAATTTGAGATTTTTCACTCTGAGGGCGTGGCATCGTTCCATTTTCTCAGAATGGTTATTAATTATGTGGATCCCTTCGGATTGTTATAGAATAATAAAATTTGGTAGACTGGTAGATCATGTGGTCAATACAAAGGAGATATTGGAAAATTTTAAATTATCCATTCAGGGGCGTGGCACCCGCCCATATTCTCAGAATTAATATCAACTTTGTAGTGAACTTCTGGTTGTCGTAGAGTGATGAATTTTGGTAGAGCGATAGGACTTGACAAGCACGCAAAGGGGCGTGGCAAGTGGGCGTGGCAACCACCCATTTTCACAGAATTAATATTAATTGTGCAGGATTATGAAATTTGGGAAGGAGGTTAGTTTTCAGGTGTATAAAAAGAAAAAGTTGAAAGCATGAACTTATTCATGCAGGGGCGTTTCTTCCACCCACTTTTCCTGATAAAAAGAATTTTTGCAAAAAGTAGTGAAATCACAACAAAAACATAAATGTTAAAAAAGGAGCCAAGTTCTTCAATATACAAAAACCTTTGCCGTAACAAGTCAGCCTTAAAAAGTAGTGAGATCTAAAAGTACGCCAAGTTCTAAGTTTATTAATGTTAAATATCAAATAGTTTAGGAAGAGTAATATGGAAGAACCTCAAAATTATCAGAGAAATCCGTTATTTAATGATTACTGACTTAAATTGAGTTAGTTTACTTGGCAAGTTTTTTTTTTTATTACCTAATTACTCAATTTTAAAATAAAACTTGACTAGTAAACCAACTCAATTTTAGTCAGTAATTATAAAATAACAGATTTCTCTGATAATTTTGAGGTTCTTCCATATTACTCTTCCAAAAATATTTGATATTTAACAATAATAAACTTAGAACTTGGCGTACTTTAAGATCTCACTACTTTTTTAACATTTATGTTTTTGTTGTGATATAATTGTCAGGAGCAAGCCCTAGAAACGGGTATTGGGTTCTTATCCCGATTCACACTTTTAAAAATAAACTAAGTTCAATCAAAATCACAAAACCATATGTTTGGAAAAATAAAAGCCACAAAATGGAAGATGCCAGTGCAATAGGGTCGTGGGGTTAAAGTTATGTCATATTTGGCTGCCATTTACAAATTTTTCAGTAGCCCTTATTTCTATTCCATTCAACAAATTATGGCACATCCACTTTATGACATTAATTTTGCCTCGTATATACTGTGTTTGAGTTAGCACAATTATTATTTACTTAATTTTAACTAAATCAGTCCATCCATAAAAGCAAAGGCTCAACGCTCAATCATCGAAAATAGTGCTGTAGTAAGTTTACAGAAACATTTTATTCCTTCCATAAACTTTGACAAAATCTATTTCAAGCAATCAAAATTTTCTATCTATTTCCTCAATAAGTATCAATCTCTACAAAAATCTTAAGAAAGACCATTTGGTAACGGAGATCATGAGATTTGTTAAGTAATAAGCAAGCATCATGCGATTACTTCTATCATTGTGTTTTTAGAATAACAGGAAGCTTTTAGAGAACTGTCATTTATTTAATACTTTTCATGTTTTGTGGTAGTATCTGAGATCTTTTTAACGAAATAACTAATGATTTTTGCAATGCACAGTGAAATAAATAGATAACAACTTGGGAAAATTTATATTTCTCTCTGAACTTCAACTAATCACAGTATTTCATGCTAGAGTCCAGTATTCCAAAGAAAGAAGAAGGCAGGATTTCTATTAGGGAGGGAGGTAGGTATATGTGGAGTTTTAAGCAGTGCCTTTACCTTAAGAAGACCCTATCTATTTATGAAAATGTATGGTATACTAACAATAATATACACGCTCCCCTGCCAAACAAAAAATTATGTACATACAAGGAAAAAGCGCCCAAATCGAATTGAAATTATTGCCCAAACATTTTTATCGGGCAAAAAAAAAAAAGAAATAGGGCCCAAAATTACGTCTGCTCCACATAACATGGAAATGTTGGCCAAATGTATTAAGTATAAATTGTTTTTGTAAGATTTGTAGGTTCTTTCCCTCAATTTCTGGCGATTTTCCAAACAAAGTTTCAACGGAATTTATTGTCAATAGTTTTTTTTTTTTTCTGTTTTTTGATTGAGCGCGCACTAAAGGGATTTGGCTGCCCTTAAAATGTTTAAACACAGTGCGAGCGTTGGGAAAATAGGGAAGGATTTAAGAGGAGATACCGATGCACATTGGTTTTGAACCTCTGAATATTAAAATGGTCGGGAAAGATAGAGCCGGGTAAAGCATTCCACATTCGGGTAGTGCGGCTAAAAAAAGAATCTCTATACTTGACAGTACGTCCGAAGTTGGACTCGAGGGTAAACTGATGTGCATTCCTAGAGGTACGAGTATTACGGTTGAATTGTCTTAGGGGAGGAATGCAGCTGGCTATTTCACTAGAACAGTGTTTATAAAAGTAACGGTAAAATAATGTTAGACATGAAACATCGCGGCGGTGTTCGAGGGATGCAAATGTTTCTGTTATATTTCTGTCACCTATCATTTTCAAAGCTCTTTTTTGAATCCTATCTAAGATACTTAAGTGGGTTATTGGGGCACCTGCCCAAATATGAGAATTGTACTCAAGTTTCGGACGGATAAATGCTTTATAGATTACAGCCAGATCAGAAGGGGAGAAAAATTTCTTGCATCGCCGAAGAAAGCCTAAGCATTTCGCTGCATTTTTGGCGACGTCGAATATGTGTTCGTTCCACAGAAGGTGGTCTGTGATACACATACCGAGGACTGAAAGCTTTTCGGTTTCTTCAATACAAGTGCCGCTCATGGATAGCGGCATGGGAGGTGTATTTCGTTTTGATGACAGAAGACAGCATTGAGTTTTCGAAGCACTAAATTCTACGCGGTTTTTGATTCCCCATTGGACAATGCTGTCGAGATCAGAATTTAATGAGCTAATCATACGCTGCCGTTCTAGTTCCACATCCGAAGGACATGGATGTGAATCTGAAAACGAATATGAGAAGCTGAGGGTGCTGTCGTCAGCGAAACAGTTCAATGGATTAGAAGTTTCAGACAAAAGATCATTTATGAATATAAGGAAGAGAGTCGGAGACAAAGCGGAGCCCTGGGGCACACCAGCGTTTATTTTATGAATTTCAGACTTGAAACCGTCCAATAAAACTTGTATTGAACGGTCCGAAATGTAATTTCTAATCCAATGAAGAAGAGATTCATCGAAACCAAATGCGCGCATTTTCGATAAAAGAGCTTAATGCCAAACTGTATCAAACGCTTTTGAAATATCAAGTGCAATAATCTTACTTTCTCCAAAACGATGTAAAGATTTGTTCCACTGTTCGGTGAGATATACCATCAGATCACCAGTGGACCTATTGCTACGAAAGCCGTACTGCCGGTCATTAAGAAGCTTTCGTTCCTCGAGATATTTCTTGAGCTGAAAGTTAATCAGCGTTTCCATGACCTTGGAAAGAAGGGACGTAAGTGCAATTGGTCGATAATTAGAGGGTGAAGAAGATATGTCTTTTTTAGGGACAGGCTGGACAAATGCTGTTTTCCATCCACTCGGAAAGAGACCAGTAGAATAGGACAGATGGAAAAGCTTACGCAGTGGTTTTGCCAGCGTTGAAGAACACCTCTTCAGAACAATGGGAGGGATACTATCCGGGCCAGCGGATTTGTGTATGTCGAGGGCTTTTAGAACTCTAGCAACTGCACGAGTGCGAAAGAAGATTTGACCCATAGAATCGTTTACGCTCTCAAGTACAGGCGGAGTTCTATCACTTGCTGGCAGCGTCGAATTAACAGCAAACTGTGCTGCAAGCAAATTGGCTTTATCTTGCGAGCTGACAGCAGGTGTGTCGTTGAAGACGAGTGTTGGAACCGAAGACGAAGTAGTGTTTCGAATATTTTTTACAAATGACCAAAAATTTTTACTACTATTGGGACATTGTAGTATTTTTTGCCTTAATTTTTGGTCATGCAAAAATTTGGTTCGTCGAATATGAGCGTTACAGGTCTTCCTGGCTTGTTGAAACTTCTTCCGGTTTTCCTCAGTAGGGTTGGCTTTGTAACTACGGAAACTTACTTCTCTGACCCTAATAACCTCTTTTCAGCTCGAATCAAACCATGAGTTTTCTTTGGGTTTGATAGATTTTACCCTATTCGGGATAAAATTTCTCATTCCACAAAGAATTAAGTTTGTTATCATATCTGCACTGGCATCTACGTCACTATCGAGGAAGCACAGTGACCAGTTAAAGTTACTGAAGAAACCGTTGAGACCGTCCCAGTTGGCTTTCTCGTATTGCCAAACGGTTCTTGTTGGTACTTTCTCTTTAACTGAGTTTTGTTGGCACGAGAAATTAGCAGATATGACACAATGGTCTGATGTGCCTAGAGGCGATAATACACTAACAGTGTATTTATCACGGTCAGAGGTAAGAAACAAGTCAAGTGTGTTGGCGGATTGACCTGCAACATCAGGGATTCGAGTTGGCTCGTCAACAAGCTGAGTCAGGTGGTTTAACTCAGCAAAGAGCTCAACATACCTTCCTTCGGGTGTTGTCTGGCCAGAAAAGCGAAGCCAACTAGAATTGTGTACATTGAAATCGCCCGCAATGACGATTTCAGTGTGAGGATAATGGGCAACAATTCTTTGGATGGAGTCGGACAGAGCATCAAACTCGTTACAAGTTGAATTTCTGTCCAGATTGGGGCTTCGCTAAACGAAAGAAGTGTGAATGATGTGCTTATTTACCGTAAATTTTAACCACATGAAATTAAAGTTTGTGTTAGAACACAAACCATATTGTGGTTGAAGTTGGTATGCTACATCATTTCTTATATAAACGGCAAGACCATGGTGGGGAAAGAATAATGGCACTAAGTTGTACCCAAATAAATTAAATTCCGAATGATCAGAATTTTCACCTATCTGAGTTTCACTCAGTGCCAAAACAGCTGGCCTGTTTTGCACAGTATAGACATACGCAGCATAGAAATTTTTCCTAAGCCCACGAATGTTGCTATAATCAACCCTACACTTACCCGCCATTAAAAAATTCAAAACTAACTAAAAACCAACTCGGACAATTACCTAAATTCAACGTCACCTCTAAATTCCAATTTGAACTTTTCAATTACAATTTATCACCAGTGTTATGCCTTAGTGACAAATTGCACTTCAACAAGGTGGCCCGCTTCGCGGGTTCTAGGTTTTAACTCCCTTTTTGGATCCTCTGTCCCGCTCACGCTACTCCGCTTAGGGTATGCTTAGTTGCCAGACATACGCCTATATCAACAGTATTCTAGAGTATTTTTTTTTTTTCAGAAATAGACGAATAATCGTGTAGCTTCGTCAAAATAGTTTCAGTAAAATACCCACTCACAAGATTTTGGCTTTGGGCAAAATTTCCTTGAATTTGGGCGTAACTTCGTTATTTTGCAATTGTTTTTGGCAATATTGCCATTTTTAGGGCCTTTTTCCCATTTGTATATAGTTCAAATTATAATTTTGGGCGTTGTTTCATCTAGATAAATAAAGCGAACAACGTAAAAAAACGCCCAAAACTGGAAACAAAAATACAACAACAATTTCTTCAGATTTGGCCCTTTTGCCTTGGGCGTTATTGCCTAACGCCTGAAATTTGTGTGTTGAAGTCCTAATTTGATTTCTAGTCCAGTCGAATTGTACCAAAATAAATGCTGAAATGCATTCTTATAACGAAAGTCTACATAAGCTATGAAAAATGGTATATCAATGCTAAAATTTATATTTAATGTTCTTGCTAGATAACAAGAAAATCACTTATTTTGTTTTTTAATTACTAACTTCTAAATAAATACTTATATTGGCAAAAATTCCAAAGGATAACCTCAATCCTTTTTGAGTTTGTGGTCTTTAAAAGTTTTATGTTTTATTTTTGTTTGTGAATTTTACTCTGTTGACATTAGTGTTTTCAACAGACGCTTACACATTAAATAAAGTGCTCGAAAGTCAACAATCTACCTAAACAAAATTCACACATTAGCACATACCTCAAAACTTTCAAATATTTACTCAAACAAAAATATTTAGATCTCATGAAAAACTTTTCTTTAAAATATAAATAAATTCATACACATTTCAAATTAATGTGAACACAAAAAAAAAATAATTAAATAAGTTTTCAAAGTAAATGAAACTTAAAAGTTTTTGCCAATTAACTCTCTCTGCGTCTGGCAAAGGATTAAGGTAACATTTCCCAACATACCACATAATTATATGCATATCCTATTTGAACCTTTTATTCTAGTAGGTTAGAATTTTCTCCCTTAAATTAAGGGACCAACCATTCAATTTTGGTCACAATTTGTATAAAAATACCATCATTCGTATGTAAGTACTAACGACTTCCTTTATCCTTATAATATATGCGTTTTATTATTATGTGCGTGTAATTGTGTGCATGTTTTTAAGTATGTGAGTGTTTGCCACTTTTTGTATCATCATCATGACCTTATAACTGAACTGAATACGTCTGGCACATGTTGGATTATCGTATAAGGCCTAAAGCGTTATGGGTCTTCTTAAAAAAAAAATATTTAATTCCAACCATAAAAGAGTCCTCCAGCGTCCTTTGACACAATAAGCTAACCCATTAGGGTTGGCATTATAAAAGTATTTAACACACACATGATGTGAAAGTAATAAAGTAGATATTTATGTGGTGCAATAATGTAGGCTATATCCTTTCCAAAGAAGGTCTGCTGAGTGTCTACGCTGAAGGGTTTGTGGCTTACGAAAAAATGTTGGTTGTATATGAGCAAAATAGAGTCAGAGGTTAGAATGACTATAGAAAATATATGTATGTGCCAAAGGCAGCAATATTATACATCCTTATCAATTTAAGCAGCTAAGAAAAGAAAGGAATCTCTGCCACGAATTCTCTTCTCCTAGCCTCACTCATACAAATAAATTAAGTTTTTCTTATAAGAGATTGCTGTCATATAAGTCTTTCATCTAAAGAGTGCAACACATGAATATCGGTTTTTAGAAATTTAATAATAAATCAACGTCGTCCATTATTCCAGAAGACAAGGCATTCAAGTATATTTAATCCCCGAAAACATTCTATAAGCTTTCGAAATTAATGTTTACACATTTTTGAAAACTATGCATGCGATATCAATTTCATGACTTAAAATTTTGTATTTCAACCTAAAGAAAGGACTAAATAAGAAAGGTTTTTTAATTTAAGCTCGAATAACATATGGTTTTGTATAAAATGTGACCATTTTCAACAATAAGAAAAATGGAATAATTAAATTTAGTTTTTCCTTGGTTTCTAAGCATAATGGAGAACTTATATAAATAATTTGTTATTGACTCTATAGATTCCTCTTGTATGGCACTTAGTGGAACTTTGATTTCATTTTTAAACAAAAAAATAAAAAAAAAACACTTGTTAGTATTACATCGACAAAATTTGCATTCGTTTCGCAAAAAAATCAATAAATGAATAACAGCCATATTATTGACTAGTTTCAAAACTAGTTTTATGGCAAAACTAGTTCTATAGGGTCTTCGAGTTTTAAATTTTGATCAAATCGGTATTATTCACTAAAGTTTTGACATTTAAAATTCGAAATCTTAAAACTAGTTTTGTACAAAACTAGAAATTCTCAAAACTAGAAAAACCTGGTTTTAAGAGCTTCTTAACTAGTTTTGACGCTGTTTCGTAACTATCCATCAATTAATAAAACCAGTACAAAATACATTAGACCGAGCACACGCAGTAAATTTTGGCTGCGAATTAATTTTAAGATATACCTTAACTTTTTATATGAAAATATGAAAGTATTGCATGCCGTGGGTGGGCCATTCAAAATGTAATTTCTAAAATTCGAAATAAAAAGTGTAGCAACTTTAACATTACCTATTTTTGATGAACGAGCCGAGTGCTATAGACATGTGTATAAGAAGCAAAATTTAATATTATGACTTTTATACTTACTGCGATAAATTGAAATTAAAAAATGCATCACCAAATTAAATAGTCAACATTATTTTTCTTAGTACCTACTATGATTTACATATTGTGGTGCATGAAAAATTAGCCATAATATCTTTTTCGAATTTTTCGTTTGATTGACCGTTTTTTTTTGGATTTGATGCGATATCATTATATCTATGTATATTTTTTTTAAGTATTCGACTTCAAAATAGGTACTGGCACTACTGTTTATTAAATGTATATTCTTTTGAAATAACAATCGACACAATCAACGTATCCATTTTCTTTTGATTTTGTAATCTTTTATCCTTTTATTGCGTCGCTACAGTTCTTCCTCGTGGACTTTCTAAATTTTACTAAAAAATTAACACATTCAAGAAACAAAACTGCAAAAAACAATGCTGACAATATTTACCAGTACCTTATTGGCTTCAAGATATTCAAAAGGGTAGTTACGTGCACTTAAGAGGACACAAGCGTCCACAGGTTTTTAAAAAAACCCACCTCTGTCTACCAACTCCTACTCTCACCTCCTAGTGGTGAACATCGGGTGTCTAGTACCTCAGCTGGAGACGGGGTTTAAATCCCCGTGGAAAGCTGTTGGGGACAGCCAACGAGAGAGGGGGGAGGAGTGTTCCCACTAAGGCACTTCTCCTTTCATCGAGGCGACAGTGGACGAATTCTCCAGATGGAATCAACGGTGGCGTCTACAGTTCCAGTTAGGTTGAACTAACACCTTATATGGGCTACTTCGACATATTTGTAGCTCAGGCCTATAAGGAGCGGTTTATCCGGCTCCCTACCCTTGGAGTTATACGAAGGGTCTGGTCCTCCGGGTCGGGGGTTGTGCGACGGGGTAACTTCCCTACCACTTAAAAAAAAGTTGTTCCGAAACAACAACAAGCCTCGGATATGGATGATTTTAATGTTGACGACCCCAGCAAACGAAACAAGGATAATGAATTTCGGATCTGCACGTGGAACGTCCTGTCCTTATACAGAACACGTGCAGCCGAACAATTAGTGGAGAACCTGGACAGGCTAAAGGCTAACGTAACATCCATCCAGGAAGTGCGATGGGATGGAGAGGGCATACGGAGACTGAAATCGTGTGACATATACCACGGCGGGTGCTTGAAGGAACAGGGTCAGCGGCTCTTTGGTTGTGGTTTTGTGATAAGGGGAAGACTTAGGCAAGAAGTCTTGGGCTTCCGAAGTGTAAGCGAGCGCCTGGTCACAATCCGCATCAAAGGCAAATTTTAGAACATTAAGCTGATCTGTGTTCACGCCCCCATGAAAGGAGAGAAGACTCAACCAAAGAAGCACTCTACGATCTCCTGGAGACAACGTATGATATGTGCCCTAAGTACGACGTGAAGATCATTCTTGGTGACTTCAACGCAAGATTCGGAAAGGAGGGCATCTTTGGTTCGATAGTCGGAGGACAAAGCCTACACGACGAAACTTCCAGCAACAGACACAGGCTGGCAGACTTTGCGGTGGGGCAAAATGTCATCATCTCAAGCACCTACTTCCCACACCTCAATATACACAAGGGGACTTGGCGGTCGCGTGATCAACTAAACGTCAACCAAATCGACCACGTTGCGATAGACGCGAGACATGCTTCCAGTATCTTGGACGTACGAACGTTCCGAGGGGCCAACATTGACTAGGATCACTACCTGGTGGTAGCTAGACTACGTATGCGGATATCCATGACGCGACAACGCAGAGCAGATGCTGTGAAAAGATTCGATGTCGAGAAGCTTAAATCGCAAGAGACCGCCAAAACTTTTGCAGACCACGTAACTCTTAATCTCTCAGGAGGTCTGCCACCAGCATCAAGTGCAGAGGACCAGTGGAAACACTGTCAACAAGCCATCAGAAGTGCCGCCTCTGATGTGCTTGGTTTCAAGAGGCGAATACAACGAAACCCCTGGTTCGATGAAGAGTGCCGGCTAGCGCATGCAGCTAAGGACGAGGCCTACCTGGCAATGCTGCAGACTCGAACAAGAGCTGCTTAGAGAGTAGCCCGGGAGCTCTACGGGCTGAAACGAAAAGAGGAACCACGACTTCTCAGGAGGAAAAAGAGAGGAAGCCTGCCGAGATGAGAGTGGGAATATGGTAGTAGACACACAGTCAGTGCTGAGGATCTGGAAAGAACACTTCTCTAGACTGCTTAATGGCGAAGACAGCCAAGATGCCGCTAATAGGCAGAACGCTCCATTCAACTTGGACGATGATGGCCAAGAGTTCCGTACACCCGACCTAACCGAAGTGCGGCTGGCGATATCCAAACTTAAGTCGTACAAGGCTGCTGGTGCGGATGGCTCACAAGCCGAACTATTTTAATCAGCGGGAGATGAATTGGCTAGGAGCATACACCAGCTCATCTGCAAAATTTGGTCGGATGAAAGTATGCCCGATGAATGGAACCTCGGTATAGTGTGCCCCATCCATAAAAAGGGAGATTTTCTCAAATGTACCAACTACAGAGGAATTAGTCTCCTAAACGTCGCTTATAAAGTCTTGTCGGCTATCCTGTGTGACCGCTTAAAACCTTTTGTCAACGATCTGATCGGCCCCAATCAGTGTGGTTTTAGGCCTCGCAAGTCAACCGTCGATCAAATGTTCACACTCCGATAGATTTTAGAAAAATCCCGGGAATTCCAGATCGATACACACCACCTTTTTATCTATTTGAAAGTCGCGTATGATAGCGTGAAAAGGGACGAATTATACAGAGCCATGTCGAGTCTCGGCATCCCTGCCAAACTCGCCCGCCTGTGCAGGATGACGATGGAGAAATCTCGCTGCTCCGTCAAAATTGGTAAGAACACCACCGATTCCTTGAGGCAAGGCGACGCGTTATCATGCAACCTATTCAACATCGTTCTTGAAGCCATTGTACGCAACGCACATGTCAACACCAGCGGTACAATCCGTTCAATTGCTTGCGTATGCGGATGACATAGACATTGTCAGAACGAAGCGAGCTGTGGCAGGGGCATTTGCGAGCATTGAATCAGAGGCGGCTAGAATGGGATTGGCGGTTAATGAGGACAAGACGAAGTATATGCTGTCATCGAGAGAGGAATCTCAACATCGTCGACTCGGGCAAAATATCACGATGGACAGATATAACTTCGTAGTTGTCAAGGACTTTGTCTACCTGGGCTCCACTACTACATCGCAGAATGACATCAGTGCAGAGATCAAGCGAAGAATTACTCTTGCCAACCGCTGTTTCTTCGGTCTAAGAAGGCATTTAAGTAGTAAGGCCCTCTCTCAGAGAACCAAGGAGACTTTATACAAGACCCTTATCATCCCGGTCCTGCTTTATGGGTCAGAAGCATGGACACTGAAAGATTCGGATAAAAATCTGCTAGGATGCTTTGAGAGGAAGATTCTTCGTGTGATTTTCGGTCCGGTGTGTATCGAAGGAGTATGGAGGAGAAGATTCAACGACGAGCGACGGGATATACAGCGACGTTGACCTGGTCAAAAAGCTGAAAATACAGCGGCTGAGATGGCTGGGGCACGTGGAGCTTATGGACAGCAACGCGACGATTCTTCAAATACAACCCCGTTGGGGTACGCAGCAGAGGAAGAACCCGTAACAGGTGGCGCAAACAAGTGGATGACGACATCAAAGCACTCGGTGTGTGCAACTGGGCTTGTTAGTTAAGGCCAAGCCCACCCTGGGCTGTGAGCGCCATCAAAAGTAAGTAAGTTATTGGCTTCAAAGATAGAAGAATTTCGTTAAACAAAAAATAAAGCGAACAATTAATTTGACTTTTAGAAATATTATTTGTTGACAAATAAAAACAAACTTCATTGACAAAACTAGTTTTATGATCAAAACTAGAAAGTCGTTTGTAAACCGAAACTAGTTTTGCCTCTCAAAGTGAATATTACCGATTTTTTTTCAAAACTAGTTTTAATACATTTTGTTAGAACTCGTAACAAAACTAGTTTTAACGAAAACTAGTATCTTTTTGAGTTTTACAAAATGTGAATAATATGGCTGTAAGTAATTTATAAGCTTTAATTTTAAACCATCCAAATAATCACTTAACGGTCAAGTGATTATTATAAGGGGAATTAATTTTTTCGAACGATTAAAAATGTCATTATTGCTGTCATTCACTACTGGACATGCAAAGTAACTTAAGCTTTTATATATTTCAACACTTTTATGGCATTAATCTGCCAAATAAAAAAAACACTTATATTACAGTCGATATACACACCTGTGGCAGGGGCACTGTGATGGCCTGTTGTGCGTCAATGAGCGAGTAATGCAAATTTAAAAAGTATTTAACAGAGTGCGTTTATAGTAAGTTTTTAAAATTATTAATTTTATTCTGTGCGATGTGTGTCGTAATGGATTGATAATGGAAATAAAAAAAAAAAACAATTTGTTGATGGTATGGAAAATTAATAAAAAATTTTTCTCTGTTATTAAATTTAAATATCTCGCAGCAGGAGGTAAATAGGGACTTTATAATTTTAGCGGCAGGATCCAGGATAGCACAATTCAGAGAAATGGTTTATTATGTTGTGAACGAACTTTTCGAGTAATAAAAGTTTTATTATTTTCAGAATTATTTATTTTGTTCAAATAAATAAGAAACGTAGAGTAATATCCTTTTTACTTTTGATAAAACCAAAGGCTATAGTACTTTTTTTTTAATAAGGATTTAAATTACAAAATTAATTTTGCATGGTGTAAAGGAGAACCGGACAAAACGGTCTACATAACCAATAAAAACGAGACATATGTCGTTGAAAATGTATTTTTGTGTACATGAATACTTACTATGGCAGCTCATCCCAAATCTCTGTGTTAAAAAAGTTATTGGTCAACAAAGATAAAGAAGATATATTATGTATGTAGTAGTATAGGCAACAATGAGATGGCATTACCAATAACAACAAGACATATGTTTCTGAAAAGGTCTTTTTATGTACTACAAAAGCTACCTTGACAATTTACATCCAATTCCTGTGTTAAAAAAGTTATTCCCTAATTAAGATTGTGATGTGGTGAATTTTGGTATAGAAAATGCAGATTTTGTAGGATTGTAGAATAGGCAACAATGTGTTGGTCCACACCAATAAGAACGCGGCATATGTTTTTGGAAAGGTATTTGTATGTACTACAATAGTTACCTAGACCGCACATTCCAATTCGTTGTGTGAAAAAAGTTATTCGATAATTAAGACTGTGATGTGGTGAATTTTAGTATAGAAAATGTTTATAGCATAATCAAAGTCTTTTATTTCATACCAAAATGTAGCTAATTCCAATCTTAATTATAACTTTTTTCACACAGCGATTTGAAATGTGCTTTCCAGGTAGCTATTGTATTACATAAAAAGACCTTATATATATATAAATATATATATGTATAAACTCACACTTTATGTTTACCAAATTCAAATTTTTGTTGGCCAATAAGTTTTTCTCACACATCGATTTAGAATGAGCTGCCATAGTAAGTACATGTACACAAAAATACCTTTTCAACGATATATATCTCGCTGTTATTGGTTCCTAGAATTGGTTCCATAAATTTTTGCCGGTTCTCCTTTGTAGGAAGTTTTTAATTATTAAAGTTCATGACTGATCGAAAAAAAAAAACATTGTTGGCATAATGGGTAGATACATATTAATTGTAAGAAGATGGACTATTCATTTGAAATGAAATTTTGTCACATTAATCCTACACTTTTGTAATTTTTTACTTGCGATATAGGTAAAGGGTCGGCCAACGAAAACGCACGATGTTAATTCTAAATAAATCAGAGAATAATTCTAATATTTTTTGTTATGATAGATGGATCTATGGCAATTGTGTGTGAAACAAAATATCGGCCAAATACTCGCCACGGCTTTGGTGGCATACCTCTATCCAATCGTCTTGGTTTCAATGACTCTGAAACATAATTGAGATTTAATGTCGTTAATGTGCCGAATTATCTCATCCATTAGCTCTTGAATTGGTCTTGGATTATTGACGTACACTTTTTCTTTAAAATATCGTGAAGTGGCACCACCCACTAACAATTTAACTTGTATAAGATCCAATTTTTAGAATTGGATAGGCTATTGCTGACATAGAATAATTTTAAGGCTAAATAATGCAAGTCAAGCATTTAACGATTTATTTATTTCAAAATAGCTTGTTTAGTGCCTTTAAGTTTGTTTCTATATGAGACTTCATATAATAAGTTCTACGGAAACTTTTTTAAGGCCTGCCGAAATTGGTTGCCATAGCTAGAAAAATAATAGCTTTTATAGAACATTCAGATGAAAGTCATTACAGACAACTCCTTTGCGGCTTGTTTAAGAAAGTAATCGCGCATCATGAAAATGTCAGATAGATGTTTAAATAGTTTGATTTAAGTCAGTGTTGTTATATCGTTTTGAAGAACGGAATTTTCATAAATCTGTAAAGCATATTATAAATGTTTGAACATACGCTTACCTCAATTTGTTAGCATGAAACAAATAAAACCTATAAGACCTGCTTCTGCAATTTTGTGCATGAAAATATCTTACTTTGAGTTCCTCAAAAGTGAAGTCATGCAAGACATTTGTTTAATGTATATAAAACTCCAACAAGTTAAAAAAAGTTGTTTTCATATTTTTTTCCTAATAGCCTCAATTCGTTTTAAAGAGTAAACTCTAGTATCCTTCGTTTTCATTGACCACTGCACTAAAATTAAAACAAAAAACAAACGAGATTCATTTTTGAAATCGGTGTATAACAAGACTGATGACGGTAATCCAACATTTTGCACGTGTGGGACTTGCACTTTATTGACTTACGTATGAGAACATTATAGCTTTTGCATACTGTTAATAGCAAACTTAAGGAAATCAAAAATTAGTTTAATATAGAGCGGGAATTTTGCTTTGGTTGTGACCTCTTTATTGGACTACCGTAATGAAATTATAGCTTTTGCATTTTGTTAATAGCAAACTTATACAAATCAAGAATTTATATTTGTGACAGATATTGCCATCCCTTTGAAATGTATAGCTTTTGCATTTTGTTAATAGCTTGTTTACAGAAATCAAAAATGAAAGCTAAGAAAAAAGATGAATTTTATTTTTTTTTTACATTTATTGCCTCCCCTAATTAAATCTTTTGTATTTTGTTAATAAGAAATCAAACTTAGGTATATCGGAAAATGAAATATTATACATACCTAAATGTACCCTTAGGTGAGACTTTGATAGAATTAAGCAACTTAATTACACTACTGCATCGCACATATCTACTTGCTTGAAAAAAAACTATATAAGAACTTATTTCAAACATATGGTACGATAAAAAAGGTCATGCATACCTTAAGTTAATGTGAGTTTAAAATATAATACTTAACTTATGGTATATAATTTTCAAATACTTAAAGAATTTCATGATTGATACTTTAAATTCAATCTTCTAAAACCCTGTTATGGGTACCAATGATTAATGAAAATTTAGTTTGATTTTTTTGGGCTTGAAGTATCCTCATTAAAATTTTTACGCGCGTATGGTATATTGCCAATTGGCCTGGTGTGTTGCCTGGTGGCCTACTACTAGAAAGGAGCTGAGTTCGATCCCTGGATTCTGAAATTTAATGTGAGTAAAAGTTGAATTTTTTCAAATAAAATAAATATCTATACATTTCAGAATAAATAGAAAAGCGGTTCTAACACCCTAAAGTCATGGGAAAATGGAAGGAAAAATAAAAACAATAATAATAATAAAATTTAAAGCAACGGTTTTTTTTTTAAACAACACACTGCTTTACTAGGCCTTTGTAAGGCCTTGCAATGTGAGTCATTTCATTTATGCGACCTAAAAGTGAATGTCTTATAAAAGTCAGACAACTTGTTTAGTGGAGCAATAACACTGTTTTGCTTTGTTTATTTCATCAATAAGACTTTCCATGGAAAACTATTTAATCATATAGAACTTCTGGTCAAAGGTCTTAAAGGAAACGAAATAGCTTGTATAATGTGCGCCAAACTGATTTACATAAGGTCTTTATTAGTTACTATACAAACTAGAAAATAGCTTGTGTAGACACTTAAAGAAGTTAAATTGTTAGTTGGGCCATCCTGTTGGAAGCACATATCGTCCGGCTCTATATCCTCAATTTCTGGCCACAAGAAGTAACTGCTTGGCCGACCTCATTTTCGAAAAAGTACGGCCCGATGACGCCGCCAGCCCATATAAACCGCAACAAACAGTCACTCTTTGTGGATGCATAGGCTTTTCAACAATCACTCATGGATTCTCATTTGCCCAAATGCGGCAATGCTGCACAATTCTACCGATTGTGGATACATTTGGTCGATTATGCTGGCCAACAAAATTATGAAGTGCACGAAATGCATTTTGATTTGAACGCCCATGTTCGTAAAAGGCTTCAGCAATCTTAACGCGCTGCTCAATTGTGTACCTTCCCATGGTTGAATTTGTCCGAAACAAAGAAATGTCAAATTAAGTTGGGAAAAAAACTTGTCTGCCCTACTCGTATATCTGTCTGTCTGTCTGTCTGTCAGTCTGTCTGTCAGTCTGTCTATCTGTCCGTCAGTCTGTCTGTCTGTACTTCGACCTGCAGCCTAAACCACTGAACCAATTTTCTTCAAACTGAGGACTTAAGTAATAATAATAATATTTATTGAACTAAAGTAGGTATATACAATTGGCTCTTAACTCTAGTTTACATTAATAACATCGATATTTCAATTTGTTTTGGCACATAGGGGGCCTAGTTTTATACATTGCTTTTATTTTTATTAAAATTATTTAAAAAATTGTCTTTGATTGTCTTATACTATTTACTTAATACTAGATGGTTCATCTCGGGTTGTTCATATCCGGTTGTCTTTGTGGTGGGATGTGGCGTAGGGGTGGCTTCTAGCCACGGTGGAAGTTTGACGCTGCGTCCTCGTAGAATTGGATTGCCTCATCGTCATTGATATAAATTATTCCTCTGTCCACTAGTGCTTTCACATCCAGGTATCGTGGCTCGAGGTATCTCTCTTCACTGGTTACGATTCTCACTATACGGGCTCGGATGATTGCTAAGGTTGCTCGTCAATCTTTTAGCATGCAATAATCATGTATCTGTCCAGGGGTGTTATTCCGGATGCTTCGAAGATTCTCTTGGTGAAAATGAAGTCCCGTGCAGATCCGCAGGATTTTCCTTTCAAACAATCCAAGCTTTCACATGCTGGTTTTGAAAATAGTAAATCATGAAGGAAAGCCCGTATATGAGCTTTGGACTTGTAAGGTTTTTAGATGATTCAATTTCTCCCCTAGGGGAAATTGAATTTTTTTTTCTTAGCTCAAAAAATAACGGTACCTGACATACAACTACTATTATGAAAAAAGTAATTTATCTCAAAAACGGCTCAAATGATTTTCATAAAAAAAATAAGAATTACTTTTAAGAGTATGGTCAATATTTTGATAAAAAAAAAATACCTTAAGGTATCTGTCATAGAACAGAAGTTTTGCTTTTCAAATTTCTCGTTAACGGCTGAACCGATTTTAACCAAAGTACTTATACAAGAGCTCCTTCACTATTTAAACAATTTTGTATAAACAAATTTTGAAAAAAATATTTTTTGGATTTTTAAAAATATATTGAATTTTTGTTTAGAAAATTAAAAATCTTTCAAACGGGTTAATATTTTTTTTTTAAGTTTTGTGCAAAATTGTATTTTAGTAAATACTTAAAGTTGGCATACCAAATTTTATTTTTAAATATGTTCAAGAATTTTTATATATAAAATAATAATTTTTAAGAAAACCGCTCCAACGATTCCATGAGCTCACATCAGTTCAAGAAAGATTTGTCATCCTTTTAATTTAGCTCACATTAAACTAAGGGTTTTAAGCAGCTAAAAAAAATAACTTCATGTTATGGAACATTTTTTAATATCCATGTTTTAAAACAATACTCGTACGTATACAACTTTTGAAATGTTACATATACCACAAGATCAAGTAGGTATCTGTCACCCAGTGGTATATTACATCAAACAAAAATTTCAAAATTTATATTTGAATATTTTTTAACACTTATTAGTTATGACTTATGAGCGATGTATAAGAACACTCTCACACTCAAAGTATCTAGCTACATTATATTTGTTACCTACAAAGAGAAAGTTCATGCGGTTCAATTGTGCATTTTTTTTAAAGTCGTTTACGACATTGGAAACAGGCATATATTCCAATTTTATTTTTTAAATCTTTTCGTACTCACGCTTTACATATAAAAACGTCAACTGGTCACTGTGGCGTATACGTGTTATTTTAAGAGTAATTTTTGTTTGTTTTTTATTATGCGACTTTAGCCGTGTTTTTGAGAGAATGTATAGCAACTCAAGAAAATTTGTACACGGAAAAAAGAAAAAAATCTTTAAAATGATTTAATTTATAATTTTGGCATGTAAGAATTTGGATGAGTTACTATTTATATACTCTCTCAAAAAACACGGCTTATATTTACTCTTTCATGTGAGGAAAATACCAGTTTAATCTTCATTTCAGTCTGCTTATTAGTTTTCCTAAGTCCTGTCAATCATAGACACGATATTAATTCTGATATATCTACCTGATGAATCATCAGTGATGATGTATTCTATCTATATCTACATATAAAAGCCTGCCTTATTTGCAATCACATCGCACGGCACTATTCCATCTGGGTCATGTTCAGTGATTCATTTGACTTGCGTGATTCAAATAGTCTCACCATTGTATTAGCTGTCAAAATTATAACCCTCAATCTAATCATTTGGGGCATCATCAATCCTGGTACAGAACCCATCTCGAACAAGACAGGAAGCACACACACATCAACAGCATATGCTAATGCTTACTCAATTGAAATTGAATTCGGAATACGTGAATACGTGCAAGGACACATCACAAGACAAACTATCTACTTGACAAAGTGATCTACTTATGGTGTTGCACGTGTGTCTGTCTGTCATGCATAATACACTCTTGTCAGATAACACACCTGTACATTTCCCATTCAAATGTGATACAAGCAAGAGAGAGGAAAACTACTACATATACAAAACTACTGTATGTATATCCAATAGCTGCGAATGCAATTTTAAAAGGATGACAAGAACAAGGATGATGCTATGACGTTGACTACTTGCTACATATCAATTGCAACAAACGAAATATTATGTATTTTCATGCAGGAAACGAAAACAGCATCCGAAAATGAAAGGTAAACCCTGAGAGATGAGAAACGAATCCTTTCGAATACTTTTGTGTTTCCTTTGTTCTTTAAATTCACTCAAGGACAACACAGGTTTTGGTGGATTGCATATCAGATAGCTTGCAACGGACATGGAATCACTCAACTTGTTTCAAAAAGTTAAAGAGTTTCTCTCGCAGAAAGAATTAATTGTTTGTTAGTTTCCTTTGCTGGAGTCGTCTCAAATATCTCCCGGCAGCAACTGAAAATCAAAATTTCAGAATTTAAATGTAATACGCGAAACGTTCCACATCAATAATTATATAAAACTGCAGGATGCATGAATGTACTCAACATTTCTCGGAGAAACTCTGATATAACAATAACGGAAAAGTTTTGTTTCAAAACATTATTTTATTCTTAAAATGATATTTAGTAAGGTGTGAACAAGTCTTGGAGAAAGTTATTTAAAAGTTTTGCTGAATATAAATTTTAAATAGGTAAATGAAAAAAATTATATATAGTGGAAATAATTTTAATTTAATTATGCGTAAATGCAAAGAATATTTGAAAACATCCACAAGTAAAGTTACACACTTTTAAAGAAACTGCATAAAAATAACGCAACAAAAACATAAACTGCTTAAAATTAACTTTTTTTTGCAGATAATGTATACTTCAAATAGTATCTGCAAGACTGAGTCAAATTAACTTACTCTTATTGTTAAGTATGTATGTGCAATTTAAAGCCTTGATTAATTAATATAATTTAATGATAAAGGAGAAAGTGTGAAAAATGTTAAAAGAGGGTAAGTTATTTGTTTTTATTTGGCAAATATATTTGTAGTATTGCGAGGAATTGACAAATCCTCCAAGAGTATCACTTGTCATGAATAAGTGCTTCTCATGTAGCCATTCTTGCGAGAGTCTACTCCGAAAAATCTAGTTATTTTTTTATCAAATAGAAAAATTCATCTAATTAATACGCTTAGAAAAACCTAAGCAAAACCTAACTTTTCTCTGTAAATACACAACGGTACTACATAAATTATATAACGTATGAAAGGTTTTGCTCCACAGATGTGCAGAAACTAAAAATTATATCTGTATGTAGCTGTTAAATCATTTAATGGACATTTTAATTTTTCTAGATAAATGACTTTTATCTTTTTAAGGGTTGGGCTTAGAAGTCTAAAATATCGGGGGATGATGACTATTATGGATTTGGATTTTTTGGTGGAAAATTTAGAATCCATATCTTACCGTACAGCACAGAAAGTAGCATTTTTATATTTTTTTGACCAAAATAAACTTCCATAGGAAATACATAAATGTTAAAGTATAATAGTAGACTAAGCCTTAAAATGAAAAAATAAATATTTTGTATGTACGACGTATGTATGTACATACAATTAAAAGTTTTTATTATTTCATTCAATACAGTCCACTAAAATAAAAACAAAAGCAATATAACTTCTATTGTTTAGGTTTTGTCTTCATTTACGACGTACGTACATACATACATATGTTTGACAGTATTTGAAAATATGAGTTTGTGTAAAATTAAAGTTTACATATTTGTTATCGTCTTTCTCAATATAAGCCCAGATCCCGTTAGACTTAAAAGATCCCAGCGGGAAAAATTGAAAAATTCATTGAGGAAAAATCAGCTTTTTCCTTAAGGAATGGCAGCTGCACCGTCCCCTTTTCAGCTGATTCCTTTGATGAAATTAACATGAGCATGTCCTAGGCGGGAAGCACATGCTGAAAATCTGGTGAAAATTCCCCAACGAAATCACTAATTCGTTGGAAGTTGTTTATTCACCAACCTAGGTGATGAAAAACATGGTGGTTGCATAATCTGTGAATTCACTACATAAATGTATGTGGTTTATTCATCGGTTCAATATTTTCGATGAAAAAGGTAATGAAAATTCGATTGTCAAATCACAAGATAAGTGGTAGTTGTTTATCTAGCAATTAGTTAATTCAATATATTCAAATATATTCAATTCCCGCTGGGAAGTGAAGAGTCATGCAAAGTTTCCTCAGTTCATAGATTTGAACCCACTTTCTGCTTTGTGTTTAGAAAACAACCCTTTCTTTCGTTGAACTAAAAATTGTTTTTGATAAGGAAAATTATGCGATGAAAAAATTGTTGAAAAGTCATGTACAAGTTCATCAGTTCATCGTCTATGTCCACTCATATGCTTTGTTGAGTGTGCACCGCTATTGTGTGTTTTGATAGAAGTTGATTTTTTCTGTGTTCTCTGTGTTCAAATTGTCTACTCACAGTAAATGTTATAACAGGACTTGTGAATTTCCATCAAAATGAGGCAATTTCAGATTTTCTCCAAGTATTTCGGGTTATTGGTTAATCACCACTTTGCATAAGTAAAGTGGTGATTAACCAACAACCTCTGATCTAGTGATTTCACTTTAATTTAAAGTTTTTATTCTATATTTTAACCAATCACAAATTCACAACACAACAGAATTAATGAATTCACTATTTATTTAATTTTCTTCACATTTTTTATTATTGCATTAACTAATTGCTGAATAAATAACTACCACTTATCTTGTGATTTGACAATTGAATTTTCGTTACATTTATATAGTGAATTCACAGATTATGCAACCACCATGTTTTTCATCACCTAGGTTGGTGAATAAACAACTTCCAACGAAGTAGTGATTTCGTTGGTGAATTTTCATCGGATTTTCAGCATGTGCTTCCCGCCTAGGACATGCCCATGTTAATTTTATCAAAGGAATCAGCTGAAAAGCGGACGGTGCAGCCGCCATTCCTCAAGGAAAAAGCTGATTTTTCCTCAATGAATTTTTGAATTTTTCCCGCTGGGTTATTAAATCATTACTTGTCGTTTCCTTGTATTATCTGGCTAGTGGATTGATTGCTGTTGTCGTGTTGTTTTCTATACCCAAAGCAAAAAGTGGGTTCAAATCTATGAACTGAGGAAACCTCGCATGACTCTTCATTCACCAAATCATTGCATGACGTTTCCTTTTATTATTTGGCTTGTGAATTGATTGAAGAATTCAGCTATAAAATTTATTGGGGGCGATATTTCCCGCTGGGATTGTTTGATTGAACTATCGTCGTCTTGACGATAGCTGTCTGTATACACACATATATAGGAAAATATAGATCGAACATTCGTTTTAGTCTTACGCGATTTGGGCCCAGTTTTTATTTCTGAATTTCCCAGGGCCACTAGACACACGTTATGTTGCAAGATTACCCCCGACTTCATAAAATTAAACATTCAGAATCAATGTTAAATAATCGCGAACTAATTTTACTATTAATGCACATTCCTACTAAACTTTGATATCATTTCTGAAAGAAAACATCAACACTTCTAAAAGAGTAACATAGGGCTTGAGTGTGGCAGTGATTCGGGATGTTTATTATTAAACTCAATCGAGACCTGCAAAAAATACTCCAATATAAGTACATTTACCGGTAAAACTTAGAGTTTTTCCACCAACATTTATAAAAGTCTGAAATTGTAAGTTTTCATAATTCATTTTGAACGTTTTACAACATTTTTTGTTGGCGCATCAGTACCTTAGGTGGCCCACTTCACGGGTTCCGAGGATTTTAACTCCTTTTATGTGTCCTCTGTCTCGCTCACTCAACTCTTTTTAAGCATTAAAAAGACCAATAGTAGTTTTAATTTTTGGTATGTGGGTACTCGCCAAAATAATTCATACATAGGAAAAAGATTGGTTTAACTTAAATTAAGGGTAATGTTAGCTTGAGTAGTTTTAAAAAGGTTAAAAATTAGGTGAATTATATCCGTCCATTTTGAAGTTACAAAGCGGGAATATATTATCATATATTTTTTTTTAAAGCTATATTTTCATAATATAAGCAGAACAAAATTTGGTTTAACTAAAAAAATAAGGAAGTGTAATATGTGCTTTATAGATGAATTAAGGTTTACTTTTGAATAGTTAATGAACAAAATATATAAAAAATAAGTAACATTATTTTTTTTTGTTTGTATGTTCAAGAAAAAATTTTAACGAATGCTAATAGTCTTGGAAAGATAGAAAAATTAATATGGGCAAGTGGGAACAAATTTATTCATGAAATTTTATTGCTGGTATCGACGCAGATTTTAACCTCAAAAACATATCAAAAGTTCCCCAAAATCCCCGAATTGTTTTTTTGTACAAACGCATTTAAAAAGAGGGAGAGGGGGAGGAGGCGATGGTTTATCAAACTGAACAAATTTGTTATAATACATTCTAATCATATGATACATGTTTTTAGGGTGCTTTTCAATGCTGATCAAAACCGAAAAGATACATGTATCCCGTAGAAATTTAAAGGCCTTTTTATGGAATGATGACTTTTTTTAAGTACAAAAAGTAAAATGTTACTCAAAACCATTTTAAAATAATGGGACATTCGTGAAAGAATCAAAAGAGTCCCCAAAAATATCTGAGGTTAAAGGGTGTTTTTTGAGAGAGAGAGATGCAAGTGAGTGATTGTTACCACAACATCCATGAACAAATTCTGGCACTTATGAAATTTGCTAAAAATATTAAATTTATATTGGCATCCAAGGATTAAAAGAGTCCATACAAATATCTTAGGTTTTTTGGTGGCGTAAGTCAAAAACAGTCATTTAACTTTTTTTTGGTGGTTGTATCATATTGGTTTTTCTTTTATTAGATTTGGCGTTAAAAAAGACCTAACATTTTGCTCCGTATAGGGCAGGTCAAACATTAACTATCTAAAAAAACTCTTTGGATCAAGTTATTTTAATGGACTCTTTTGATGCTTGGAAACCACGGCACATTTAATATTTTTAGCTAATTTCATCAGTGTCAAAACTTATTCATAGACGTTATGGTAATAATGACGCACTAACATCTCGCCCTAAAAAAAAACACCCTTTGACCACAGATATATTCGGGGACTCTTTTGAATCTTGGTTAACATGACAAATGGAACATTTATACCAAATTTCATTAATATCCCATTATCTTAAAATGGTTTTGGGTTATATTTTACTTTGGGTACTTAAAAAAAAAGTAATCATTCCATAAAAAGGACTTAACTTCCTACAGGATACATGTATCTTTTCAGTCTTGGTCTATTTAAAATCAGCGTTTTAAAGCACCCTAAAAACATGTGTCATATGATTAGATTGTATTAAAACAAAATGTTCAGCTTGATAAACTCCCACCTCCCACCCCTTTCCACCTCTTTAAATGTGGCTATACAAAAAGCCAATGCGGGGATTTTAGGAGACTGGATATGTTGTTGAGGATAAAATTCTGCGTCGATACCAGCAATAAAATTTCATGAATTAATTTGTTCCCGGTCAGATCCTATCTTTCATACACTATAATGGCGTGTACGTATCCGTTTAGTTTTGCTTTTCTAAATTGTCATGGATCTTATATAAAGTGGTAAAAAGATAATCCATGACGTATCCATAAATTTGGTGTTTGTTTTGATGGCCGAATATTCGGCCGCTGGCGATACTAGTATAAATTAATAGCAACCTGACAAAAAAAAATTGAGAATGTGTAACAGAAGAAGAATAATAGAGCCTGAAGAGCACCAAGTCTAAGTGGTCCAACTTGCCCCACTAGCGGTGTAAGTTGAACCAAAGAAAGATTTTTGTTCGCACAGTGGATTGAGAATTAGATGTTAATTATCTCATGAAATTCCACGGGCGGCAACCAGTTGAAATTGGGGAATAAGGAAAAGAATTCTTCTAGACTAGGGCTCGAACCCACACGTCCAGGTTAGCAGTCAAACACCACTGAGCCATTGCCACCCGCGCGACCAGAATCGACAAGAAAGAAATGCTTACTAATGAGTTAAGTGTAATAAGCATATGACGTCATCAAAAGGGCAACCCCGAAATGGGGGTATGAGCTTCTATGAGCTATGAGCTTCTAGAACATAACGAGCACTAAGTACGAATATTTTATTATTTTCTTACTATTTTATTTGTATTTATTTTCTTTGTGTTGAGAATTATTGGTAGAGCAAGAGGTGAGCATATGGTAAGCTTTTGCAAAACATCTGTTGAAAAAGACAGTACCAACTGATACCTTTGTAGGCAAAATAATAACAAAACCGCTAGTAGGACAAGTTTGGTCATCTTGCTTTGCTTACCCCATGGCTCGTCGATGTATAACGATTACACATACAAATTTTGCCGACTCTGGGTTTTTTGGCCATCTGCCTTACTGTTGTCTCTTGTACTATAACTCTATTTTCTTACGTCTATGCACTGTCTTTATACATGCACAACTCGCACACAATAATATAATTTTGAATTAAAGCTTAGACTATGTACCTATCAGTCTCAGATTAATTATTTTTGTTTAAGTGAATTTAATTTGCATGTATGTCCTCATTTTCTCCTCATTAAAAATGTATTACAAACCCTCTCTCAATTTAAAAAAATACCCAAAAAAAAAGACTGCAAGAACCTTTAATGTTCTGCTGTCTGCTCCATTCAAACTAAGCTCTTTTAATCTTTAATCCCTTAGAATACAAAAAAAAATGGATGAAAACGAATTTACGGTTGGTAGATATTTACAAAATACCAAACGGCTGTTTTTTTTTTTTTTTTTTTTTTCATTTAACTCCAATTGATTTGAACTGTTTTCATATAAATACAAATAATATTTTTTTTACGAATTGATGTTCAAATTAGTTTGAAAATTTTATTTGGACTAATACATAAATGCTTTTGTTCATGTGGAAAAGTTTTTTTTTAACGGAAAATGTAATGAAAATGACATACATGAAATTTAGTAACGAAGCTCATTCCATTTAAATTTCAAATTAAAATAATAAAACTCTATAACAAAAAATCGATATGATAAACAAACACTTATATACACAGTTCTTATGATGATGGTGTGTTATATTTGCAATTAGTGCACTTTACCATTTAATTTATTTATTGATAGTGTTTGCTTATGTAGCTGTGAAATAAATATAGTTAGATTTGTAATAAATTTAGTCAAGTGCACAATATGTTGAAAATATATGCACCACTAAATTTGGTTAAATAAAATTAAAATGAATTTTATTTCTAGTGTGATGGGTCCAAATTTTAAGAATGTGATAAAGTAAATTTGTTGTCCTGGCGCCAGTGGCGGATACAGGGGTTGGCTATAGGGACTAAAGCCCTCCTCCACAACCGATTCCTAAAATTAATTGAAACATAGAAAGCAATACATTAGGTCTGTTCCTTTACTTTAAGTTTCAGTGATTCTCTGTGATTTTTAGTCCGAAGTCCTTTCAAGTTCATACAAAGAAAAAAAAAAAAATGAAATTGACAGAACAGAGTAAATGAACTGACATATTACAACGTGTAGAGTCTTATATTCGTCTCAAATATTGTTCAGATGTTGAATTTGATGGGTGTAGAGAGGTTGGGGCTGAAAAATGTACATGTTATGTAATTTTCTTCCAAGACCCAAAAGAGTTTGGTTGGGACTAACGCCTTAATTGGAGAAATAGCTAGTTCGGGCTACGAATATTGGGCGTGTTTAATGCTAAGACAATTATTCTCTAAAACCAAAGCCCAGGAAAGGACTTACAAGAGTTGTGGTTAAACAACCAACTCCCTAAAATTGGGGCTAAGGCTTGAAGAGATAATTGAAAAAAAAAGGTCGGAGATGAACAATTAACATGTCAGATGCAACAACAATTTACCCTAAAAACTTAGTTTATTTAACAAAAAAAATGCATTTGCGACTGAAACCGATTAGAATTGAAGAAAAACGAGGTGTTAGTTTCAGTCTAATTGTTTAATACAACAGGAATTGTTTCTGACAGCCAGTCAGGGCTTAGAGAATCTTGGAGCTTATATTTCCAAGTTCAAAGTCAATTATACACACAAAACATCTTTGAAGTAAGCAATTACATACAAGCTAGTCAAAGACCCAAATTTTACAAGCGTGAGTTTCTCTGTGCACTCAGAAAATCATGCAGAAGCAAATGAATATTATCTGCAATCCCTCTATACTCTATATTGACGTTCATATTTTTTGAGCAGGAATATAGAGTATGCAGCGTATAAATGAAAATTCATTCACGCTTTATATATTATATATATTTTTTAAAGCAGCTTTGTCTCATGTCCGACTAAAAGTCTTGAAGTTTTAACATTTTATTTTTTAATAGGCAAAATATTGATTTCTATTCCAGTGGTTTGTTCGAACAAAACAAGTACCTTTTCTACTAGTTGATTTGGCTAATTCACAAAAATGAAATCTTCAGAGGGCTCATATTGTCAAAACTTTTATTATGAGATTTTGCCAGTGAGACATCTTAGACATCATTTTCATTTTTGTCTCAAACTAGATCTCTAAGCCCCTACGCAGCCGAATTCTAGATCCACTACTGCCTGCGCTCTTGTTTCCAAATGTTAACATGAATTTTATATGACATAAATAACGGTTTAAAAATATTTCCCATAGAATTCCTAGGATTTTATTATTTTGCATTTCAAATAATGTTCGCCATGAGCTAATTAGTGCAAAAAGGTGTAAATATAATAGCTAGAAAGTGGCAAGGTGTTAAGATAAAATTATTAATAAAATTGTTGGAACAACTTTTGTTTTTACATCAAAAGAATAGTACAAATGTATGTTGATTTTTCTTCAATATATCATCATAAAACTATCTACCTTACCTATAAATAAAGGATAATAAAGGCAAAAGTCATGCATTATTCAACCATGCAGAGATATGATAGCGTTCTGGTTTCTAATTTGTAATGAAAATTAAACTTTGTTTCAGTTCATTCTATATTTCCCACAGTTATTTAAATAAATTTTGAAGAAAACTTTTGTAATCATCTCAAGAATAACTGAAAATATCAAAACTTTCACAATCAGTATATGGATTTTCTACTCATTTGCAATCTAAGCATAACATTTTATAATGAATTATTTTTGTTCACTAATAGCTACATGGGATGTGCTACAAGCGTCCCGTATGCAATTGTAGAAAAAATAGTTAACACTAGGAATCTGTATTTACATAATGTAGAAGTAAGTTACTATAGGATGAAAAATATGAAAATATATAAAAATTAACTTCAATAAATCATAATATAAATAAGGAGCCAGTTATAGCTATCATTGAAAACCATCATTGAAAATATTAATTGTCAATTTTGAGAGATTTTGAAGAAAAAATAAATGATTATTTTGATGCCAAAGTAAAGCTAATTGACTTAATAATTATTTCTAGGTAAAATAAAATTCAATTTTGCACAACTTTTCTCATAAAATGAGTTTTAAATTTTTCAATCATGAACTACCTTACCAATGATCATTGAAAAATTAAAAGTTACTTTATGGTGAACATATGGGTCAAAATGATTTTTTTTTTGGAAGAGAAATAATTTTAAAGTCGGAAGCTATATTTATGCATTAAAATATTCAATGATTAAACTTTCGAAGGGTCTCAAAATCAACAGCTAACTTTTTCAATGTTGAATTTCAATGATGCTGTAACTGGCCCCTTAGGTATGTTTTAATTAAATCAAGGAAAATAGGCATTTTGGTCTACCTATTGCCCACGATTGAGATATACATTGTTGGAAAGCTTAACCCTAGTACATCATTTTTGTGTATGGACACAAAGCTGTAAGCCATGGGGCTTAGGCAGTAAATGGCAACAAATATTGCAACTAGAGCTAAAATTAATTGCAATAGTATTCCATTGAAATGACAGTATTGTTCACTTTTGATGAACTTTATAGACCCCAAAATAAATGAACTTTTATAACAATGTCAAATAATAGCGAATAGTATCAAAGTATGAAAATTCTACTTTTTTTTATTCGATTAAGCGAATGAAATGAATGGGAATAATAATTGTGCGTCTAGTGCCTACAACTGAGATATTATACCACATTGGAAAGCTTAGTTCAAGAACATCAATTTTTGAATATTGGAACTGTAAACCATGGGGCTTAGGCAGAATATAACAAAATATAAAACAATTTTTCTATGTTTATTCGAATTTACCAAGTGGTTTTATTATTTTTTTGGTCGCTTATTTTAGCCAACTCCCATTGTTTAGGACAAACAAAAATACTCGTATGTTGTTACACTCCATAGTACCTAAACATTTTCATAGGTCTGGTTTCTGGGCACTAGGTAGACCTGGTCCCATATATTTTTGCCCATTCAGAAATTGCTCAGCTTTGGGAAAAATTGAATAATTGGTTAACGATTTTCAAGGTCACTCTCAATTTTTAGCACCTCATTTATGGGGTTTTTATTATTATTCTTTTCACTTTATACTTTTTTCAAAACAAGTTTTACATCTAAACTAGTTCTAAAGGGTTTTTCAACAAGGACGCTACAAAAGTAGAGTAATAGGGGCATCAAACGACGCCATATTTCTTGCCGCTCTTTTGACATTTCTCTTCAGTAAGGTTTGCCATTTCATGATAGAAAGATATTTACTACTGGCTGAATGGCTTCGTCAATAAACAAAATATGCGGTATTGGTCAGACAGCAATCCAAACGTACTCCATGAGTCATCATTGCATCCCGAAAAAATTACGGTTTGGTGTGGTTTATGGGCCGGCGGCGTCATTGGGCCGTACTTCTTCCGTGATGATCAAGACCAGCACGTTACTATGAATGGGGATGGCTACCGTTCAATAATAACCGAATATTTTTGGCCTTTATTAGATGATATGGACTTGGAGGACATGTGGTTCCAATTGGACGGCGCCACAAGCCACACAGCGAATGTCACAATCAATTTGTTGGAGAACGTGTTATCTCACGAAATGGTCCAGTCGCTTGGCCGCTACGTCAAGTCTATGGTCTATGCCAACAAGCCAGCGACGATTGATGAACTTCGTACGAATATCGAACGTGAAATTGCAGCAGTATCGGCCGATTTATGCTTGAAAACCGTCGAAAATTGGGTTCAGCGTCTGAACTTCTGCAAGTGTACCCGTGGTGGCCATGCAAAAAAAATCGAATTCATACATAATGGCATCAAACGTTATTTCACAGGAATAAAGAATTTTATTGATATCCAAAACCGTTTTTGTTTTATTTAATAAAACTTTTGTAACGCTCTTATTAAAAAACCCGATATATAGAGGTTTCAAGTGGCAAGTTTTGTACAAATCGTTATTTTTTATGAAACTGTTGATATTCCAGTTTTGATTTTTTGAGTGTAAGACACCAAAACTATCGTGACGAAAGGCCACATAATTTTTATAAAATATCAGCTAGTTTCAGTAATTGGTCAGCCATATGTTTTTGTTTGTATTAATTTTTTAAGTTTGTTTCAAGGTTACCAGTACCTATAAGACCTTTACCTACTCGTTTTTGGGATATTCGAACAAAAATCATGCCATCAGAAAAAGATCCAAATCCACATAAAAGATCAACTAGTTTCAGTTATTATTGTAAGCCATAGTTTTCTTAAAATGAGTTTTAAAGTTTTTTTTTGTCGAGGCCGTATAGGACTTAAGGTACCTCTTTAATGAAATTTTCAAAAAAACACCTCAATTTTTTTTTTTTTATTTTTTTTTAATTCATTTCATTTCGAATGGTATACTCTTTTTTACAAATATCCCATATTTAACCATTAATTCAATTATTCCAATGGCTGACCTATTTCTGAAACTACTTGACCTTTTTTGACATTTTACTGACCTTTTAGAAAATTGGCAAGAAGTGAAAAAAAATAGACATACAAACTAACAGAGTATATGTACAATTAAATTCAAAGAATTATTAATACAAATTTCATTTTATCAAAAATGCATCATAAGAACACTTTTCAATGGTAATCTTAGCTACATAAGCCAATTAATTCGAAGTTCAACTACATACATATATGACAAGACAAAAATTAAATAATTATTCTTGCGCAATTTTTTGTAACTCTCTTAAGTTTTATTATCCAATTTAAAACCTCATTAGAAAAACCATTGAAAGCTGAAATGTTAAAAAAACATGAAAAAACAAAACAGCTGATGGCTTTATTTCTAATTATAAAAATTATACTTATATTCGTTTAACTTTTCTATAAAAGCAGGAACAAGTAAAAACAATTTAACTGGTTTCATATGTCGAAAATGCCATAGCGACAACCGACATCCACCATGACCATATTCACATTCACACACATCATCATGCTGAGTTAGGGGCCAGTTATAGCTATCATTGAAAACCATCATCGAAAATATTAAGTGTCAATTTTGAGACATTTTGAAGAAAAACTATGTGATTATTTTGATGCCAAAGTAAAGCTAATTGACTTTATATTTATTTCTAGGTAAAACTAAATTCAAGTTTGCACAATTTTTCTCATACCTTACCATTGATCGTTGAAAAAATTAAAAGTTACGTAATGGGGAAGATATGGGTCAAAATTATTTTTTTTGGAGGAGAAATAATTTTGAAGTCCTAAGCTATATTTCTGCATTAAAATATTCAATGATTAAACTTTCGAAGTTTCTCAAAATCAACAATTAACTTTTTCAATGATGGTTTCCAATGATAGCTATAACTGGCCCCTTACATGTGGATATGAAAATATGAACGACGAGATTAAATAATGGGCACCACTACGACTATACAACACTACCTGCATTGTATGAGCTGAGTCAAGCTGAGACAAGAACGAATACGGCTATAATTTAGAGGTGACCATCCCTGTGTTTTGAATGCATGCTATATTTCTATTAGAGTTCTATGGTTTATGTTAGATTCAGTACTCGTAAATAGATATGTTTTTGTATTTTATTTTAAAACCTAAATGTTTACAATGTCATAACATTTTTGATTTTCAAAAAAATGTCCAACGAATATTTTTTTTTACCACAACTAACATTTTCTATTTTTCTTAAATTAAAGTCATCATAAAGCTACCACCATTTTGTTTTTAAGATAAAAATGTTTTTATTTTACTTCTTCTTCTTCATTTTACCGGCGATTGTCTTGATCTCGAGGAGGACCACAACTCTTTTCAAAATCAGCCAATACAATATGCAAATCTCTTGATCTCTTTCCATTCTGATTCTTATACTCTGAATAGCATCTGTGGTTGATTTACCTGAAACAACCCCGCACTGGTCGCAATTTCGTGTATCACCCCTCCCCTTGTAGATTGGAAGAAGGTAACTTTCCCTCCACTGATAAGGCATTCGGTCGCCGCAGATAAGTTTGGAGATGAGAATCATGATAAGCCCGGATGTCTCCCATCTTTTTCCAGAGCTCAGATCTCTGGCCCAATCGCTTTTCCCTTTTTGGAGTTTTTCACCGCATCGCTAACTTCTTCGACTATGATATTGGCGACTGCTTCATTGTTAGGTGCAGCTGATGGAAAGTATATCCTCGGAAACTGTTCATTTAAAAGTCCTTCTTCTTAAAAAAATATAATGTCCGACAGAAATAAAAATGCAAACCACTTTGTTGGAAATTTGATAAGAATGTGTATTTCATTGCATGCGACTTTGGGTAAAGTCGATTAGTACATAGCTAGCATTAATTTTCTGACGTTTATTGACATTAACCTCATTTTTGTGGACTGTATTTCATAAATTTTAATGGTATGTTTTGATGTTGAATATTTTGTGGAATTTCATTTGTAGTTTGGGATTTTGTTGCTTGTATTTTCCGTACAGTGAAGAGTTTTGTCGTCATCCACAAGGAGTTGGCCTTGAGCGTTGTTAATGAATTTTGGTGAACGAATCTCCTGAGCATTTTTCCTTCTCTGTGCGGCGATTTTGAAAATAGTTGCCCCCTTGTTCATGTTGGCATATCGCAGTTCCTGAAAAGCTTGATTTGCATCAGCAGCCGGTGCAGATATTTCCTCCAGCTCCCGATACATACTCTTCGTACTCCCTGCTTGAAGTTGGGCACACTGTTTCTTTGTTTCTTTCTTGTAACGTCTGTAAAACACTCCAAGGCGTGCTTTTTCATCTATGTTATGAGAGGGGCAAGTTCACCAAGCTTTGAAAGACGTTTTTTTCCTTTAGTCATTACTGCTTTGGCTTCATCATTCCACCACCACCATGTTTCTTTGTCGGATTAGGAGTGTCGTCTGACAATTCCTAGCAGTGATTACGCTTCCCACAGGCAGGTTTCTTGCAGAGAGTTACACATTTTTTGTACTCCACACTCTGACTATCTTAGGAAAATGAGATCACAGAGATCTTATTGTCAAAAAACTGACGAAACAAATCTTGGATCCAATCGCTCATGAATTTGGCAGTGACCTCTGAGAAATTATTTTTCTAAACTTGCCTAGTGTGTGAATAAATCTGGAAAAAAGAATTTGTATATATTCTATTGGAACCGAAAAGGCTTAAAACACGCCATTTTCATTTTTATTTTATTTTATTTTATCTTATTTTATTTCACCAACTTTATTATAATATAATATGATCACCTTGAGCCATACCTTTATGGCACAATGGCACTTCACACCGAACACGCCAAACAATATTCCCAATGGAATATACATAAATCAGGTTTCTGTTGAATATTTCTGGATCCTTGCCTTGCCTCTGCTCTTTGAATTTCCTTTTCCGCCGAGCGACAAAACACAAGGTTTGTGTGGTTGTCGTTACCCCATAGAGGGTTATGTTGCATTGGGGGTCTTGGTCAAGTGGTCCTTGCATTAATAAACAAATTGTGTAAAGGTTCCTCTTTCATCCGGACTTATTATATGTTTCTTGTTGTCGTGTCCTTGACACGAAACCTTTTTATTTTTCTGTAAACCTTGTTGTTTTTTTTTGCTTTGTTCGGATAAATAATACGAGTAATATGTATGATTAAATGATTTTTGAGTTCTGAAACATTTGTCGGGGTTGATGGCCATGGTTGTTCGTACGAGTATGTAATACAGTACATACCATATTTTCTGTGTCAAGTAGGTGCCCCTGCCCATATATCTTCATTTTTTTTTTTTTTTTTTTCTTGGGTGTACAGTACATCAACAAAATGAAAAAAAAAATGCTTAGAAATGTGTAAAAAAAAGGACAATGTGTCTATCAAAGTGAAGGAAAAGAAGGCAAATCCATCAGGAAATGTTTTCTGGGATTAATGTTATTTTTTTTTTTTTATTTTTTAGGGAAGCTACTAACAAAAATGTTCCTTATACCCCGTTGTATGAACATAATGGAAATAAAATTTTTTTGACCTTGTATAGTCGAAAATATTTTTGCGAACATTTTAAAGATTAAAATAATCTCCGGATATAAGCGAGGTTAATTTTTCTTTCGGAGATTTTCAACAATATACTTTTTACCATACAAAATCTCCTTGGGAATTTTTTTTTTGTTAACGAATAATAAATTTACATAAAAGTTCTTAAGATCACATAAAGCTTGTTTTGTTGGAATGTTAAAAAAAAAAAAATATACAACTTTGGGGGAGAGAAAAAAAAAACAGAATTTCCCTGGAGTAAGTTTATATTGCTGTTTTCATTTTTAAAATTTATTAAGACTTATGTAATCATTCGAGACATTTTAAAACAAAATAAATAAAACATAGGTCCGGCTCACGAAAGAAAATAAACATCAACTTCGTAACTTTAACTTCTTAAGTTTGAATTGTATAAAAAAGAGATTCAAGATGTTTTGTTTTTGTTGTTTCTTTAATGGCTAAAGTGTTTTTCTTAAGCAGCGTCCACATTATGCCAACCATCATTGCTTGTTTACATTGTCGATCAACACGCTCAGCATTTTAACCGGTCCACACATTGCCTGATAGTGTGTACGTGTTGCAGCGTATACTGTTATGTGTTACATATATGACATATTTGCCATGCACTTACCAAAGCATAAAACCCCATGTAGTGTATACAAAAATCAGTTGATTACTTTGTGGCTTTGATGTTGGCCATCTCCAAGCCCAGTAGGTACGGTACGTCCATGGAAATACTCATTTTTTACCTTATCAATTTTGCACTTGCATTTTTAAAAATAGCAGCGTTTTTTGGTCTGACCAATTCATTTCAAATAACAATACCAATAAGGCTACAAACTACAAAAATTCAAATACAGAATTCTCTTACAACTCTCTACAAAAATCAAAATACAAAACAAAATATTTTGCACACAGACGTCACAACCGCAATTAAAATTATATCTATGTTGATCAACACGTCCAGACTTAAAAATTATTGTTCAGTCGACTCAACATTGTTGATTTGTACCCATTTGCATCGGGTTACGTTCGGGTCAATAAAAGTTGATCGACTGTGTTGACTTACACGTCCGCATTAACTCAACATTTTTGATCAACACTGTTGATATACATAAATCAACATAATGTGGACGCTGCTTTAGACTTTCGTCAAACCTTTTATTCTTGTAATAGTTTTTTTTTTTTGATAAGTTCCCGCGCAGAAAAACAATCTAGTTTTCGACATGGCACTAGAGAGTTTTACATAGATTATGGCAAGGCACTAGCAAGCATTAGCAAAGGCTTGAACACGGGCCTTTTGCCTCATCAGAAAAAAAAGGTGGCTTATGTGGGACTTGAAACCACGAGCTTCTTTTTGTCAGTCCAATGCGCTACCCATTTTTGTAACTCGCTATACAAAAATGCAATGTCAAAAGTGAATAACTTTCATTCTATATATTGCATAACAAATACATACAGAAAAGAACCGGATTTTACAGGTTTTTTCTCATTGAAAAATCTATAAATCATACGATCGATGGTAAGAAGTTGGATATGAAAAAGAAGTCGAAGGAAAGAGAGAAAAAAGTGTCGTATGATGCTAAATTTGCATGGTGCTTATAAAATTGTTGTTTTTGGTGTACAAGAGACGTTCCTGGTAAGGTATCAAAACATGTCAAACAAGTTTTTACTACACAGGGCCTCACGAGTTTCCCTCGTCTAAATTTTTGGTACTGAAACTCAGCAAGAGCTTGCCAAGTATTTGACAAGTTTTACCTGTCTAGATTTCCACTACCGAATACTTATTAGGGCCTTGCCCAAACGAGACAGAAACTATGATTTTTTCCAGCCGGGTTAAGGGGCTTATTGCGAGAGTCTATTCAAAAGTCGAATAGACTTAAAGTCTACTATCGATATTTCAAAAATCTATTCGTTATTATTTCTCTGACAGATTACTATGAAATCATATGAATTTTTCAATTTGATAGAAAATTAAATTCGATCAACAATATGTTGATGAAAATGGGTTGTATTAATTAAACCATATTTGTTTTAAACTGAAGTTCAGTAAAACTAAAGTCTATCAGGTTAGTTACTATGATTATTTTGTAAAAGAGCCAAAGGCCAAAAACATTTTCATTATAATTTTGCACACAAGTAGTCCTTATGAGTAGGTACATAGGTACTTACAATATTTTAATCGAAAACTACAAACAAACAAAAATGGGAAAATTTGCTGCAGTCCTCACATTTGGCGCCCCTGTTAGCTGCAACCTGAGGCACAGGCTCCGGTTCCCCTCCCCAAACGTAAAGATTCCAATGTTAATTTTCTTAATTCAAATCATGAAAAAAACTCCATTTGGTAAATTTTGTTGCCTTCTATTTTAAGACTCTAACTTCCAGTGAGTTTGAAGGGGAGAAATATGTTCAGAGTTACAAACATAAAAAACAAAAAGGTAAACAGCTTCGAAAATTGCAAATTAAATCCAAAGTTAATTTGATTTTGCGTGCGGAACTGATCAAATGACAAACGAAAAACATTCAGGTTATCAAATTTTACTTCAAAAACCATTAAATATGCAGGGTAAAAATCAACCATCAAAATGATGGCCAAATTTCCTAGAACACAATTGAGCAGAGTAAACATTAATTCAATAATTGGTATCGTTTGGCCTTCGGTACGTTGTTCATGTTTTGTTCAAAAAAAAAAAAAAAAACAAAGTATCTCAAAAGTAAACTTGGTGTCATTAACAGATGAATGGGTCATGTCATACAACAGCACCATCAGCAGCAGCTGTATAATTTGTATAATGAACAAAGCACCAAGGACGAACTTCTTGATGAGTTTTCTTAATTTCGTTATCTCGTGACATGATTTAATCGATAAATTAAATATCGAAAATCCAATTAGCTATAAACCATGCAACCATTTAAAGGCAGAACAAAACGAAACGAAGACAACTTTCACTGACTACTGACTCATCAGTCAGTCAGTTCAGTTCAAAAATTCTCTAGTGAAAAACGTTTTCGCTATCGTATTTGTGTTTTTCAGGGTCAATTGAAAAGAAAATCACATCGATTTCTTTTTCCTTTGGTGTGGAGGACTTTTTCCTTTGCAAATTTCTTTTATTGACATCCACTAAGGTCCTTAAAGTATGTGTGTGTCTGTGATGCTTTTATATAAATTCTCATATGGAACGAGAACCTGCGTGTAAACATAGAGTTTAGGTGTATACTTTTGCCCTTCGCTTTGCTTTTTTTCCCCATCGATATTCTTGTATAGAAGAAGGACTTTGCCGGGATGTTTTACTTCTTTGTATGCGCGAAAATACTTTGCAATGTCAATTCACCATTTTTGTAAAAAGGGTTTGCAAGAAATAAAATAAAAATAAATTTTACAACGATGATGATGGAATTCTATTTACTTCTTAATCGGTTTAGTGATTTGTGCAAACAGATGATTGAACTTTGATTGTTAGAGATTGCAAAAGGAACGCCGGATCGGATTTATATAAAAATATTATTTATTGTTTGTGTTTGTTTTGTTATTTTAATATGATAAAACTTGCAATAAAAATTTCGATCAATATTTGAGTGTTTTTTTTTTTTACTTTGATTTTTCGTAAATAGTTTGAGAGGATTGTGGGTATAAGAGTGGGTACAAAAGAAGTCTTAAGACTGTATAAGTTTAAAAGTCTTTGAAAAGCTATTGAAAAAGAGTAAATTCTAATTCAAAATAAAGTAATGGAATTTATATTGAACAAATAGTACGGGAGGCGACCGTAAGTTTACCTATGTATCTCATCGCCGCTGCGGAAAAGAATGATGCCAACACATAGCTTTAATGTTAACATTAACGAAACTGCTGGTGGGATAAGGTTTTTCAGGTGGAAATGGGTAGAAAACGCACTTTTTCGGTTGCATTTTTGGCGTACCATACCTAAACTATGAGTATCAAATGAAAGCTTAGACTGCCCTCTTTACAAGACCGGTCGGAGAGCCTTTTGTTGGCTGTTGTGGCAAGTCCGACAACTTTGGTGAAAAGAGCTATTTTTTTAACGTTTGGATTTAAAATTCATTGAAGTGGTAAAGACTATTTTCTAGGATCTAGGAATTAGTTTTGGATAGTTGTCCACATTTTAAACGCAAAGGATACAAAAACAGCTGTTTTTACAAAAGTGGTCGGACTCGCCGCAATAACCAAAAAAAGTCTGTCCGACCAATGGTTTTGTAGAGAGGGCAGTCTAAACTTGTCCGACCAGCCAGCGGTTTTGTTAATATTAAGACTAAACATTTGAGTTGGCATTATTCTTTTCGGCAGCCGCGGTGAGATAGATAAACCTACGGTCGCCTCCCGCGCTAAAATATATATGTACTGAAATAAATTTAAACTTAAGAAATGAAGGTTCCCCTGAGTATTCACATTTTTTGGGCAGTTTTACTTAAGGTGAGAGGTTAGGTTAGAAAGCGTGATTCATTCCACTCACTTTAGGGTAAAAAAAAGGAAAGGTGGTAATAAAAGAAATTAAGGAATATGGACAAGGATAATGGGTGACCTCTGATTATTCTGTATAGGAACTTAATAAGTTGTAGGTGGATTAGTGTAGTTTTGCGAACAATTAACTAGTTATCTGAAACATTTAATTATATTTTTAAGAGGTACTTTTAAGTTGTGGGGGCTATCAGTGGGCGAATACGATCCATGTTTACGAGAACAAATTAATTAAAAACTTCCGCCTGCTTTCTTTCTGCGCGCAGAAGAAAAATAAAATTTGACAGATCTGCGGCAGATTCCTGCGACTACAAATTCTCCAAGTCCTTCATTTCCTCTTTAAATGTCCCCACTTATGCTAGAATAAGAGCACAATAGTTTGAAAGGCATTTCTTCACACCTTAACGAATTTTGCGAAATCAAGATCAAAGCTTAAATTACTTTCCTCAACGCGACGAAATGGGTCTAGGATTGACTTCGATTTCTTTTGCACCATTTTCTACATAGAACTCCTTTAAATGTAAGCTATAGCAGACTATTGGGAGCTCATAGTAGAAGAGGGCGGGACGATCATAAGGTTGGGTCGGTTTCCGCTTCAATACCAGCCAACAAGCGGCACATACGATTCAGAGTGTTTTTAATATGTCCAAATCCAAGAAAGGTGTTTAGTCTTACGAGCGGGTGGTACTTTCTCTGGTCATGGTGACAATACAATTTATGCTGAAAAACCAGAGTAAGGGATCAGCAATCGTATGCGACTTGAGCAAATTACCAAATTGCCTAGCTTGGCATACTGCAGCCGATCTCAGGGCGTAGGCGATTATCCACTGCGGGGTATATCCCAAAATCCCCAAGTTTTTTTTGTTTATACTTAAAACCCCACTCTTTCACATCTATCAAACAAGTTATGGTATCAAAACGGCACACTACAGCGTTAATTGGGTCATCGAGCCAGAATGCTTGTTGCCGCCATCTCTAAATACTTTTCAAGTCACAACTAGCCAAAGTTTCAAACTTAAAATCAAAGTAAATCAATATATATCATTTTTATTCTTAAAGGAATGCTATACAAACAAAGTTAATAAAGGACATTTTTAAAGTTCTTTCCTCCCAATTTTTAAGTTGAAATTTTATTTTTAAACTATTTATTAAGGAATGTAATCTCATAACTAATACAGGTCAAATGGAGACTGAGTTTTCTTTAAAATTGGTATATACCCATTTTTGGCTAAGCTATTAACACGTCATTTTCAATTTTAGGGACCAAAAACAACGGTACCTTTTATATAATATATTTAGCATATAAGGAAAGTATTAGTTTTATCAAAATCATATTATTTATGTAATGATTAAATATTATTTATGTAATGAGTACATATTATTAATGTAATGAGAACATACTTTGTATGTAATGATTACATATTGATTATGTAGTGATTACATTTTATTTATTTAATTAGTACATAGAATTATGAATGATTACATTTTATTTAGATATGTAATGACAACGTATTTTCTTGGTATGAGTACATATCTTTTATGTAAGGACAACATATTTTTTTTATGTAATGAGTACATGAGATACATTACTTACTAAATAATCGAATAACTACTCATCACAGTAACTCGTCGGATATTTATGTATGTGATCATTATAAGAAAAATTTCTGTGGTGTTTGGGATAAACATTAAAACTCTATACAAAAATCCCTTCTGATGCCCACTTTTCATCGAGCAAGAGCCTTAACGGGTTGACTTATTTGCTTTAAATTTGGTAAAAAATCTGCATTGAAAAATAAGTGATTCCTTTGTTTGAATATCTTACCATAAGATATACAATACTAGGCGAGAAAACATTTATCTCAAAATAGCTTACATCAATTTGGTACTTAAACTTCATAATAAATCAAAACTCTTGTTCATTTATAGGGAAAAGTATAAGTGATGGTGTGGAGAAATGGATGTTTCTTTCCTGTCTACCAATTTTGTTGCTTGAGATTTTAGTGAATAATGAGTGATTCTCTTTTCTTTACTTAAATTCCTGAATATTGTTTGCCTGATGAAGATCATAAACATGCTCGAAACGTTGCAAATTAAATAAGAACATCTTTAAATATTGACCTACAGCCCACTAAAAGTTACATATATATCTTTACCGATAAAAGGTCACAAAAATTATATAATTTATAATTTATATAGGGAATTTATACAGGTAGGAATTTGTACAAGTAGATATAAGAATTCCGATGTTCAACAACCTTCCAAGTTCCAGGACGTAATTTATATTATTATCCAAAAGAAAAACCATGAGTCTCTTTCCATCCGAACTGAAAAAAATGTATGTTTTCTCCCAAATCATGAAGTGGATCTTTTATATCTTCCATTTAAAGAACACACCTGACTCTATATCAAACTTATGTATGTCCTTACACCAGGAAAAGAAATAAATACCAACAACAAACAAATTTTACTTTCCCATCTTGGCATCCGGAAATTGTTATTTTGGTTTGGAAGACCTTCACCCCCATTGAAACGACGACGCGACGTGCCAAAGGAACACAGTTGCTATACCTACCGCAATAAAAATATCAAAAACATCACAAATAAAAAAAAAAAAAAAAAATACCTATATAGGAGGTACATGTATTTGAAAAAAAAAAATAAACAATTGGACATGAAAAGATATAAAAAGCAATCAGGTTTGTTGTCAATTTATTTTTCGTCCAACAAAGATTAAATGAACAAAACCAAACCAAAGCGAAAATATACTGGAAATGGATAGAAGAATCAGTAATAATTGAAAGTGTTCTCCCCTTTAAAATAAAATTAAAACAAAATATTTTAATTTAATTTAACAAAAGAAAAATTTGCAATCTGGGCATCTTCAACAAAAAGTTAATAATGAAATTTTTTCGTCAGTTGGTAGGATTATAGAGAGATACCTATAGATAGTTTTAGCAAGCCCCAAAATGCATCAACGACTTTTCAAAAACCAAAATCGTGTTTCTTTTTTCTGCTACGAGTATATCCTTTTATTGTTATTTTTAGCTTTTCAATACTTTTGATACTTTTGATAGTTTTAAGTTTATTAACTGACGCTGCTGGAGCAATTCACCCATATACACATCCACACAAACAAAAACAAAACCAATCCTTTTTTGAACGAACGAACTAAAGAGCCCTTACTTTCACCGCAATTATTAAAAGTTTCATGATTAAATGGTTTTGGTTTTTCAATTTTGTGGTGTTTAGAAGTGAACGATTTTAAGGAATACTTTCAATCACTAGGGCAAAGCTTGTTCGGTGGTGTGTAAGACTTAAAAGTTTTGAGGTCTTCTTAAGATAAAAGTAAAAAAAACTATGCACAAAATACTCATGAAATAATACAATTTGAACAAATTTTATAAGATTGAAAAGTTGAGATTTGCAGGCAAATGTGATAGCAAGATGTATTTCTGAGGACAAATCAAGTGTTATTGGTATAATGTAACTAGATAATTTTAGATTTCCCACCTTACACATATGCAATGAATTGTTGCGGTGATAACGGAGAGGAGAAAAAGAAAGAACCCGAATGAAGTGTGGCTTGTAAAAACGCTAGTTGCCCAAATGCAATTGTAAATTAGAAAAACCTTCATTTGGATGGACACGATCAGGTGACCTCGGTTGTGCAATGCGTAGTGCAACGGCCTCCGAGGTAGCTTGGTCTAGGTCCCAATCCAGTTGACGGCAAAAACAATTAATAAATTAAAATTGGAACTATAGACTAAGTACCACTAAAAAGGAATCTGATGATTGGTGTGGCAGCCATGAAAATGCAATAATTCCAGCCAAAAATGTAATACTCGGTGGTAGCCAACACAAGTGGTTGTTGTTCATTCAAAACCTTCAATATTAAATATGACGGAGCGAAAGCTATGCAGCTTAACTGCAAGTGTTATCACGAGAAAACACCTTTGTAACTAGATAATATTCAATGATTTGGAAATGAACCATAATTATTAAACAAAGCATTCTTTTAATGATATAAATTTAACTAGTGTGTTATTTACCAGTGGTGCCTCGGTGATATATTAATAACATTAAAACCTTAAGTTGGAGACTGAACTGAGAATTTTAAAATTTCTGTGATTTTCCCTGAATTTTTAGTTCAGAGTTTTGTCAATTTTTTCAATTTTTGATGTGTAAACTAAACATCTTAGCTCTCGGTATGGGAAAAATTGAAAGTTGGATATTCACGGATACAGCGTTACATATCCGTTGCGCACCATTTTGTTTACCGAACATTTTTGATCCATGGAAGCCAATGGTTCGTGCATTGAATAGAGTAAATTGAGGTAATGTGGTATAGGCAGTTTTTTTTTCGAAAATCAAGCAACCAGCTGGAAGTTTGGTACAGTTTACACCCCCTCCCCTTGAGTCCCGGCAATCACACATTTTTTAGGAATATATTGTACATACTCGTATAACACAAATATTTTAAAATGGAAACCTAAGATAATGTTTGAATATCAAGCGAAATTAAATAGTAATTTAAACACCTTAGAAAGACAATCTAATATTCAGTATTTTCCAATATGCGAGTTAGAAAAGGCAGTAGATATACGAAGCAGCAAGTTCAATTAATATAAAAAGTAACATGAAGAAAAAAAAATTATGGTATGATTCTTCATGTGAAAAACTTAGAAAAAAATCATTAGAAATGTTGAAACTTTCAAGAAAGCACAACATGCCCAGCTTTTAACATGATTACCTTGAAGTAAATAAAAGTTTTAAACGTTTGTGCAAAGAAAAAAAGAGGACGCATGATGAAAAATTGGCTATCGCTTTAAGTCAAAGCCGAGATTCTGCTGAGTTCTGGAGCTTAACTCGAAAAATGAACAGTGTTCCCAATTCAAAAGTAACAACTCCAATCACAATAGAACTATTAAGCTCTCACTTCTGCTCATTACTAAGTGTTTCACACGATATGTCATGGAGTTTTCCAAAACCATATATATGGATCGACAAACTGGACTCACAGATAACACAAAATGAAGTAAATGCTGCGATCAAGAGCATGAAGGAAGGAAAGGCCTCAGGATCCAACGGAATCCCACCAGAGTTCTACAAATTCAGCACAGCTAATTTAAAAGAAAAACTAACGGACACTTTCAATATAATTTTTAAATTCGGAAAGTACCCGAAACATTTTTATGAAGCACTTATTAAGCCATTTTTTAAGAAGGTTAATCCGGATGACCCAGCAAACTATCGAGGGATTTCATTTTTAAATGCGGCACTTTAAACATTTACCTCAATACTCTATGAGCGGCTGAACAGCTGGGTACAAGATGAACAGAAGCTGAGTTAGTTTCATAACATAATTTATTGGTAGCCCACTCCAGTAGTTGTTGAACATTCAAACATTCATAATATAAAATGACGGAGCGAAAGCTATGCAGCCTAACTGCGAGTGTGTTAACACACAAAAAACCCAATTGGACATAATTTATTCTTCAGTCACTGGCTCAATGGAAGATAAGTCAAAACAAAAAACTTTATGTTTTTTTTTTTGTAGATTTTAAGGCTGACTTTGACACCGTTAATAGGAAGTCTCTGTTCTACAAGCTTTACAACTTAAGAATCTCCACGAATTTTGTAAGAGTTATTGAGAAAATGTATCAGCAAACTTCAGCATATATCTACGATACATTTCTCAATAACTCTTGCAAAATTCGTGGAGATTCTTAAGTTGTAAAGCTTGTAGAACAGAGACTTCCTATTAACGGTGTCAAAGTCAGCCTTAAAATATACAAAAAAAAACATAAAGCTTATGCAATTTAAGTCCGTTATTGTTTTCACTTTTCTTAGATTACTGAGTCGACTGGCTACCTTGTGGAGCTGAGTTTAACAGTACGCGATTCAAAGTCATAATGTATGCAGATGACATTGTTATTCTAGCGGAATCGGCTGATTCCCTTCAGCTTATGATAAATAGGCTAGCTGAATATTGAAAAATCTGGAATTGAGAAGTTAACACCGAAAAATGGAAAGTCATGGTTCTTAAAAACGGAACCGTAAGAGCAGCCATATTGGAAAATTAGAGATACGATGGAAGAGTCATTGATGTAGTTAAGTCTTACGCCTATTTGGGAGTCGAATTCACTTTCAATCTGAAGCTGGAAAAGCATCTTAAAACTAAATTAAATAAAGCTAAAACTGCAATTCATACAAATTGGAAAAAAATATTTAACAACAATTTAATATCGCTTTATACGAAACAAAGAGTATTTAATGCAACAGCCAAATCAATTTTGTTTTGTGCAGCGCAGGTATGGGAATGGGGAGTGCAGAAATTCGAGCAGGTGGAATATTTGCTTCGCTTCTTCTTGAGAAAATTTTTCTTTTTACCCATCAACACAGCCAAATACATGTACTACTTGGAAACATTAAAACTTAATGCGAACTACGTGCTAAGGGTACAACAAATGGATGATAGTAGACTCCCGAAGCTGATTTTACAATTTGCAGTGAGGAAAAAAAACCCTTTTCGTAACATCAAGTTAGCCAGCAGATTGTGGTATTGTATTAAATTTGTCAGAGCTAAATACTACAGATTGGAAAAAATGTTTATACGAAGTAATCACAATCACCGATGAAAATGAAAGATATACGTTTATAGAAAAAGCGCGTTCATCTACTGAAAGGCGGTATTATTCAAAGTGTATCCTGAATCTCAACGAAAGAAATTATTTCAAAAGCATTTACAGCAGAAACGTAATTGGAACAATTTTCAAAATAAGAGGCGAGTTGGTAAAGCTGAATTATAGGCCACATCAAAACGAAAGCATTGATCTCTGTACGCTTTGCAATCTGCGGGATAGGGAAGATCTGCTGCATTTTATTGGAGTTTGCTCTGTATTGAAGGAGATAATGAGGATATATTTTCGAAATAATACTCTACAGTGGGAAGATGTATACTGCTATCTAAGCGAACAGGATTGGATGCATAGACATATAGATCAAGACTCATAAGAGAAAATTTTTAACAAAATACAGTGAGGCTGTTTTATGTTGCTATACTCTGTTCAAATATGCTATAATTCATAGCTTTAATTATCTTAATTTTGTTTTGACTAAATTAATAGTACATTGAATCTAAACTAAAAGTCTTTTGAATCCTAATTTTGTTTTAACTAAACTAAAAGTCCATTCAATTCTAATTTTGTTTTAACTAAACTAAAAGTTCACTTAATCCTAAATTTGTTTTAACTAAACTGAAAGTCAATATAATTTAAATTTTGCTTTTATTGACATACGAAATTAAAAATATTTAAAATCAAAATTGTATAATTTTTTATAGAAAAAAAAATAATAAGAAAAACAAATGTGATTAATATTAATTTAAAAATTTACTTAAACTGCCACTCAGACAGACGACATTAATATGTCATGTCTTTATAATTTATTCATTATCTTGTAATTCAATGAATTGTAATTATAAACTGGATTTGAATAAATATTATCTATCTATCTATCTATCTATGTACAGTGCTGCCAAAAACATTCCGGATTTTTCCTCAGTATAATGTTTTTCTTAATATCAAGTAGAAAACTAATAACTTTCCATAGGTTTTCCATAATTTGTAAGGGGTATGAGACAATTTAATAATAACCTCAAAAATATAATGCTACGATGTCAAGAACAATAAAAAAAAAAAATATTTTATAAAGTTATTCAACAACATGCCTGTGCAAAACTAACCGGATTGCAGGGAGATTGCGAGTCTCGACGTTAAAGTAGCGGTTGTTTAGAGTCTTTTGACTCACGCCGTAGATTAAAGAGACTTTACAAGTTGGGAGCTGTGTTAGTTGAAATTATATAGTGCAGAAAATGGCTAAAACATGTTATAGCAACGCGCGTCGAAACAAGGTAATATAAAAGTTCCAAGCCGAGACAAAACAAAATTTAATATCTGAAATATTGCAAATTCCAACGTCAACGGTTTGTGACATCATTACAAAATTTAGAAGCGGGAAATCAGTAGAAGCAGATCATTTTGGTGGAGGCCCTCGCAAAACAACTGTTCAAACTGATAGGCGCATAAAGAATTTTGTGCTTAAAGACCCTTTTGCAACTTCAAAGATAATTTGTGATGAACTAAATCTACCTATAGGGCCAAGTACGGTAAGGAAGCGTTTAAGAGATTTCGGTCTTTTTGCATTTCGACCAGCGAAGAAACCTCTTCTTACTGCTTAACATCGTAGAAAAAGGTAAGACATGAAAGTTGTTTGGAAAAGACTTTAAACTCCTAATCAAAATATTTAACTCGGGGTTGAATTTGCAAAAAATCATCTTAACTGGTCTTTAAGCAAATGGAGGAGCGTGCTTTTCAGTGATGAAAGCAAATTTAACTTGTTTTACTCCGATGGTGGAAGGACAGTAAGGCGCTCAAAAGGTACGCGATTAAAGCCTGCAAATGTACTCCCTACAGTTAAGCACGGTGGAGCCTCGGTGATGGTTTGGGCTGTTTTTCAGGCGCAGGCTGCGGTCCAATACACCAAATCACAGGAATTATGGACCGTTTTCTATATAAGGACATTTTGGAGTCAGTAATGTTTCCATTCTTCAAAGCTGCTAAAAGAGTGGTTTGCGACTAAAAATATTCGTATTTTAGAATGGCCGTCTCAATCACCCGATCTAAACCCAATTGAAAACTTGTGGGCCATTTAAAAAAGGCGGGTTGGGAAAAAAAGCACACGTCAACAACTTTTCTTTTTGCAGCCTCGAAAAATGAATGGGAGAATATTCCTGCTTCTATTTTCGAAAATATAATTCAGTCAATGCCTCGTCGATGTCCAGCTGTGATAAAAAATAGGGGTTACTGGACAAAATATCAAATACAAAATAATAATTAATTGTACAAGATAAAATCCGGTTAGTTTGTCACATTAAAATTCTGAATCAACTTTAATTTTTGACTATTATTTTTTGTTTTAATGGATAATTTACCATGTTTTTTGTTTAAAATGATACAATTGTTTAATAAAAATGGCAAAAAATTACAAATATTTGATTTGTTCATTTTTATCTCACAAACCAACTCTCAATGCAGTTGACCAAAAAAATCCGGAATTTTTTTGACACCACAAAAATATTGAAAAATGACCAGTGTGGTTATTCTCTCAGAAATGCATGGATGAATTTTGTGTTTTTTTTTTTGTCAGTAAGCTTAAGTTTCAGACAAACATATTCAATATTAATCACCCGTGAACGCAATTGTTCCTTTCTTCCTTTCACATTCAATTCCCTATATCCAATAGCCTATAGAGAAAAACATGTAATTCAATAAAAGTAGTAGTGACCCTAAATCTAGAAATGATTCGCTTAGACATGACAGTGGGCTCTTCAGTTCAATGCTGTCATGCCCTTTTAAGACGCAAACTTTTGTATGACTGCATCTTAATGATGCTAAACCTCATTCAAATTGGGATTAAGATTAGACATTCATCTTAGTTAATTGTCTGATTTGGTTTTAGTTGGTTTTTGTTTTTATTGAAATGGTGGGTGAATTTAGAGTCGACTTTAGCAACATTCGGGGGATTAGACAGAATTTCTGTGCTGTATACGTCTATACTGCGCAAAGCAGGCCAGCCGTTTTGGCACTGAGTGAAACTCAGGTAGGAGAAAACTCCGATCATACGGAATTCAATCTGCCTGGTTATAATTTAGTGCCATTATTCTTTCCCCATCACGGTCTCGCTGTTTATATAAGGAATGATGTTGCGTACCAACTTCAACCACAATATGGTTTGTGCTCAAACACAAATTTTAACTTCATGTGGTTCAAATTTACGGTCAATAAGCACATCATTCATTCCTGTTTTATTTAAATCTGGACAGAAATTCAACTTTTAACGAATTTGATGCTCTGTCCGACTCCATCCTAAGAATTGTTGCCCATTATCCTCACACTGAAATCGTCATTGCGGGCGATTTCAATGTACACAATTCCAGTTGGCTTCGCTTTTCTGGCCAGACAACACCCGAAGGAAGGTATGTTGAGCTCTTTGCTGAGTTAAACCACCTGACTCAGCTTGTTAACGAGCCAACTCGAATCCCTGATGTTGCAGGTCAATCCGCCAACACACTAGACTTGTTTCTTACCTCTGACCCTAATAAATACACTATTAGTGTATTTTCGCCTCTAGGCTCATCAGACCATTGTGTCATATCTGCTAATTTCTCGTGCCAACAAAACTCAGTTAAAGAGAAAGTACCAACGAGAACCGTTTGGCAATACGAGAAAGCCCACTGGGACGGTCTCAACGGTTTCTTCAGTAACTTTAACTGGTCACTATGCTTCCTCGATAGTGACGTAGATGCCAGTGCAGATATGATCACAAATTTAATTCTTTGTGGAATGAGAAATTTTATCCCGAATAGGGTAAAATCTATCAAACCCAAGGAAAACTCATGGTTTGATTCGAGCTGTAAAGAGGTTATTAGGGTCAGAGAAGTAAGTTTCCGATGTTATAAAGCCAACCCTACTGAGGAAAACCGGAATAAGTTCAAACAAGCTAGAAAGACCTGTAATGTTCATATTCGACGAACCAAATTTTTGCATGACCAGAAATTAAGGCAAAAAATACTACAATGTCCCACAGGTAGTAAAAATTTTTGGTCATTTGCAAAGAATATACGAAATGCTACTTCGTCGTCGGTTCCAACGCTCGTCTTCAACGATACACCTTTTGTCAGCTCGATAGATAAAGCCAATTTGCTTGCAGCACAGTTTGCTGTTAATTCGACGCTGCCAGAAAGTGTTATGACTCCTCCTGTACTTGAGAGCGTAAATGATTTCATGGGACAAATCTTCTTTCGCACTCGTGCAGTTGCTAGAGTTCTAAAAGATCTCGACGTACACAAATCCGCTGGCCCGGATAGTATCCCTCCCATTGTTCTGAAGAGGTGTTCTTCAACGCTGGCAAAACCACTGCGTAAGCTTTTCCATCTGTCCTATTCTACTGGTCTCTTTCCGAGTGGATGGAAAACAGCATTTGTCCAGCCTGTCCCTAAAAAAGGCGTATCTTCCTCACCCTCAAACTATCGACCAATTGCACTTACGTCCCTTCTTTCCAAGGTCATGGAAACGCTGATTAATTTCCAGCTAAAGAAATATCTCGAGGAACGAAAGCTTCTTAATGACCGGCAGTACGGCTTTCGTAGCAATAGGTCCACTGGTGATCTGATGGTATATCTCACCGAACAGTGGAACACATCTTTACATCGTTTTGGAGAAAGTAAGATTATTGCCCTTGATATTTCAAAAGCGTTTGATAGAGTTTGGCATCAAGCTCTCTTATCGAAAATGCGCGCATTTGGTTTCGATGAATCTCTTCTTCGTTGGATTAGAAATTACCTTTCGGACCGTTCAATACAAGTTGTATTGGACGGTTTCAAGTCTGAAATTCACAAAATAAATGCTGGTGTGCCCCAGGGCTCCGTTTTGTCTCCGACTCTCTTCCTTATATTCATAAATGATCTTCTGTCTGAAACGTCTAATCCATTAAACTGTTTCGCTGATGACAGCACCCTCAGCTTCTCATATTCGTTTTCAGATTCACATCCATGTCCTTCGGATGTGAACTTGAACGGCAGCGTATGATTAGCTCATTAAATTCTGATCTTGACAGCATTGTCCAATGGGGAATTAAAAACCGAGTGGAATTTAATGCTTCAAAAACCCAATGCTGTCTACTGTCGTCTAAGAGAAACCCACCCCCTATGCCACTATCCATGAGTGGCACTTGCATTGAGGAAACCGAAAAGCTTTCAGTCCTCGGTATGTGTATAACAGACCACCTTCTGTGGAATGACCACATATTCGACGTCGCCAAAAATGCTGCTAAGTGCTTAGGTTTTCTTCGGCGATGCAAGAAATTTTTCTCTCCTTCTGATCTGGCTGTAATCTATAAAGCCTTTATTCGTCCAAAACTCGAGTACAACTCTCATGTTTGGGCAGGTGCTCCAATAACCCATTTAAGCCTATTGGATAGAATTCAAAGAAGAGCTATGAAAATGATAGGTGAAAGAAATATAACTGATACATTTGCTTCTCTAGAACACCGCCGCAATGTTTCTTGTATTTCATTATTTTATCGTTATTTTCATAAACAGTGCTCTAGCGAAATAGCCAGTTGCATTCCTCCCCTTAAACAATTCAACCGTAATACTCGCGCTGCTAGGAATGCCCATCAGTTTACCCTTGAGCCCAACTTCGGACGTACTGTCAAGTTCAGGGATTCTTTCTTTTCCCGCACCACGCGAATGTGGAATGCTTTACCCGACTCTATCTTTCCCTCCCATTTTAATATTCAGAACTTCAAAACCAATGTGCATCGGTTCCTCCTCTTAAATCCTTCCCTATTTTCCTAAAGCTCGCACTGTGTTCAACATATTAAGGGTAGTCACAACCCCTTTAGTGCGCGCACAAATAAAAAAAAAATAAAAAAAAAAAAAAAAAAATGTAAAACCTGAGCGAAACGCATTTCACGAGTTGAGATCACTTGTACTTTTACTGAATTATATTCAATAATTCGACCATGTTATTCCACATTCTACATACATAAGTAATTTAATTTTCTTAATTCCTTCATTTCGCTATTTTTTTTTTTGCACATGAGGTAAATTCATTGAAAATTTCCAAATTAGATCCTAAACTATACCTTATTTCACATACAAAAGATCACATTTCGAAATGAGAAAATGAGATACTTTCAACCACGAAATAAAAAAAAAAAAAAAAAACTATGATGAATTCAACAGTCATTTCTCTATATCTTAAAAAGCAATAAGTTCTACAAATATTTCATAATTCCAAAAGACATAAATACTTAATCACACAATATGAAGTGTACCAGACTAATCGTGTTGTAAGACAATTTATTTTAAATTGATTTTTGTTAGTACAATATTGAGGTAAAATATTGAGGTACCTATATGAAGTATTTTCACTTAAGCCCCAATCATATAAACCGATTTAATAATAATGCTTGTTCTTATTATCAGACTCAAGGACTTTTCACATAATATAAATACAAAAAGCAAACAAAGAATATTAGTAGATATTATTTCAAAATTTGAAAGCAATTTAATTCAATTTTTTTTTGACAAGCAAAAAATACTTACAAAAGCAAATTTAATTGAAAAAAAAAAATAAACTTAAATCATTTTAATACACAGAGCTTTATCAAATAAAATCTCTACTCTACAACCAACTGAAAATACAATAAACAAAACTTAAATCCCAGTTTAACATAAAATCCTTTGCACAAAATAATTTAATCTTTACCCAAAGTACCTGTCAAAACATTTACCTGGGGGAAAAATCCCCAAGCCCATTAGCTCTTTTTGCAGCAAATAAGTTTGTTTTGGTTCCACAAAAACACACGCACACAAATACAAATAAGATTTGTTCGTCCTTGTTCTGTGCTCAAATTCGAAATGAAATCGAATTAAGTTAACCAAATCTGTAAAAGTCCTAGTTGTCAACCATCAAAAGTATCATAATACCTTCTGGTCGGGTATAGGCGTATGGGTATAGGATATAGTATAATTATAGTAGTTGCTGTTGGACTTACCACAACCAACAATCATGATGACTGCCCACGTGTGAATGCATAATTATGCTTAGGTCCACAATATTATATTATCTTTGTGTTAATAGCTGGTAAGGACCGTTTAGAAACAACAACAACAACAACTACGACAACTATACTGTGCAGGCAGGTCCTTCGTAATTGATATCATACCACAGTTCAACACTCATAAGCATCCAGGAAAATATTTTCTAAAAATACCTTCACTACCTTTAAGAGTAGACTCTCTCTTTTGATACCCTTTACGAGTATACATATACATAGGCCGATCTGTGTATCTAGAACTAGTCTCCGGTTGGAAACCCCGATGCAGGATTATTTAGGGTAATTGCTATCGAATCATTCATACATGTTTGTGTGGGTGTGCGTGTTTGTGTATGATACTGAAGTGCGTTTATATGCAAATTTCAATACTACACCTCTCTACTCGTATACAACATCGACAGATGCCTAACTTTCAAAGCTCTTCAAATAGGTAGATTCTAGTCGATTAAACAGGGATTTTCTATTTTTAGGTCAAGAGTGCTACAAACGGCTGCTGTTACATGTTTGATAACTACAAGTGACTGTTTGCTGGGTGCGGATGCAGTATATGCAATGCATATGCCATTGTGGTTTCTATGCGGATTTATTGAACTATGACAGGATTTCCTTATTGATTTTCACTATTAGTCAATGGAATACGCAATATTTTCAAATAAATTCTAATCCCTTCTGCTGCAGGTCTATAAACTCTACAGCTTACCTATACATATCAATTACTGTACGTTTCTTGTATGTATTTAAATTCTGCTTTGGTGACACTTTGCATCACAAAGGGTCAAATTTCAATGAATTAATTTGAATTTGATGATGTAACTACTGTGGTTTGTGTAGTGAGTATTTTTTGCACGAAATAAGGGTATTAAGTGGTGCAAGTTTTTAAGAAAGGCTCTTAAAGTATTCTTATTTGAAGAGTTTTGAAAAGGTGACACAATACAATTGGGTGTTTCGTCGTCAGAAGATTCAAAATAAATCTCTTTTTTTTTATATAAAACATGGTTTGAAAGCATGGTATAAAGATTACAAGGAATGCTTGACCAGTTCTGGTCGACTGAGTCGTGACGTCATCGAGAGTGAATCTTCTCAATCATAGTATTCCTTGGTTCTCAATTGTCAGATGGAAAAAAAGGAAAGAAAGAAAGTTGTCAAATTTTGGTGAAAAAAAATTATAAGGTACATGGATTCTGATAACGCAAATGTATTGTGTCCATCTTCAATAAACGTGAAACAAAATAGCAGACGGTTTGGTAGAGGCTAAGTTGGCGGCAGACGTCGTTAAAGTTGTAGATGGATACCGATTTTTTTTATATTAATACTTATGTGTATAGAGAGCAAAATCCAAAATGGCAGACGAAAAAGTAGAGGCTAACACCGCGGCAGACGTGTTTGAAAAGTGTACTGTTAAACCAGAAAAATTGCATTATTTCTGCCCCAAAAAATACAACCGAATATTTTGAAATGCAATTATCTTTATTTTAGCATGAACAATATAGTCGCAAAAGTTCATTGCCAAATCGCACAACCGCCAATAGTTAATCCATGTTGAATGTCAAAAATATCAGTTTTTCACCTATAATTCCGAAACGGTAAGTGCTATCGAAAATTATTTCATACAAAACTTGTAGACCATGCTGTCCGCCAAAAAATTAGTTATGAGCATTTTTTTCCTACGACTTACCGTTAAGAAGATATTGACATTTAAAAAAATGCAAATTTGCGAAAAAGCTATTTTTCACGTATAACCCCTAAACGGTTCATATTTCCGAAGACATATAAATACAAAGTTTGTACATTGACTGACCCCCTACCAGACAACAATATTATTTTTTTCTAAAAAACCAACATTTTAAAGATATAATTAATTTAAAAAATTCAAAAAGGTCTAAATTTCTGTTTTTTCCCTTTTTACTCTAAAATGTCAAAGATTTACAAAAAAATTTACGCTCAATTTATACATCGTCATATTCAGTACAAAAATATTGTGACAATTTGTATCAATTTGAATATAGTGTTTGATGGCTTACCTGGAGTCGTGGGTTCGATCCCTACTCTAGGTATCACTTTTTTTTTTTAATTTATTTTTATTACGGGCATACAAATTGAATTATTATTATTATTTCGTAGTCAAAATGAAAAAAAAAAAAAAATTAAATTGTCAAATCTACGAATTGTGGTCGAAATGTTGATTTGCGTATATTTTTATTTAGTTGTTTTTGTCCACAAACAGGGGTGTTTGCAGCCGCTTCCTTTTTATTCTGAAATGTATATACAATTTTATATATTTGAAAAAGAATTTTATTTTTATTTTATATTCGATCCTGGCACCTTCCGCATATCAATCCAATACGCTACCACCTAGGCCATCGCACGATATAAAGGGACCATGTTGAAACTTAATCACTTCAAAAACTTACTTACTTGTTTGTTGATTCAAATCACCATATAAATATTTAAATTATTCCCCCGAAGTGTTAGATTACGCCTTAAAAAATTGTAATTTACTGTATGGTTTTGCAAATAGCTATTTTCGTAAATCGTGTGGGGTCAATAATTATATCGTAGCTACTTACATTTTGTTGGATTGAGCATTGAGAAAATGAAAATCATAATTTAAATTTCGCAAAATAAGATCAATAAGTTGTAAAATTAAATTATACCCCTGAAGTATTAGATTGCGATTCGAAAACTTTCAAGTCAACAAGCTCGAATTATAACTTTTGATAATAAATACCGAATTATAAAATTTTGCTTTTCACGATGATTTGAGTAGTAAATTACAAAATGTACAGTTATTTTTTAATAAAAGCGCCTTGATTTACAAAAAAAAAAGAGTTTCGTTAATTACAACCTAAAATTTGGAATTGGTGATTTTTCAATTCTTTCCGTGTATATTTCCTTATGCTAGGTTTCCACTTGTCATTGAAAAGACGCAAATTGACAAACTGTCCAGGACAGGGTGGCTTTTACCAACACAAAAAGCAAAGAAAGTAGTAGTAGCGAGCAACTATAACTCAACCTGTCTTGAAAAGTTTTGTCAATTTGCGTCTTTTCAATGACAAGTGGAAACCTAGCATTAGATTTATAAAAAAAATTTGAAATTTAGCTAAATGTTCAAAAAAAAAAGTATACAAAATTAAAAAAAAAAAAAAATACGTATACGCCCTAGTGCACCATTTGAATTGAATTTAACTTTTTATAGTACTACCATTTTGTATTGTTTGACGTTGAAGGGATCATGGTCTATCGATTATGAATCAGTTAAACAAAAAAAAACACGAAATTTAAGTCCTCAAATGGTCCTAGAAGCTCGCTTGATTTTATCAACAAAAAACTATGTTTAAAAGATGGTTTGAAGCATCAAAACAGACATAACAAGTATTGTTATACAGGTGTTGTTTCGTAATGGTGAAGTTAAAGACAGTTTTGAATACCTCTTCAGATCGAAACCCAAATATAATGCAAAAGTTCTTACGACTAGAGGAGGCCATATCCATTAATATTAACTTCAAAAATTTGTATGAATTTCCTGAAAATTTTAGAAATAAATATAACTAAATGAAAAGAATTGATGAACAAAATTGTTTTCCCTTAATTTGTGGTACATGAACGTAACCAAAATATCACACACATCTTTTTATCAAAATTCTTGAAGCCGTTTTCGAGAAAAATAAGATTTTTTGTAACGGTTTTTCAGCAATTGTATTGAAGGTTGCGTTATTTTTGAATTTGGAAACAATTATTTTTTCAATTATTCTAGAAAATAATAAAAAAATTTGGCCAAGTCGTTTTCAAAATACAGGTTCAAAGAAAAAAGTTTTTTTTTTAAATTTTGGTAGACAATAATGCTGAACTGTCGTTAAAAATATTAAATATGTAAACTTCACCGTTTTCAAGAAATTAAAAAAACAAAAAAAAAAATGCTTCTATTTAAAGTACAAGAAATAAACATTTTTTTGGAATCTAAATAATTAACAAAACGTATCCCTTACCTTAATTCATTTGAATTTTAGGAGTCCATAACTTGGCACTAGTACCTATGGATATATCGCAAGTAAAAATTGAATTTATCTCAAAAGCGGCTGCAATAAGTTTGATTAAAACATTTGTGTGTTGTTTAATGTTTAAGAAAAAAAAATAGCTTTGCCTTGTTATCAACAGTATTTTTTTTAACTTTTTGACTTACTCTCTTTGAACAAATTATAATTAATTTGAACACGCAAACTTTATAATTTAAATAAAATTTCATATCAAAGTTTTCAAGCAAATGTTTTCTTACCATACATATTTTTATTTTTTTTTTCTAATCCATAGGGGGCGTTCTAATTATTTTTCTAAAATTGCTTTAACGAATTTTAAACAATTTAAATATATTATTTCATGCTTTTGAAAAGATTTTCGATACATAGACATGCATTTGTTTTGTATAAAATAAAAAAAATTGAATTTATTATTTCAATTTGTATTTAAAATGTTTTCGTTATCGACATAAAAATGTGATTGAACCATTAGTATTCGCTGTCAATGTCTAACTACATTTAAGTTGTAAACTACAAGAGCAGGTTCGTATGCTAACTGTCATGCATTTTTTTTTGTTTGTTTGGTGCAAACAGAAATTTGTTTTTTTTTTTTCTTGGCCTACTCCTAAATAGTTAATTATTTAACCACGAATTTCCGTCAGAATATTTCAGATATTTCCTATGTCCACTGGCTTCAAATCAATGTTACCTTAACTACGTTGAAATTCATGATACTATCATGCCATGATGATTTCAAAGGTTTTCAATTGAATTTTAAACTCAAAGCTTCCAAAACCCTACGATAAAAAATAAACAATAACAAATATTTTATGAAGTTTAAACAAAAAAAAAATCTCTTAAAACATGCATTCGAAATTTTGTTTCCCATTTGAATAACAATTATAAAGCCCTTTATGACCAAGGCTAACACACAAATTAAAATAAAACTGCACGAGGTAAAATTAAAAAAAAAAAAAAAACACACACACCCGCACACTTAAGCTCACATAAGCCAATAGCACAAAAAAAAAAAACAAACTTCCCGAGGGATTGAAGAATTTTCAGCTATTGTTTCCATTCAGAATAATCCTTTTTTTTGTATGGGTGCGGGAAATTTTTACATTTGCTTTGGCAATCGAAAATTGCTTTCCCATGAATCACAAGCAAACAAAAGATTATGATGAGTTATGCAGTGGCATAAGAACGTTGAGACTATAATAAAACCATGGCAATGCATAACATCATAAAATTGAAAAAAAAATGTTTTTTTTTTCCATTCTACCTTTGTATACCTAGAACATTGTTTCCAGGACAAATATACATGGCCCATATATATATACAGGTAAAGCTCACGAGAAATGTCTGAAATTTAAATTCCTCTACTGATATTAGCTTACAAATTACGGGTTGAAATCTATAAATTTGTGTATATTTGATATCAAATTAGGTAGGAATTCGCTTTCGTAAAGCAAGCAATATAATAAAGCCGAACCTACATATAAATGAGACACATAAAGCCTGATAAAGGGTCCTTAATATACAAATCTTGTTTCACACACATGGAGGTATATAGTGAGTAGGGCTGGCCACGAGACGAGAGTCTGCGAGACTTTTGTAAGTCTCGTCTCGGTCTCGTTAAAATCGAAAATTTTCAGTCCCGTCTCGATCTCGTATAGTTTTCTCTCAGTCTCGTTTCGGTTTCGTCTCCAAAAAATTACGATTTCCGGACAACCGGTTGATTATTGGAACGAAATATTGCGATTATAGTTTGAATACGTGCAGAAAAAAATAAATATTTAACTTAAATTCGATTTTTTAATTTATTAGACTCTCTGCAATTTTCGGTCCAAATTTACAGTCTCGTCTCGGTTGCTTAGGAGCCAGTCTCGTCTCGTCTCGTCTCGTCTCGTCTCGTCTCGTCTCGTCTCGTCTCGTCTCGTCTCGTCTCGTCTCGTCTCGTCTCGTCTCGTCTCGTCTCGTCTCGTCTCGTCTCGTCTCGTCTCGTCTCGGTCTCGAGAACGAGACTTTTCTCGTCTCTAGCCCTAATAGTGAGAAACTCATAATAAAATCGAATCGGATTATCTCAAGAAGAAATACTCAAATGGGAAATTTCTTCATACACACACAAAAAAAGAAAAATCGGCCAGATAAACACAACAAAAAATAATCTCAAACAAGACTTTCTGTATATAAAGAAGAAACTAAGAAACACGCAATCTATCACTCTCTGTTAAGCCGAAATTATCTTCAACGATAAATACAAACTCAAATTCTGAATCCGAATCCAAATGCGAATGTTTTCGTGTCCTTTTTACTTGAAGTTGAATCTTATGTTGAATATGTAAGGCACTTGCAGATATTCATTACCATAAAAGAGGAGGTATTTCCGCCTTCAGCACATCATTCTGTGAGTTGTCTCTTATTTTTTTTTTGTTTTATTGTTTTGCTTTTGTTCTGTGGCCACACCTTTACTCCTTAATTTTATTTTGCCAACAACAAGGATTATTTATTCGAAACGGAAATGATTGTGTATTCAGCTTAAGTTTCCTGTTTGTTAGCTTGTAATCAGCTGGAGCTTATTTTGTGGCCCTCATTGAATTTCACTCGAGCATTTACTATGTAATTTCCTCTGCCCTTTCGACACTTTGCATTTGACTGTGAATTTAACTGATATTCAATTATATACTGTCTTCTTTTTTTTTTCGTTTTGTTTTGTTTTATTTTTCTTTGTAAATGTTATGCTTTTATTGGTTTCCAAGGATCAAGGTGAAAACGTATCTTTAATTAATAGCTTATGGCTTAAGTGGGAATATCGGTTTTCTTGAAATGGAAATAGAATAGGTATGAGTGTAATGTCTTGAAATTAGATATACTTTTTTTATTTTAATCAATGACTACATAACCAGAAGCAAATGAGCATTTACATTTGCATAAACGATGTGGTGCTAATTGGAATTGTATTACCAAAATGACATTGAAACGTATAATTAATGGTTTCATTGGGAAAAAGTATTAGGATTCCTTTGCTAAAGGAATATGATTTGTAAATAATTGTAGGCTTTTATTTGTTATTGATAGCCTCAAACTCCCACCCCATGAGATATTCTTTTAATTAAACAATGCCTACGGCTATACTCGTTTTTGCAAACGTTATTTTTAATAAAAAAAATCACACAAATTTCCAAATTCACATTCTTACGATACAAAGGCCAGGTTTTTGTGTAAAGCCACAGATAACACCAAATGAACTGTTAACGATTACAAAAAAATATGAATTTATGCAAAAATAAATAAAATATCATAATAGTGGAAGCATAGTACGCGCTACATGAAATTTGGCCGCAATGAAATATGGACATAAAATGCAAAATGGCCCCAAAAATGTATATGGGAAACAACAAAAGTTTTAAATTGATAAATTGGGGATATTTTTCATGGCTTTGAGGCCTTTTTCATTTTTAATTTTGGGAAGAAATTTCAAAATGAAAAATGGCCCGAACCAAAATACTTTTATAACAAAAACTTTTATACAAAAACGTTGATAGCAGACCGACTGACAACAGAGGAACCTGCCAGGAGATTGAGCATTTCTAAGTGGATCGAAGAAGTCTCGTGAGCGGTATGGAGGCCCCAAAAACGGAGTAAAAATCCTTGAACGCGCGAAGCGGGCCAGGCAAGGTACTTTAAAGGCTCTTTCGAACCGACCGACGCAAAACATTGTTGTACGATTCTGTGGTTGTTGCATTGTGGCAATTTGCAATTTGCAATTTCTAATTTCTTTTTTTTTAAGAACGCGCACCCAAGGGGTTTTTGATACTCTTAAAATATTAAATTCAACACAGAGCAAGCGTTAGGAAAACAGGGAAGGATTAAAGGGGAGATGCCGGTGCACATTGGTTTTGAACCTTTGAATACCGAAATGGAAGGGAAAAATAGAGCCGGGCAAAGCATTCCACATTCGGGTAGTTCGGCTAAAAAAAGAATCTCTATACTTGACATTACGTCCGAAGTTGGGCTCAAGGGTAAATTGATGTGCATTCCTGGAAGTACGAGTATTACGGTTAAATTCTTTTAGGGGAGGAATGCAACTGGCTATTTCAGTAGAGCACTGCTTATGAAAATAACAGTAAAACATTTTTCATAAGTTTGGGACATTTTTCATTTTTCGTTTGGGTCCAAATTTTATGTAGCCCATTGTTCCCAGCTGAAGCTCAACGAAAATTTGTTTTTATCAAACACTGCGAAATTTTTGAGTATGGGTTCGGCTTTGGACTGAAAAAACACAAATGCACAAAAATTTAAAACGAACGGACGTATTATTGCTGATGAAAATTTGACGTTTAAACTTTTTTTTGTTCTCTTTGACAAAAAAAAAAAATGGATAAAAACTATAAATTACGAATAAAATATGATTTAGTTTTTTTTACCCTAAGCTATATTAATTTAAGCTAGACAATAATGATGTAAACTGATTTCTTGAACAAATATGAATTTTTGCATACAAAATTTCAAAAATCGTTGGACCAGTTTCTTAAAACATTAATTTTGTAACTAAAAATTGAAATCAATTTAAGAAAAAACAAATAGGAACGCCAATTTAAAGTTATTAATTATGCGCTGATTAAAATTGAATTTAAAAAATCAAATTTAAGAAAAAAAAAAACAAAACTAAATTTTAGCGGGTTTTCAACGTACCATACTACAAACATACCAAGTAACAACAATATTCACAAAGTAGTTTTCGAAATATTGATTTTTCAAAAACAAATTTGGATTTTTTTTATAGATTTAAAAAATAGTTTTATTTTTATTTTGGTAAACAATACTTTTTATAAGTGATGTTTGTACAAGAATTTAAATAAAAAATCAAGTGAACCGTTTTAGGAAAAATCTTTTTCGAAAAAATTAAATTTACCTTAAAGTAGCTATTTTGCATTTCATTTTCTTAGGGGTTTTTCTTTAGGGGTGGGTCGATTTTAAAATTGAATTAAAAAAAATGTTATATGAGATATCAATAAGGTTTTATCTTTATTTAAGAGCAATGACATTATGAGTGAAATATAACATCTTTCAAATGGCCGCCACGGCTTCGCTCGTTCGCTGGGTGGCGCGGATTCGAAAGTTCCAGTTTTCTATGATTTTTGCGCATAAATCAGGCTGAATTTGACCGATGGCATCGATAATGTTGTCTTTTAGGGCCGCGGTGGTTTGCGGCTTATTCGCATAGACATGCGATTTAAGAAAACCCCAGAAGAAAAAGTCCAATGAGGTCAAATCACAAGATCTTGGTGGCCAATTTACGTCGCCTCGCCGCGAGATAACCATGCGATGAAACCGCTCGTGCAGACTATCGATTGTGTCTTGAGCTGTGTGGCACGTAGCGCGCCATCTTACCATGATGATTTGTCTTTAGTAACTGAATAAAAGACGATATTTTGACAGAAATTAAAAGAAACAATATGGCTCCCACGAGCTGTCAAAATCAACCCGTCCCTATTGGAAAACCCTTTATTTGGGACTCTATTTAATTTTTCATTAGGTACTTATTTGAAAATGCTAAAATAACATTAGTGCAAGATTTTATTCGACTAAGTACGATTTTAAATCATTTTTAGTATTATACTACGCTAATTTTAAACTTAGGCCTAGTTCACACGAGATAACACCGCACGTTTTTTAGCTGTTAGCATCCGAACAATTTACCAGTGGGGAATACTTTTACATAGAACTATTCACACTATGATTCTTCTGCAAAAAACGTGTTTACCTGTCAATTTCGGATGTGTACAGCTTAAAAACGTGTGGTATAATCTCGTGCTCGTGTGAACTAGGCCTTACTCTCTCCTAACAATTTATTAATGTAAAAATCACCAAATGGCTATTTTAAGCTTTTGGCATTGTACTTAATCCACATGACACCTTGACGTGTATAAATGTCACAATGAGGTACGTTTGTGAGTTTTTTTTTCACGAGTTGTCACTTTTTTAAACGTGTTCTGCTGGAGCTTATGAAGCAAATCGGTTTAGAATATTATCCAACATACAAAAATAATTTTTACCTGCATGGGCCAAGTATTGGTTCCCTTTAAAATTAAATTTGGAGGTTTAATTCAATACATCAAATTTGTAGTAAAGCATTTTTAGGGAATCATCCTAGAGGATATATGAGGCCGTGAGTGCAATAGCGGCATAACTGCATTTTTCATTATTTTCAGTAGAGCAAAAATAAGAAACAGGTTATTATTAAACACTTGTAGTAGTTTTAAAACAAAGAAACATAACTTTGATTTTATTTTTGCAATATGCTCAAAAAATAACAGAGTTTTGATTTTGGATTCATAATCCTTCAAAATACCGTTATAACTGATTTTAAAGTCAGATAGGCCACTATTGCACAGAGTAAAAATGTAAAAAAAATTAAAAATTGAACAGATAGGCCAAAGAGTTGTAAATAAAACAAGTTTTGTATGTATTTTGTATTTGTATTTTATATATTAATTAAGTTTTGAAATTTAACATTTGTTTTCACTTTCAGAAGTGTTAGGATTCATAAAAGCCTTTGCGGTATTTGCAATAGAATTATTATTTCTTAGATCAGCGTAAAAATGGTAAAAACTGCAGAAGGTCCAGCAAATCCTTATTACTCTCCTTGCTTATAGGTCTTCCATCTGAGTCTTGCTAGGCTTACACCTATTATTTTTGCGAAATAAAATACTTTGAAATGGAAAAATGTCTTCAAGAGAATATTTAAACAATATTAAGAAGAGGTCGGCCTTTTAATATTGACGCTCAAGAATCTTGAGCCAGTTAAATCATTCTGTAGAGATTTTTCTATTTAAAATGTTTTTTTACAGTTTCAAAGTGGAGAAAAAATGGTCTTTGGTAATTTGTATGGAATGTTTTTCCCGCTGAGCTAATGACTTCTATCAAAATATCGAGCATGTAAATATTTGGAAAATATTTTTCTCAATCAACCCAAAATCTTAGTCGCTTTATATATATGAATGCCCACTGACTTATGGTTAATCTTATCAAGTCTATAGTCCGGATTAGATTTTATATAACCGTAATGCACTCACTCACTTCGTTATGGCAGCAACAGCTGCAGCATTAACTTTAGTATAAAATTCTTTAACTTCATGTCTTGTCGAGGGAGATTATTAGGGAACCCACTTACGCTAAACACATTGGATTGATGTCCCATGTGATCAAATAGTAACATAATTGACCTAACTTAAGTTTCAAACAATAAAATCAAATATAGCATCGCAAATGTGGCCTAAGTGGTAGATAGGCCACTCTTGCACTCAAGCTTTTATTTTTTTTGTGTGTTGACCTAAGTACAAAAGGCCTGTTACTATAACATGAAGCCGAAAATTTAACAAATTTTAATGCAGAAATGTGAGTTAGTAGGTACAGATTCAATTTTCGTAATAAACTCAATTTCGATAAAATTGCAGTTAGGCCACTATTGCACTCACGGCCTGATATTCAAATTTTAGTCTTAGCTCATCTAGAACGAGTACCTGTCATAAAACGATTTTAGTGTTATAAAGCTTTCTCGAAAACGCCTGATTTTAATTAAACTTAGTATTTGTTTAATAATACTATATGTATATAAAAATACTAGATATAAAAATACTATTGAACCGTTACTAAATATCGTCAATGCCTAGCTACATTCTAGTTATTAACTTTAAGACCAACTTCGTACGGTCGGTTCAAGTCGGTTGTTATATTTTTTTTTTTACTTGCAATTACTGCCATGAAAATGATGATTTCGTCAGGAGCACACACCAAAATTAGCAACTACAAATAAATTAACTACTGTCTTATAAGGGTTATTTCCTGTCTATTGTACAGATTTATTAGATATTTCGTTGCTAAAATTCATTGCAGTGAGATTTACCTATTTAAATCTGCATCTAAATATCTGTAAAATGTTTTTTTTATTTTCTTATAACGAAAGTAATGAAAACCAAGGAATATTATATTTTCAATTATTCACCCACGAATCCAAATACCTATATTAATATTTCAAATATATTCATTCATATACAAACTTATACTATTTTTTTTAACTTAAAGGTATATTGCATTTTCATTTCAATTGTGTATCGTTATACTTCACTGCTCTCTCTCTTTTTAATTATTGCACTTGGATTAATGCCAAAGCAAACAAACTTTTATGATTAAGTTGCCTTTGACATGGCAATAAAATAAAGCACACAACGGATTTTCCCATACCCATCCTTATTTTATAGTCCTTAACTTTTGTGTGACTTTTGGAATTCAAAATATTTTCATTAAAAACATTTTCTTTGTAAGTGAGCGGGGAGGGGGGTGGAAAGTTAAAGTTGAACATGCATGGCAGTCATTGCTACGAAAAGCATGCGTTTTCAAACTATTTCTCTCTCACTCTCTCTCTCCCTTTTATATCTCAAAAAAGGAATATGCTTACGTTTGTTTTTTAAGGAAAAGGAAGGGACTGAAAAGTTTCGTTCTACTTTTTAACTTTTTTTGTCGATTGTTTACTTGAAAGACTTTATACCTATCACTGGAAATGCCGATAGCAAACAGGAATCGGCTGGTGGTCTTTTCTCGATGGCAAAGGCCAACTTGCTCAAAAATTCATATTTCATTTACCATATTCAATACATATACTATCATACTATAAGATGTAAGTCAAAATATTCTATCAGAGTACATCGTTGTGTTGGTTATTGTGTGAATCGAAAAAGACTCTTTTATGGAGTTTTGAACGTGGTTCTGTAGGACATGAATGGGAGCGGGAGCGGGAGCACATGATTACACAAAGGCAACTGACCTGGAAAAATAACTACCTACCCTCTAACCATTGGCATCAGCATCAGCACAGCAGCACCCATATGTGCCTAAATGAACTCGATTCTACTTGCGTTTGCGGTAGGTAAGGTGTATATCATTCTTCAAAAATCATATAGGTACATAATTGGATCTTTGCTCGAATTTTACTTTTGATTGAATAAAATTGCTTTAACATGTACCTAATGAATGAAGGTACCAACGTTTATTTGATGTATCAAATATGAGGAATCAAGGACCACTTACATTTAGTTGTTTCCGAAGATTGGTTTCTTTTTGCACAAGATGTGGTTACCCTTTCTTAGGTATTGCATTGAAATATTCTTGAAGTGCTCAATTGTCAGAAAATAATTGCTTAAAATCAAATAAAACATGAGATCTAACATCTCTTATAAGAAGTATATAGTATGGACATTTTTGGAATTATTTTATGAAGAAGGGTTGTGAATTTGTTCAATTAGGACGCCAGGATCTTTTAAAGTTATAGAAAATCAACAAAAGTGAAATAAATTCTTTGGGGTTCACGGTTATGAAACTTAACATTAACATTTATTTTGTTAATGAGGCAAATTTGAAGTGATTGGGGTAATTGGATAAGTTAAAAAGTCTTTCTTTTTGATTGTGAAATACAAATGCATCAATATAATTGTCTCTTTTTCTATTTATTCTTTTTAAGACAAATGATTACTCAATTTGTTCAGTTATTCTCTTGCTTGTCGATGCTTATTAATGTAAGGATCGTGTTTAAAACCATCAGGAAGCAAATGATTAATTCACGTTTGCTGTTCAAGATTTTACTCACCTTGGTTTAACATTGAAATCTGATTGCTGAGTCCACAAAAAGCTGTAACTTGGAGCATTTTGATAATTTTAAAATATTTTACTAAATTAAATTTTAATTCTAAAGACTTTTTATCTATACAATTTTGAACAATCTGAAGGAAAATATTGGAGCGACAATATTTATTAACTTTCAGATAAAACTTTAATTTCAAAAAACTAAAGGGTCCGCCATCTAACGCTTTTTTTTTGAACTAGTGCTTATTTCGTGAATGGTAATACTTAGCTCATGTCTGATTTGACGATAATTATTTTTATCCTTCCGCTAAACGAATATGGTTGTGTATACGCTTGAACAACGCTGGGAAATATTGCGACATCACTTTGCCGATTTTGCCAAAAAAATCATCTTTTCAGATGAAGCTCATTTTGATCTTGGCGGGTATGTAAACAAGCAAAATTGTCGCATTTGGGGCACAGAAAACCCGCACGCATACATTGAAAAGCCGATACACCCAAAATGAGTCACTGTTTGGTGCGGATTTTGGTCCAGAGGCATAATTGGGCCATTTTTCTTCAACTGAGCAAGGATAGGCCGTTACAGTCAATGGCGATCGTTATCGGGCCATCTTTAACGAATTTTTGTTCACAAAAATTGAAGAGGAGGATATTGGCAACATTTGGTTTCAACAGGACGGCGCTACGTGCCACACAGCCGAAGCTACACTCGATGTTGATGATGCATTTTCAAAAAAAAAAAAAGTTATTTGGCGGACCCTTTTAAACAAGTTATTCTGTAAATGTCTACAATTCAGAAGATTTCAGTAGTCCTTTTTTAAAAAATTGAATTTTTTTTAAATAAAACAAAAAACTTAAAAATAAAAAACTAAATAAGAAAAAGAAATTTGAATATTAAAATTACTTTGGTTTTAAGTGAAGTGAATGAATATAATTAAAATAAAAAGTACAAGTGACCTCAACTCCAGAAATTATTGTGTTTCGCCCACGGTAATTATTTTCTAGGTGCACGAATTTAAAGAAATTCCCCTAGAATAACAAAATTCACAGTATCTTCTTGCTGTGATTTTTATAAGAGTCGGTAAACATCGACCAACATTTGTGTCTTAGTAGGGTATAACAGACTGACTGAAGAGCCGAGTGTTATACCTTGGGCGAAACACAATAATTTTTGGAGTTGAGGTCACTAGTACTTTTTATTTAAAAAATTAAATTTTATATTATTTAAAATTTTAAGAAGCTCCATTTGAATCGATTAACCCATTAAATAAGAGGTCGAGAATGTGTAAAATGGGTTTTTGAGAAGTAATCCGCGCAGAAAAACAATCTAGTTTTCGACAAGGTACTAGAGAGTTTTGCATAGATCTTGGCAAAGGGATAGCAAAGGCTTATCAAAGGCAAGGGCCTTGGCGTCATGAACCCTTTTGCCTCGTCAGGCAAACAAAAAAGTTGGCTTATGTTGGCCTTGTTCCCGCGATATTCTGCTTGTCAGTCTAATGCACTACCCACTGGGCTAAATTGATATACAAAAAATCAATGTCAAAAGTGAATAAGTTTCATAGTCTAATATTTCATATTATATTGCATAACAAATACAGACATAATAGAACAGGATATTATGTACTTGCATTTTGGGTAGAAAAACTTGGAACAGGTTTTTACAGATGTCTCATACCCAAAGTAAAATGTGTGATATGAAAAAGAAGACAAAGCAAAGAGAGACAGTACAAGAGACATTCCTGATGGGGTACCGAAAAATATTCAACAAGTTTTTACTAGGTAGGGCCTCACGAGTGTTTAAAAAGATTTTGGTACTGAAATCCAGTAAGGGCTTGCCAAGTATCTGAAAAATTTTCCTTGTCTAGATTATCCATACTGAAAACTTACTAGGGTCTTGCCCAAACTAGACAGAAACTTGGCATTTTGCCAATTAAAATTAAAATTAAAAAAAAAAAAAAAAATGTTCTCTAATTCAATAATAATTTCACGGGTACTGACTCTTGCAAGGAAGGGATAAGTTTTACAAAAAAGACCCTCTAACCGTAGCCATTCGGATTTGGCCATTTTCTTACATTATTTGATTAATTAATTACAAAGTGGATCTCTGGTGTGTTTTTTTCTTGCAATTTCTGAAACTCTGCACTTTACAGCAGTATCGCTGTCTTTTTGGTACCCAGAAACATTTCGTTTTGTATCAGCAACATACTATACGCTTTACTGAATAATCTGATCTTTGATTTGAATGCAAAATCACATGTGTTCAATTTATCAAAAATTGCACAAAACTGACTTTTGATTCTCTCCTAAGGACCACAATTTAAAATATTTCATTTAAGAGTAGGTAAAACAATTAAGTAATGCTATGTACCAGCACGAAGTATAAAAATGTTGTTTTTTTTCTCATTTTCGAAAATGAGTTTACAGAATTACTCATAAGATTGTCGAGCTATAAGAGCCATCACACACATGCTCAATTTTGAACTAGACTAAGCTGGGGAAATGAAAGTTTGTAGGCAAGGTAGGTGAAGTGTGAGGAAAGAAACGACTGAAATGTTCATCCTTGTTTCGAGCGGACTAACAAAGTTTAATTACTAATGCATACACAGTTGTTCGTTTCTAGGCAAAATAAACAAATATGTTGTCATGCTAAACTGAAAATTTTACAGGAAATTTTTTTTTTTTTTGTCGATTCGCAAACTGAGAGTACTAATACAATTAAAGCCGGTTCGTGTACACAGAATTTTCAGCAAGCTTTGCTCAGCCCGTGTGCGATTGAAGGAAAAGTAAGTTTAGTTCAGCTCAAAATAGAGCCAGTGTGTGATGGCCCTATTATATCGTTTAAAACATATGTATTTATTCTTCTTCTGAAACACCCTGTTTACATATTTTTGGATGATATAACTAGAGAAAACAAATTGAATGACAAACTTTCTCTTTTCTTTCCCTTTGTGCAAAAGAATTGCACACTTTACCAAAGTTTAATGTCTTTTGTCTTATTATGTATAACTTTAGAACATGAAACATTTCAAAGTAGAAGTAGGTATTACAAAAGATATTTAATGCAAACTATTTTTAAAACTCTCTTATACTGTCTTTATTTTCTCGATTTTCAACTTAACTTATACTATTATTCTGACTTGAGTTGTTATGAAATTATTTCAGTTACTATAAACTAAAGTAGAGTTGAGAAAGGCATTAAGATTTTTAAATTTTATAAATGAATGCTTGAGGCGAGGGATAACCAAAGCATTGACGTTGTATTTGTATTATCTACTTTGCGAGGGATAAAATCTCAGATATAGATATATATATTTATTGAACAAAATAATATTTACAATTTGACTTATAATAACTAGTAAGATACGATGATATTATACATTTATTGGAACATAGGGGCCTAATCTTATACTTTGTCTTAAGTTTAAAGGATTATAAAATATTAAATACATGTCAAAAAATTAAATCTAATAGTCGGCTGACTTTATTGTCCTCGGGGTGTTCCGTCCCGGTTGTCAAAATGTGGTTTTGGTGGAGGGATGGGGTGGCCTTTAGCCGCGGTGATATGCGGACCCTGTGTCAGCGTAGAACGAAACTGCTGGCTCGTTATCCGTGATGATGTTGTCAACCAGGATTTCCATCGTACTGAGGTATCTCGGCTGGGGTGTCGCTGCTGAGTGTCCATTCTTCTCATCAGTAGATTTGGGTGCCTGTTAGTGACTTCTACAAGCTTCTTTGCTTGAAGCAGTAGGTACCTGTCCAGGGGGATGATGTTAGCTTCTGTGTAAAAACACTCGTTGCTGTGATGTCTCATTCGCTGCCGATCAAAATGTAGTCCGGTACAAATCCTTAGGGCCCAGTTATAGCTATCATTGGAAACCATCATTGAAAACATTAAAAGTCAATTTTGAGAGATTTTGAAGAAAAAATAAATGATTATTTTGATGCCAAAGTAAAGCTTATTGACTTAATAATTGTATCCAGGTAAAACAAAATTCAATTTGGCACAACTTTTCTCTTAAAATGACTTTCAATTACCAATGATCATTGAAAAAATTAAAAGTTACGTTATGGGGAAGATATGGGTCAAAATTAATTTTTTTTTAAGGAGAAATAATTTTGAAGTCGTAAGCTATATTTCTGCATTGAAATATTCAATGATTAAACTTTCGAAAGGTCTCAAAATCAACAGTTAACTCTTTCAATGATGGTTTTCAATGATAGCTATAACTGGCACCTTAGTAACTTTCTTTCCAACATTTGAAGTTCATGGCCGTCTTCGAGATGGAGAACCAGACAGGGAAAGAATAGCTGATTACAGGCCACAGGAGCTGCTTGTACATAAGTATCTTCGTCTTCTGGCTTAGTCCGTTTCTGCGTCTCATCAATAGGTGGAGTCGGTGAAAGGCCCAGTTGGCTTTTTTGAGAACGTTTCGTGAGTGCGGGTTAAACTTTAACAACTCGTTGAAGTGGATGCCTAGGTACTTCACGTTCTTTTTGGCTGCTATTGTAGATCCATCCGGAAGTTTCAGAACCAGACTTCTGCACTTGGCTGCGCTGCAACTACCTCTACTGGGTCTCCTGAAACTCACAAGCTCCGATTTGGAGGTGTTTAACCGGATGCCCCATTTCTTATAGAAGGCGTAGAGTCTATTTACGTGGTGCTCAACTTTTCGTAAAGCTTACAGAGGAGACATCGAGGCGGCATACGTAAGGGAGTCATCAGCATACAGGAGATGTTGGCATCCAGATGGCCATGGTTGGTCAGATGTCATCAGGCTGTAAAGTAAGGGGCCTAGCTTCGAACCTTGGGCAACTTCTTCACTTGTGATTTGCAGTTGTCCATTTGTACGTAGAATTTTCTGGAAGAAAGGAAAGAAAAAAGAATTTTTATTAAAGACGGAGGTAAATGTAATACGCGAAGCTTATGGATAAGGGCTTCAATCCATACGCTGTCGAATGCTTTCTCGACATCCAGAAAGCATCCAACGGTGACACGATGGTTGTTGAGCGCTATGGTGATGTCATGCTGGAACTTCAGGAGCGGATGCAAAGTGGACTGCTTTTCCCTATAGCCAAACTGCATGTCCGGGATGATGGCGTTTTCGCTACAAAACCTCTCCGAAGTAATACTTCTTCCAGTTTTTTACTTATGTTGTTAAGAAGCGAGATTGGCCTGTAATTGGACACACGATTGTTAATGCCTCTCTTCGGGATGGCCACGATCTTAGCGTTTGGGGAAGTAGCAGTTATTGATGCAGTTATTCATGATGATAGTTAAAAGGATTATCACTGCATGTGGCAGCCTCCAGGATGTAGTTTGAGACTCCGTCTGGTCCGGCTGACTTTTTTTGGATTTGAATTCCCGGTGATGTCTGCTACCTCCTCCATATTGCAGAGATGTGTGCTATTGGTTGGGTCGCTTGCTGGTCACTAAAAACGACGCTTTCCGGATTTGGTCGCAGGGTTTGCTGAATGGATGCTTCGAGTCCGTTCAGAAACGCTGGATCATCAGGTGGGTTTGGTGTGAAGTTTCCCTTAAAATATTTGGCGAATATTTCCACTTTATCCTGTTTTGATGATACTTCAATATTCTGTGAATTAGGATTTCCGGAATTGGGGCCTGTTTTCCAACGATTTTATTAATGTTCTTGAATGCTTCTGGTCCTGGCTTGATCGCTTGTAGCCTCTTCTAGAACTGGATGTTGTTATGATGCTCCACAGAGTATCAGAACATGACGTTGACACATTGCAACTCGCTCCAAACTGTAAGGTAGTTGCTGTTGGTGGTGTTCAGCTCTCTCTAATGAATCCTTTGGAGTCGTTTCCTCAGCCGCTGTCTGTGTGCGTACAGGTTCTGTATGTAGACGGGAAGATGTTGGTACCTATCTCTTGACGTCCTAGGCCGCTTTTGGACCTCCAATGCATCACTGACAGCTTGCTCCAGTTCATCTATAGCAGCGTCTGTTTCTCTGTCCAGCAGGTTCCGGTTTGAAGGGGGAAGCGTTATATTTTCTTCAATGTCCCGTTGGAGTCGTTCAGCATCCAGTCATCTGTAATTAATGAAGTTCTCTGGTGGCTCTGTTGCTAGGCAGATGGGTCGGTGGGATAAAATCTCAAAGGATACCTATAGGTACTCAGCTCACTACAGTAATTTTCCTTTCGTAACATTGCCCTTTATTTCTGTTGAAAGATGGACATTTTCATTCATGAGGTAATATTGTATTTAATGAAAATACATACGTATAACCAAGGATGGAAACAATTTATCAAAAAATAACTCCAAAGAAATTCTTCCATTCAAAACAAATAAAAAGATTAGGGAATTAGAGCGAAACTATGTATAGGTATTTTTATATTTGTTTTCTTTTATTTTTCCTATGGACATGAAAGAAGGAGATTAGGTACAAGGCAGCAATTTTCCTCTATGCATCAGCATGTACATATATCAATAATATCTCACGTGTTGTAGCTTAAACACGTTAAGCTACTTTCTGTTAAGACAGATTATGGTTTCTCTATATATCATGATGAAACAAAATCATGAATCTTCTCAGAACCAAAAACCTATTTCCGCGCTGAAAAAAAAAATATATAACGTTCTAGCTGATTCTGTCATTTTGTTGTGTAAGGAGGAAAGTGTTTTTTTTTTTTTTTTTTTTGAAGGATGTGAAAGAGATAAACTTAAATTTTGTGATGTGGACAGATTTTTGTTACATTTAATAAAAAACATTAATGTGTACCTAAAGGAAATTGGATTGGATTTTATTTGAAAATATTTTTTCCATTATAAGATTAAATAGATATATGTATGTATATACCTACATATACAAGAATAGGAGACCTTTAATGAACATAATGTAGATTATATGCTTTTTATTTATGCTCTTAAGTAAAAGTAAAATCAAAATTAAATAAAAGGGATTTCCTTTTCTTAAAATTTGTGAGATACTTTTTAAAATTGGTAATAGGTTTTTGTGACCATTTTCAAAATAAACTTAGTTTCCTCTTATGCATCTTTAAATTTTAACTTCCAAGGTTCTTTATGGCATGTTTTGGTTTCGTGCAAGAAATTGATTTAACTCACTGTTAGTATGATAGGGAAGACCGGAAAAAGAGAGTCTTCCGATTCTGTCTATGCCAACATATTTTCCTGATTTTATTTAAAGGACTGCAAATAATGTCAGGTGCCTGACATACATTTTTGTCACTAAGAAAAATATAAATTTTATAAAAAAAATAATAATATTTTTATTTTTAAAAATGATTACTTTTGGTAGGACCAATTTATTGGTTTTTGATTTTATCGAAAACGGCTTAGTTGTTTGTTTTCAATTTGTTGAATACAATTTAAATAGTATTTTGGAGAGAAACATTTTTTAAAAACTATTTTTGAAATTAAAAAAAAAACAAGTTCAAAAAATTTTTTTCAAAGCTCAGTGTTTTGAAAACAACTTAGTCTATTTCTTTTTAAGACTTAAAGCCAACCTTTAAGAAGAATTTTATTATTTTTTTCAAAAACGCATCCAACGATTTTGATTTAAAAAAATGCGGGGACAGTACGATACGTTTGGCGCCGAAAATTGATAACGTTTTATTGTAGGAGGGTCAATAAAAAAAATGTTTTTCTACGGGGGAAGGGTCTATCTCACCCCGTTTAGGAGGTAGTGGCATTTTAGAAAAAAAAAATGACTTAAATTGGGGGAAAAAATATTAAAAAAACAACAGGAACACTTACAATAAATTACTATACCGGTTTTGAAAGCCAGAAATCTGTTCTTCAATCCTAAAGTCTAATTGAATTATTCATGCCTACAGTTTTCGAAAATTTTCCATGCAACCTCAAAAGTTTGATAAAAAAAAAGTTTAGAGCAACTTTTTTTTAAATTGTAAGATGAAGTGCTAAATTGGCTTTTAGTAATCAATGCTTATATCAATTATGAATCGAACACAGTAAATCGAATGGTTTTATGTCTTCTAGTTTTTGAGAAAATTGAAAATTACTTTAACTACTTTTTTTTAATTTGTTGCTATTAACGGTGATTTCACATTGAGGATTAATGTGGGGGAGTACGATAACTACGGCACAGCAAAATAATAACGGATTTTTATAGAGGGGCTCAATACAACCATTTTGTATTACGGGCCGGTCGATTATCTCACTCCGTTTAGGTGGGAGGGGCAATTTTCTACAAAATGACTTTAAATGAAAAAAAAAATAAAACAATGGCAACACTAACAATGCTTAACCTATATGTTTTCTGAAAGCCAGAAAACTGTTATTTTATTTTTTGTTTCAACGAAGTAATTTGTGTTAGTAGTTTTTTTAGGCCCCAAAAATGGAGTTAAAATCCTTGAACCCGCGAAGCGGGCCAACCATGAGACCTATTTTTAAAGAAAACTATTGACAATAAATTCCGTTGAAATTGGGTTTCGAAAACTCGCCCAAAATTAAGGAAAGAACCCCTATATTTTATAAAAATAATTTACGTTCAAAATACTTGGGCGACATACCTCACTGTTTATACGCCGCACTCGCTGGGATGCTGGGTGCTAGCATACTCTATTTATGTAAGCAAGCAAAAAAAATAAAAATCTCATAAAAAAGTTCTTTTAGTAATTTTCAATTTTCTCAGAAACTTGAAGACATAAAACAATTTAGAAGAAGAAGGTAAACAATAACAATAGAAAAATTGTTTTTGTTTTTTTGTTAAGTGCACTTTTTAATATGAAATATTAATTTGGAAGGTTTTTGCGACCTAGAGTGCAGATGTGTTTCGCTCTGACAACAACAATTGACTGAAGAGCTCAATTGTTGTTGTCAGAGCGAAACACATCTGCACTATAGGTCGCAAAAACCTTCCAAATTAATATTTCATATTAAAAAGTGCACTTAACAAAAAAAACAAAAACAATTTTTCTATTGTTATTGTTTACCTTCTTCTTATAAAATGCTAGACCACGGGCAATTACAACAACTATCTAGGTGCAAGAATTTAACCAAATTCCCCTGGAAATTATATAATTTGCAGCACATCAGTGCAGCTTATTTTATTAATACGTCGGTAGCCATCGACTAAAATCATGTGTCTAAGAAAGGCAACAAGAATTCTTACTGAAGAGCTCAATTGTTGTTGTCAGAGCGAAACACATCTGCACTATAGGTCGCAAAAACCTTCTAAAACAATTTAGTTTTTTGTGTTCGATTTAGAATTAATATAATAGTAGTCAAAATGTTTGGTTATTTGCAAAGAACATACGAAATGCTACTTCATCGTCGGTTCCAACGCTCGTCTTCAACGACACCCCTTTGCACAGTTTGCTGTTAATTCGACGCTGCCAGAAAGTGTTATGACTCACCCCGTACTTGAGAGCGCAAACGATTTTATGGGACGAATCTTCTTTCCCACTCGTGCAGTTGCCAGAGTCCTAAAAGATCTTGATATACACAAAATCCCCTGGCCCGGATAGTATCCCTCCCATTGTTCTGAAGAGGTGTTCTTCAACGCTGGCAAAACCACTGCGTAAGCTTTTCCATCTGTCCTATTCTACTAGTCTCTTTCCGAGTGGATGGAAAACAGCATTTGTCGAGCCAGTCCCTAAAAAAGGCGTATCTTCTTCGCCCTCAAATTATCGTCCAATTGCACCTACGTCCCTTTTTTCCAAGGTCATGGAAAAGCTGATCAATTTTCAGCTCAAGAAATATCTCGAAGAATGAAAGCTTCTTAATGACCGGCAGTATGGCTTTCGAAGCAATAGGTCCACTGGTGATCTGATGGTATATCTCACCGAACAGTGGAACAAATCTTTACATCGTTTTGGAGAAAGTAAGATTATTGCGTTTGATATTTCTAAAGCGTTTGATAGAGTTTGGCATCAAGCTCTCTTATCGAAAATACGCGCATTTGGTATCGATGAATCTCTTCTTCGTTGGATTAGAAATTACCTTTCGGACCGCTCAATACAAGTTGTATTGGACGGTTTCAAGCCTGAAATCCACAAAATAAATGCTGGTGTACCCCAGGGCTCCGTTTTGTCCCCGACTCTCTTCCTTATTTTCATAAATAATCTTTTATCTGAAACTTCTAATCCATTGAACTGTTTCGCTGACGACAGTACCCTCAGCTTTTCATATTCGTTTTAAGATACACATTCATGTCGTTCGGAGGTGGAACTCGAACGGCAGCGTATGATAAGCTCATTAAATTTTGATCTTGACAGCATTGGCCAATGGGGAATCAAAAACTGCGTGGAATTTAATGCTTCTAAAACTCAATGCTGTCTTCTGTCGTCCAAACGACCGTAATACTCGTACTTTCAGGAATGCACATCAGTTCACCCTTGAGCCTAACTTCGGACGTACTGTCAAGTATAGATATTCTTTTTTTAGCCGAACTACCCGAATGTGGAATGCTTTACCTGGCTCTATTTTTCCCTTCCATTTCGATATTCAAAGGTTCAAAACCAATGTGCATCGGCATCTCCTCTTTACTCCTTCCCTGTTTTCCTAACGCTCGCACTGTGTTTAATTTAACAATTTGAGGGTATCAAAAACCCCTTGAGTGTGCGTACTATGTATAAAAAAAAAAAAAAAGCATTGTCCACTTAAAGCCAATTTAGCACTTCATTTCACAGTTTTGAAAAAAATTGTTCTAAACTTTTTTTTTTCATTTTTCTTATCAAACTTTTGAGTTTGGATGGACATTTTTCGAAATCTGTTGGCATGAATAATGCAATTTAACTTTAGGATTAATGAACAGATTTCTGGCTGTCAAAATCGGTATAGTACTGTGTTGCCGTTTTTTTTTTAATATTTTTTTTTTCATTTTGAGTCATTATTTTCTAAAATGCCCCTGCCTCCTAAACGGGGTGAGGTAGACCCCCATCTCTATAGTAAAAAATGCTCTACAAAAAACGGTTTTTAATTTTTGACGCCAAATGTTATCGTATTCGCACCAAAAATGCACATCTTCTTTGATTAAATCGACCTACTTTTTGGAAAGAAACAATTTTACTTTGCATTGATATTAACAGTTTAAATATTTTTTTAATATATAAACAGCTATGTACTTGTACATACGTACATATAGAACGAGAGCTTGTCGGGATTGGGGCCTTTGTACATAATGCTACATTGAAATGCATTTTTGTTCTTAAAGCTCAGGTATAAAGGGAAGGAATTTAAAAATTGTATTTTATTAAAGATCTGAGCGCCCTAGATATAAATAGACGATCAAGACCTTTTCTGTGGGCCCAAGTGTCTGCAAGACGCACTCAAAGATTGAAGCTTTCAGTGCCTCTTTGCAGCCATTTGGCTCTTTTGAAAATATTTTGGACCCCATAGCCATGTCTAGGCTAGACATGGCTATGGGGTCCAAAATATTTTTGTGTGTTGTTCCTCTACGTGTCGACTTAAGTTGTCTTCATTTCAACGTAGACAATTGGTCGACAATGTCGAAAATGTAGACAATGTAGACAATGTGTCGACAATGTAAGCAATAACTTAAATATCACAAATAATATCATTCCAAAAGGTCCTGCTACTACCGATAGACAAGTGGTTGAATAATTTATAATAGCCGTGTTTTTGTGCCTTTATCCCCGCTTACAATCTGCTAAAAAATAATTTCCATGTAAAATACAACAACAATTTTGACAATTACGAAATTGTTGTTGTATTTAACATGGGAATTATTTTTAAGCAGATATGGAAGCGGAGATAAAGGCACAAAAAAACACGGCTAGTAACAATATGGGTATTCATGCAACGAGATAATTTTCCGCTTTGCCAGAAAAATATAACTCCCCGCAAGATGTTTACATGAACACCCCCTTAAAAATACTTGCGTAAACGTGGGAAATAATCCAATTAAACGTCACAAATGACTTATCCCAGGTATCAGGTTTATTTCTGCACTTTTCGCAACAAATTTGTGAGATAGAAGTATCTGTTTTGCAGAATATTTTCACCATACAAATTTTGACAGTTCATTTCTAACGAGATAAAATTATCAAATCTACCAGGTATTTCTGGTACGGTATGATATTTTTTATAATAAGGGTATTCACGCAACGAGCTAATTTTCCACTTTGCAGAAAAATAAACTTTTCCGCAAGATGATTACATGAACACCTTTTTATAAATACTTGCGTGAACGTGGAAAATAATTAAATTAAACATCAGAAATGACTTATCCCTGCGTACCAGGTTTATTTCTACACTTTCCGCATCGAAATTCGTGAGATAAAATTATCTTTTTTACAGAATATTGTTCCCATCCAAATGTTGACAGTTAATTTCTACCGAGATCAAATTATCTGGTTTTCCAAGTTTATCTGGGTTTAAGGCCGTTGCGTTGGTTTAAAATAAAAGTTTGAAACACGTGCGTGGAAATAAAACCGGGAGTTGTTTTCTTCTTCCAACTAATGCTTTTTAAAATCACTCATAGCTTTTTCTGTTATCAAAATGTTTTGTTTCTATGATACTTTGGAAGTTATTCCATTCTTCAATTAAAAGAGCTCTTCGGACTGCTGTCGACTCTTCGGACTGCTGTCGACAATTTGAGGTCTTTCGTTTATGGGTGTGGTATCCTATCCACCAACTCTCTTAGAATCGTTATCAATTATGAAGCACTTCCGACTTCTGAAGACAACTGAAGATTTTCCATTCAGGGGGAGTTGCACCTAACCTAAATTTTCAGACGTTGATTCTATTTTTTAAGTTTATCATTTCAAAATATTTGAAGCTGTTTGTGTAGTATACCAAGTTAATTCTTACAAAAATATAAAACCACAGCTTGTAATTAAAATCGGTCTCTTTTATTCAGCCAAAATTGCCTTAAACTGTAGTTTAGTTAAACTTTGGTCTATCTGCGAAAGGGCATATTCATAAGCCCCAATATCTTAGCAAAAAAGAAGTGTAATCGCATAAAAAAAAAATAAACAACTCCAAATTATGTGAGTAATTTATTAGTTAATGATTTGATTACTGAACCAAAATTTCTAGGTTTACTGGTAAGTGGAATTTTATCATTTTATTACTAAATTCCTCAAACTTTGAAAGATTTTTAAAAATTGACCAGTAAACCATAGTAAATAAGTGATTCAGTGAACCTACTCTAATTAAAAATATATGTATTTGAAACTGGCCAGTTTCACCGTAAGCACTTACTAGAATAAGTTGCACTTAAGCATATTGGTACTTTTTGCTAATTTTCGCAGTCTGAGTTAGAGACACTTGAGTGCAATTTATGCAGGCAATTGTGCACTGGGAATTTTGGGATTGTGTGTCCTATATTTCGCACTTAAGTGGTACTACTGTTACTGTGAAACTGGGCCTAAAGCCTTTATAAACATAGAACTACACAGGTATGCGTTTAGATTTAGATGAAATGATTTTTCACGACTTTCTTGTTGTTACAATTATGGTTTTGTATTATAGAAGAACTTGGTTCTTTTTTATAAGATTTTTGTTTTTGGTTTAAAACATTTTAGTAGGAAAAATTATGAATTATAATGGTTTAACGAATTGTCTACATTGTCGACAAATTTATGTCGACAATTGTGAATTGTCTACATTGAATTGTCTACGTGTAGACAATCATGTAGTCTACATTTACATGGCACAACAGACAACACTGTGTCTAGGGCACTCAGTTCTTTTATTAAATATAATTTTGAAGTTTCTACACTGCATTTTCAATGCAGTATTGCATACAAAATACAATGGTCAGACTTTCATATTGGCAAATGAAGTATGGACCTATCTTAAAATAAAAGCAATTTTTGCTATCGTTCACACACAAAAATTGCTGTGGGCTCTCAGACTAATTTTTGAAAATCTTAATTTATTTAAAACCAAATCGATTTCTAAGTCATGACATCTTTTCATGTCACTGTTTTCACCCTCAAACCATAACAATAATTAATTACTTGTACCTACCTACATCTTGAAAACACATTGATTGATTTATTCGAATATTTTTCCTCGCATAGGATTATGCAAATTGTTTTTTTGTTTTAAATTAATTTTGTATTCTAGCATCACCACCATTGTTTCTACGTACATGTGTGTACAAATATTTACCAACATAAATCACAAAGGAAATCAACGCACCCACAAAAGCTTAAACCTTCAAGGATCGATATGGGATTTGTTTCATGTCGTCGTTTACAATATAAACGAAGAAAAAAAAATCGCATTAAAAGATACCAATGTGTCAAGTAGAATGATAAAGATACGACTTTCATTTTCCAATCAATCCAGTTTATTGGATTAAACTTTGACTCTTGTCCGCAAAAGAACACATTTAGTTAAGTTACTTGTTTTCTTTAGTCTAATGCCATTGTGAATGATATTGGTAGATGAAGAAGATGAACAATCCCTAAACAACAACAAAAAACTTTATAATAAAAACACTTAAGTGCACATGTGGGTTGCACTCACTTGCTCATCAAATAGTTTGGAATTTTATAGTTTATTATACTTAATTGTAACACAAACAAATTTGGTGTTTTGGTTCAAGTCTTTAATGTAATGTAAGGCTATGTGCTCAAAAGACATCACAATATCAATTCCTTATATGTATTTTTAGCCCAGAATGCCTAAATATAGTCTTAAGACAATATTTTTGGTTATTGCAGTCACAAAGTTTGATCAAAATTGGCTAAGTTGATTTTGAATAAAAAATTGAAAACCCCAAAATTGTTGTATAAAACTACACGTTAAAAACTGCGAATTGTACCTTGGACCTCACATATAAATATTCTTCACTGAAAATAATTAAATACTGAAAATTGGACTACGCGTTTAGGTCCAAGATCGATATACCTGAGGTGGACGTGGTTAGGCGATTACCCACTTTTATAGAATGCTCCATTTAGGGTTTGATTAAAACGTCGTAACATTTTTTTTTACACGAAACCAATACCTGGCCTTTATTCCTTTCGAGCAAGTTAAAAACGGATTGCCATTTTAAAGAAAGTCTATTTGTAAATCTCTTAATGTCAACTTAAGATTTTGCACAATTTCCACAACTAGCTGCTTTTTCTGTGTGCATTGTCTTTTCATTTCCCTCTTATGAAATTCGACGAAAATCCCTTGTGCAATAAATTACAAGTAATTTATCACACGGATTTTTATTTAATCAACAAGATAAGATGGGAAAATTAATCTTTACATATTATCTGGCTTAAATCTATAGGTAGCTTGGCTATGTATGTAGATAAAATGTATAATGCAAGTAAAGAAAGCGAGGACAAAACAAAAGGATTTGACAGTCAGCTTTGTTGCGTTGAAAAGGAGATAGTAATTTAAACGACCATGCAGTCAAATTGTATTTTTGTCGCAATAAAGGATTTCAGTTGAAATTTCTAAGGACAACACAGCACCGGGGAGAAAGTTAGTTTTTTTATAACAGAAAAGAGAAAAGTAAAAAGACAATCGGTTAGGATTTCGCAAAATGCAATATAAATTCTTTTACTTTTATATTGCTAACTCAGGCATGTCGTGTATATTTTACTTAAAAATAAGAGGGAGACAATAAAAAAGGATTTTATATTTATTTAAATGCGGACTTTACTTTTTGATTTATTTTGTCTTCAAGAGTGTTTCGCATGGGCCACAGGGAAATTACTTAGACCCTGACCTTGAAATAACTTAAGGCAGTTATGGAATGCAACCTTTTAAACTTAAATAGGTATAGTTAATTTGCCAATGTCCCAGTTGGATAAATTTTAACTCATTGTCATTAATTTATCATAGAAAAAAGTGAAAAAAGTTAATGGGGCGTATTCATAGTCGCAGATAGACCCTGGTTTAACTTAATTACAGTTCAAGACAATTTTGGCGCAATGAATACAGACCGATTTTAATTACAAATTGTTGGTTTTATATTTTTATAAGATAGTTAACTTGGTATACTACACAAATATATTCAAATATTTTGAAATGATAAACTTAAAAAAATAGAAAAAACGTCCGAAAATTCAACTTAACCTATGTTTAACTTAGACACAGCTCTAAAATGACTATGAATACGCCCCAATATGTGTACCAAAATTTTTTTGGACATAATTAGTTAATTTTCCGGATTAGCCGCGTTATTTAAAATTAGGGTGCGATTTTGATTTTTTTAGTTTATAAAAAGAGGGAATGTTCTGGAATGCTTCTTTCATTTTGTAATAATAATAAAAACTATTTTTGTTTCTTAATTTAAGAATGCAATACTGTTAGATCTTTTTTGAAGAAGGTGCCTGTTTGTAAAATCATATCGAAACCGAGCTAGTAATTTGTAATACTTGCAAAAATAACCTTAAAAATGTCAATACCTTTATTTCCATTTAGTAAAATTCTTGGCGAAATTTTAAAATGCAGTTTTCGTGCAATCACTTCAAGCATTACACGATTAAAAACAAATTATTGTAACACAGCTACACGATCTATATAAGCTAGAAGAATTTTTGAACAAAATTGATCAAGTTGTTTTTCAAATAAATATTGAGAATTAAAAAAACATGGGCACGACTGGATCGCACAAAACTTGCTCTCGTAGTCAACAACTTTATCGTAGCTTGAAATAGACTATATACATATTTATAGGTTCCATAATATTATCATTAAAAAAAAAAAAATTTTAAACAAAATTTAAAATATAAATGATTACTATGAATTATTACAAATAAGTTATTTTAATAGCTAAAACAGAAAGAGCTCAAAAAAAAGTATGCCATCTGATTTGTTTAATAAATATGAATTTATGAAAAAAAAATTCAAAAATCATTCCAGCGGTTTTTTTTTTTTAATTAATTTTGTATATATAAAAAAAACTTAACATTTTTAAAAATAAAATTTGGTACGCCAACTTGCCAACAATACTAAAAGTATTTAATAAAATACAATTTTTCACAAAATTGAAAAAAATCATTAGCCAATAAAAGAAACAAATTTAAATCGAAGCTTTTTCTTCGTTAATGAGGGTAAATTTTAAAGTTAACCATTATTTGGTTCTTGGAGGTCTTGGTTTAACTTTCATTCTCGCCCAAGTAAAAACTAACTTTTTCCTTGGGATACTGCCTCTTGCGAGGGACTGAAAAAGCCGTTCGGATTCACCATAACATTGAAGGAGTCTGTAACACAAACGCTAAAAACTCGTGTTCGAAGGCAACATGTAAGATAGCATCGTGCGCAAAAAAAAGTAGTACGCAGAGCCAAGTGCTGGAAATACAAAATGCAGGATGATGATTATTATTGATGAAACATAGAATCAGGTAAATAGATGGAAATTGTTGATGGGGTCTAGAGGGGCGGATACATTTATAAACAATAAGGACGTATTAAGACATAATTTTGAATACTAGAAACATAGAGATATCGCGTGTGATTTGTTATTGGTCAAGTGAATATAACGTAATTAAGGAAGTCAATACATTTTGTTGATGGGGTCGCAGATGGGGACGAACACGGCGTTGGAGTAGGATATAATATGTAATAAGTACCAGAGACGGTTAATGCTTCCTTAAGAAGAATATAAATGTAAAAATCCACAATTCTTAGACTTTTAAAATAGATTTCTTGACAGCCATTTAAGGCATTGATTTCGAAAAAACTGCGGGAAAGATTAATTTTAATTTTTGCTTTCTCTTGATGGTTAAAGAAGTTTTCAAAATTTCGTACATGAGCAGTGTTTTACCAGTTAAACGTGAAAATAGCTGAAATTTGGTGTACCTGTAGGTATTCTTCCAGTTACTGTTTTTAAGAAACGTTAAAAATTGTCCTTCGATAAAATCAGATTTTTTTTGTAAATTTCATTTAAAGAGAAAAATATGTCGATTTTTATAAATTAGTTTTCGTATATAGTGCGATACATTTATTGAAAAGTGTCACTCCCAAGATTAAGCCTCAAATCAAGTTGAAGGTGTCCACTTTGGGGGCTCTACGACGTTTAGTTTGAAGATAAAAGTCATTTTTCATATCATGCGATACATCGATTAAAAGGTACCACTTCCTAGATTACAAATATCCACTTTTTAAGTCGCTGCGACGCTTAGTTTAGCCGCAAATCAATATTGAATGTGCAGACTTTGATGGGTCTACGACGAATAGTTTGGCCGCAAATGGGGTTTAAAGATAAAAGTCGGATTTTCATATAATGCGATCTATCGATTGAAAGAATATCCATTTTAAGTCGCTAGTGCATTGAGTTTGGCCGCAAATTAAGATTGAATGTGCAGACTTTGATGGGTCTACGACGAATAGTTTGGCCGCAAATGGGGTTTAAAGATAAAAGTCGGATTTTCATATAATGCGATAAATCGATTGAAAGGTACCACTTCCTAGATTACAAATATACATTTTGTAAGCCTCTACGACGCGACGCACAGTGGACCGACCCGTAGATTGTAGATCCCGATGACGTAGATTGTTTTGTTTTTTCTTTTCTATAATGGATTGTTGTTGACCCCCAAAATGCATTTGTTCTTTGTCTAACCCACTTTATTAAAGAGCAATGGCCTTTCAAAGTCAATTGTTACAAAAATTGCGATAAATTTTTATTATTAATAAAAGTGTTAATTATTGATCAATTGACCAAAAATAAAAACTAACGTAACGCTTTATTTATACAATTTGTGTAAGTAAAAATAATAATTAAATAATAAAAGTTAATGTGCTATTATTTCAACAAGTAGAAACATTGAAGGTGTTTCTTGAAAACGCTACACTACCCTCCACTTAGACATTTTCGTCCCGAACATGTGCTGTTGGTTCTTTACCATATGGCTCTAGCCTCTCAAGATGAACAACTTTCATTTTATTTCGCCGATTTCCGCATTTTTGAATTCTATACACCACATCGTTAATTCTTTTGATCAGTTTATAAGGGCCTTCACAGTGAGTCTGCAATATGGGAGAAAGTCCTTTTTTTCTTTGTGGATTATACAGCATCACCATCTCGTCTTCTTGAAAACCGTTGGAATTGGTTCTTATGTCATACCTGGCTTTCATTCTATCACTCACAAGTTGCGTCCGTTTCCTCATGATGGATAAAATCTAGCGTCTTTCTTGTTTTATCAGCATAGTTATCACCGTTGAGTTCCAAAGATGGACAAACTCCAAACTTCAGATCTCAGAAGTCTTAGATCCGTACCAAAAATTATACTAGCTGGTGTTTTTGATGTTCGAAGAGATTGTAATTTGTTTAAAAAAAAATCGTGTTGCCAGTGCTGAAATTTTGGTGTTAAAAGCATATTTCCTTATGTAATATTTAAATTATTTTATTAATTGCAGTGAAATTTTCTTCTTATATCAATTAAAAATGGTTCTGTTATTATCTTGATTCTAAAAAAATCCGCCGACTTCCACTCCACTTTTTATACGAATGCCAATTTTTACAAAAAAAAAAAAAAAAAAAAAAAACATTATAAAAAGTTGTAAGCAATTACTATTGATTATTATATTGAACATTCAATTTTTGTGGTCCGCCCACTTGAACGACCCATTTTGAATAAATTCCTTATAAGGTTAGACCGCAGTAGGCGGAACCGCACTGCAGCGGAACTGCGCTTCACAATAATTTGTATGAAATTTTATGAAGTTCAGTTGCCGCCTAGTGCGATATAGCTCATACAATTTCATACAAATAATGTTTTTCCGCGTCGTGGACTGCAGTTCCGCTGCAGTTGTGTGCGGTCTTACCTTTAAACCAAAAGGTTTTTTGAGGTTTGCTGTAACTGAGTTTATTCGAATTAGTTAAATTATTGTTAATCGTTATATTTCTTATTCTTCAAGTACGTAAACACGTTCCAAAAATATGATTTTTGCAACTCGCCGTCGCTGTCGCGGTCGCTGTCGTGGTCGCCGTCGCGATTGCCGTCGCGCTCACTGTCGCGGTCGCCGTCGTGGTCGCCGTCTTGGTCGCGGTCGCCGTCGCAGTCGCCGTCGCGGTCGCGGTCGCGGTTGCAGTCGCCGTCGCGATCGCCGTTGCCGTCGCCGTCGTGGTCTCCGTCGCGGTCGCCGTCGCCGCGGACCGCGACAGCGACGGCGACCGCGACGGCAACCGCGACGGCGACTGCAACCGCGACAGCGATGGCGACGGCGACCACGACTGCAACCGCGACAGTGACAGCGACCGCGACGGCGATCGCGACGGCGACTGCGACCGCGACAGCGATGGCGACCGCGACCGCGACGGCGACTGCGACAGCGATGGCGACCGCGACGGCGACTGCGACCGCGACAGCGATGGCGACTGCGACAGCGATGGCGACCGCGACCGCGACAGCGACCACGACAGCGACGGCGACCGCGACGGCGACTGCGACCGCGACAGCGACGGCGACCGCGACGGCGACTGCGACCGCGACAGCGACAGCGACCGCGATAGCGACCGCGATGGCGACCGCGATGGCGACCGCGACCGCGACAGCGACCGCGACGGCAACCGCGACGGCGACTGCGACCGCGACAGCGACGGCGACCGCGATGGCGACCGCGACCGCGACGGCGACTGCGACCGGGACAGCGACGGCGACCGCGATGGCGACCGCGACCGCGACGGCGACTGCGACGTCGCCATCGACAGCGACTGCGACCGCGACAGCGACCATGACAGCGACCGCGACGGCGACAGCAACGGCGACCGCGGTGGCGACCGCGATGGCAACCGCGACGGCGACCACGACGGCGACCGCGACGGTGACTGCGACGGCGACAGCGACGGCGACTGCGCTGGCGACCGCGACGGCGACTGCGACAGCAACCGCGACAGCGACCGCGATGGCGACTGCAACAGCGACGGCGACTGCGACCGCGACGGCGACCACGACGGCGTTGGCGACCGCGACCGCGACGGCGACTGCGACGGCGACCGCGACGGCGACCAAGACGGTGACCACGACGGCGACCGCGACAGTGAGCGCGACGGCAATCGCGACGGCGACCACGACAGCGACCGCGACAGCGACGGCGAGTTGCAAAAATCATATTTTTGAAACGTGTTTACGTACTTGAAGAATAAGAAATATAACGATTAACAATAATTTAACTAATTCGAATAAACTCAGTTACAGCAAACCTCAAAAAACCTTTTGGTTTAAAGGTAAGACCGCACACAACTGCAGCGGAACTGCAGTCCACGACGCGGAAAAACATTATTTGTATGAAATTGTATGAGCTATATCGCACTAGGCGGCAACTGAACTTCATAAAATTTCATACAAATTATTGTGAAGCGCAGTTCCGCTGCAGTGCGGTTCCGCCTACTGCGGTCTAACCTTATAAGGAATTTATTCAAAATGGGTCGTTCAAGTGGGCGGACCACAAAAATTGAATGTTCAATATAATAATCAATAGTAATTGCTTACAACTTTTTATAATGTTTTTTTTTTTTTTTTTTTTTTTGTAAAAATTGGCATTCGTATAAAAAGTGGAGTGGAAGTCGGCGGATTTTTTTAGAATCAAGATAATAACAGAACCATTTTTAATTGATATAAGAAGAAAATTTCACTGCAATTAATAAAATAATTTAAATATTACATAAGGAAATATGCTTTTAACACCAAAATTTCAGCACTGGCAACACGATTTTTTTTTAAACAAATTACAATCTCTTCGAACATCAAAAACACCAGCTAGTATAATTTTTGGTACGGATCTAAGACTTCTGAGATCTGAAGTTTGGAGTTTGTCCATCTTTGGAACTCAACGGTGATAACTATGCTGATAAAACAAGAAAGACGCTAGATTTTATCCATCATGAGGAAACGGACGCAACTTGTGAGTGATAGAATGAAAGCCAGGTATGACATAAGAACCAATTCCAACGGTTTTCAAGAAGACGAGATGGTGATGCTGTATAATCCACAAAGAAAAAAAGGACTTTCTCCCATATTGCAGACTCACTGTGAAGGCCCTTATAAACTGATCAAAAGAATTAACGATGTGGTGTATAGAATTCAAAAATGCGGAAATCGGCGAAATAAAATGAAAGTTGTTCATCTTGAGAGGCTAGAGCCATATGGTAAAGAACCAACAGCACATGTTCGGGACGAAAATGTCTAAGTGGAGGGTAGTGTAGCGTTTTCAAGAAACACCTTCAATGTTTCTACTTGTTGAAATAATAGCACATTAACTTTTATTATTTAATTATTATTTTTACTTACACAAATTGTATAAATAAAGCGTTACGTTAGTTTTTATTTTTGGTCAATTGATCAATAATTAACACTTTTATTAATAATAAAAATTTATCGCAATTTTTGTAACAATTGACTTTGAAAGGCCATTGCTCTTTAATAAAGTGGGTTAGACAAAGAACAAATGCATTTTGGGGGTCAACAACAATCCATTATAGAAAAGAAAAAACAAAACAATCTACGTCATCGGGATCTACAATCTACGGGTCGGTCCACTGTGCGTCGCGTCGTAGAGGCTTACAAAATGTATATTTGTAATCTAGGAAGTGGTACCTTTCAATCGATTTATCGCATTATATGAAAATCCGACTTTTATCTTTAAACCCCATTTGCGGCCAAACTATTCGTCGTAGACCCATCAAAGTCTGCACATTCAATCTTAATTTGCGGCCAAACTCAATGCACTAGCGACTTAAAATGGATATTCTTTCAATCGATAGATCGCATTATATGAAAATCCGACTTTTATCTTTAAACCCCATTTGCGGCCAAACTATTCGTCGTAGACCCATCAAAGTCTGCACATTCAATATTGATTTGCGGCTAAACTAAGCGTCGCAGCGACTTAAAAAGTGGATATTTGTAATCTAGGAAGTGGTACCTTTTAATCGATGTATCGCATGATATGAAAAATGACTTTTATCTTCAAACTAAACGTCGTAGAGCCCCCAAAGTGGACACCTTCAACTTGATTTGAGGCTTAATCTTGGGAGTGACACTTTTCAATAAATGTATCGCACTATATACGAAAACTAATTTATAAAAATCGACATATTTTTCTCTTTAAATGAAATTTACAAAAAAAATCTGATTTTATCGAAGGACAATTTTTAACGTTTCTTAAAAACAGTAACTGGAAGAATACCTACAGGTACACCAAATTTCAGCTATTTTCACGTTTAACTGGTAAAACACTGCTCATGTACGAAATTTTGAAAACTTCTTTAACCATCAAGAGAAAGCAAAAATTAAAATTAATCTTTCCCGCAGTTTTTTCGAAATCAATGCCTTAAATGGCTGTCAAGAAATCTATTTTAAAAGTCTAAGAATTGTGGATTTTTACATTTATATTCTTCTTAAGGAAGCATTAACCGTCTCTGGTACTTATTACATATTATATCCTACTCCAACGCCGTGTTCGTCCCCATCTGCGACCCCATCAACAAAATGTATTGACTTCCTTAATTACGTTATATTCACTTGACCAATAACAAATCACACGCGATATCTCTATGTTTCTAGTATTCAAAATTATGTCTTAATACGTCCTTATTGTTTATAAATGTATCCGCCCCTCTAGACCCCATCAACAATTTCCATCTATTTACCTGATTCTATGTTTCATCAATAATAATCATCATCCTGCATAATTATTTCAAAAGTGTCTTACGCATACTCGCACTCTGTCCTTTTGTAGGCATCCATATTTCTTTGAGAGCCCAATACAATCCCGACCTGCAACAAATAAGAACCATTATCCTCCATTGTTGTATGTTAATAAGTCATACACATACACGTACTCTGCCCTACTAACGCCTTTTGTAGGCATTCATCTCCCTTTGAGAACCCCATCAACAATTTGTTTCATTGTGCAATATATTATTTATATTTTTCTCTGACCAATTAGTATTCAATACCCCCTACTCTTATATTTGCTTTTCACATTACTATCCTTTATTGTTGCCAGCTCAAAAGCCATGCAAAAATAGTAGTATCAGCTTTAATGCCTAAGCAATAATAGTAGTGTCAGCATTTTCGTGCTAATGGTCTTCGTGCACGAAATGTCCGTGTTGAGTAGTTTCCTACATCGGTTGTATAATACATTTGTATTTCCAGCACTTGGCTCTGCGTACTACTTTTTTTTGCGCACGATGCTATCTTACATGTTGCCTTCGAACACGAGTTTTTAGTACTTGTGTCGGTTTCCCAAATTGAAGGTCCCCTCCGTCGACACGAGCATACAGGAATGGTTGAATTGTAAGTCACTAGGCCCTGGTTCTCCACGAGCTGTTGCACCATTATATTTATTACTAATTTATTTTTGTACATCATTCACCTAACACACAGCTATAATAAATACGAACACAAATGACTCCATTTATAAATTAAATTATGAATTTAACTCATTATAAAAGAAAGATGTTTCAAATTATTACATTAAAAAAGATTAAAACATAGCTTAGTTAATTATTCTCAAATATATTATAACATTATTCAAAACTTAAAGATGAAACAAAAAGTTTTTGTGTTGTGTTAAAAGTTAGGGAATAATAAAGACTTGTTCATAAAATACACCTTTAGTTGAGTAATTCCCGAACTTTTGTTTACATTTTTTAATTTATGTATTTTTCGGGAAACTACCTAGATAGTTTTTTCACCCTCCTGATGACCTTAATTATTCCTAAAAGTTTCAAAGAAAATAGTCATAAGAACTTTACTCTTTTAAGTATAATTAATGTGGAATCATTGGACAAAAAGCAGTAGCTTTTTGTTATTTTTATTTTTATTTTATAAAAAGCTAGTTTGAAATTAATTATTATTCAGAATTTCAGTTTTAAGTTTTTTTAATTAAAGTTTGTTTTTGCGTTGTAGGTACTATTTGTTTTAAACATTTAAAATAATATGTGTGTATAGTATATACCAATTTTAAGTAGATATTTATAAACAAAAAAGATCGATGGCCTGTTTGTATTATGTTGATATTGAACTTTCAAAAAAATCCTAAACAAATATTTTTTGGGAGCACATTTATAATTGTTTCTCACAAAATCAAATAAATAACTACAAATTGTTTAAGTTTTTTTTTTCATTTTCTCTTAATATTATGTATATGGGATAGCAAAATGAAAGGAGAATGGGCATTTTTGGGTGCGAGCGGCCACGAATGAAATGTCAAATGAAAGGTCTGCTACAAGGGAGTAACTTTCAGTATGGGCATTTTGTTGCAGTGCATTAAGGAAAAGAGATATGAAGACATTTGAAAATGCATTTTTCAAAGGCATATTTTGGGGAGATGGCATTTTCAAAAACTATCTTATGCGTTATCCTTATTTCAAAATGTCGAGTGACACAATACGAACCAGGTCAAGATAGCCCGCGGTTATTTTACTAGGTCCATTATACAAGTTCAGCAGGCAACAATAAGAGATTACTTATTTCATCGCAGGCTTTTAAAAAGAGGAAACCAACCGATACTTTTAGTCAAATCGTTAAGGAAACCGGTGGCGGAGGTAGGACAAGCTTATTTAGGCTGTTTCGGTGAGAAAATGCACTTTTCCTATTGCATTTTGGTCTAAATATACCTAGTTCACTAGGGATTTCTAAGAATGAAGTTACACGAATGGAAGGCTAAAACATGCTTTTTTGGTTGATGACGCAGGTCAGAACGGTTCTCAATGGCTTCGGAACCTAAGAAAGTTCTGCAAGACTATTTGAATAGAGCTTTAAGTCACATGTTAGAACAACGAGTAAGACGTCTTACGCAGTATATCCAAGAGCAAGACATTTGTTTGCTGCGCATCCGAATGCAGCCTAGACATGTTAAGCTCTATTTTCTAGGAATTATTATTCGTCATTTGGATTGGCCGACAAAAGGAATGTGAGAGCAGCTATTGCACACTATTACTGCTACTGTCTGAGTGGAAGGCGCAAATTCGGATGATGCGCGAATATTATGTGCGTGGTTTGGTATTTAGGCTGCTCAAGAGACCAAACCGACAATATTTGATTACCAGCAGCGGAATTAAGTCCGATTATAGAGTATGAGTAGGCACTATACTTAAAAAAACATGTTTTTAATATACCTAGATTATTAGAGAGAGGGGGGGGAGGAGTGTTCCCACTAAGGCACTTCTCCTTTCATCGAGGCGGCAGCGGACGAATTCTCTAGATGGAATCAACGGTGGCGTCTACAGTTCCAGTTAGGTTGAACTACTTAGTGAACACCTTATATGGGCTACTACGACATATTTGTAGCTCAGGCCTATAAGGAGCGGTTTATCCGGCTCCCTACCCTTGGAGTTATACGAAGGGTCTGGTCCTCCGGGTCGGGGGTTGTGCGTCGGGGTAACTTCCCTACCACGTAAAAAAAAGTTGTTCCGAAACAACAACAAGCCTCGGATATGGATGATTTTAAAGTTGACGACCCCAGCAAACGAAACAAGGACAATGAATTTCGGATCTGCACGTGGAACGTCCTGTCCTTATACAGAACACGTGCAGCCGAACAATTAGTGGAGAACCTGGACAGGCTAAAGGCTGACGTAACAGCCATCCAGGAAGTGCGATGGGATGGAGAGGGCGTACGGAGACTGAAAACGTGTGACATCTACTACGGCGGGTGCTTGAAGGAACCGGGTCAGCGGCTCTTGGGTTGTGGTTTTGTGATAAGGGGAAGACTTAGGCAAGAAGTCTTGGGCTTCCGAAGTGTAAGCGAGCGCCTGGTCACAATCCGCATCAAAGGCAAATTTAAGAACATTTCGCTGATTTGTGTTCACGCCCCCCATGAAAGGAGAGAAGACTCAACCAAAGAAGCATTCTACGATCTCTTGGAGACAACGTATGATATGTGCCCGAAGTACGACGTGAAGATCATTCTTGGTGACTTCAACGCAAGATTCGGAAAGGAGGGCATCTTTGGTTCGATAGTCGGAGGACACAGCCTACACGACGAAACTTCCGGCAACGGACACAGGCTGGCAGACTTTGCGGCGGGGCGAAATGTCATCATCTCAAGCACCTACTTCCCACACCTCAATATACACAAGGGGACTTGGCGGTCGCGTGATCAAGTAACCGTCAACCAAATCGACCACGTTGCGATAGACGCGAGACATGCTTCCAGTATCTTGGACGTCCGAACGTTCCGAGGGGCCAACATTGACTCGGATCACTACCTGGTGGTAGCTAGACTACGTATGCGGATATCCATGACGCGACAACGCAGAGCAGATGCTGTGAAAAGATTCGATGTCGAGAAGCTTAAATCGCAAGAGACTGCCAGAACTTTTGCAGACCACGTAACTCTTAATCTCTCAGGAGGTCCGCTACCAGCATCAAGTGCAGAGGACCAGTGGGAACACTGTCAACAAGCCATAAGAAGTGCCGCCTCTGATGTGCTGGGTTTCACTAGGCGAATACAATGAAACCCCTGGTTCGATGAGGAGTGCCGGCTAGCGCATGCAGCTAAGGACGAGGCCTACCAGGCAATGCTGCAGACTCGAACAAGAGCTGCTGAGAGAGTGGCCCGGGAGCTCTACGGGCTGAAACGAAAAGAGGAACGCCGACTTCTCAGGAGGAAAAAGAGAGAGCACGAGAAGCGGGCGGTAGAGTCTATTGAGGGTTGTAGCGGTAGGGGAGATGTTCGAAAATTTTATCAGAGGGTGAAGCGATCCACCCAAGGATTCAAGGCTAGAACGGAAGCCTGCCGAGATGAGAGTGGGAATATGGTAGTAGACACACAGTCAGTGCTGAGGATCTGGAAAGAACACTTCTCTAGACTGCTTAATGGCGAAGACAGCCAAGATGCCGCTAATAGGCAGAACGCTCCATTCAACTTGGACGATGATGGCCAAGAGTTCCGTCCACCCGACCTAACCGAAGTTCGGCTGGCGATATCCAAACTTAAGTCGTACAAGGCTGCAGGTGCGGATGGCTTACAAGCCGAACTATTTAAATCAGCGGGAGATGAATTGGCTAGGAGCATACACCAGCTCATCTGCAAAATTTGGTCGGAGGAAAGTATGCCCGATGAATGGAACCTCGGTATAGTGTGCCCCATCCATAAAAAGGGAGATGTTCTGAAATGTACCAACTACAGAGGAATTAGTCTCCTAAACGTCGCTTATAAAATCTTGTCGGCCATCCTGTGTGACCGCTTAAAACCTTTTGTCAACGATCTGATCGGCCCTTATCAGTGCGGTTTTAGGCCAGGCAAGTCAACCGTCGATCAAATGTTCACACTCCGACAGATTTTAGAAAAATCCCGGGAATTCCAGATCGATACACACCACCTTTTTATCGATTTTAAAGTCGCGTATGATAGCGTGAAAAGGGACGAATTATACAGAGCCATGTCGAGTCTCGGCATCCCTGCCAAACTCGTCCGCTTGTGCAGGATGACGATGGAGAAATCTCGCTGCTCCGTCAAAATTGGTAAGAACACCACCGATTCCTTTGATGTTGAGAAAGGATTGAGGCAAGGCGACGCGTTATCATGCAACCTATTCAACATCGTTCTTGAAGCCATTGTACGCAACGCACATGTCAACACCAGCGGTACAATCTATCAAAAGTCCGTTCAATTGCTTGCATATGCGGATGACATAGACATTGTCGGCAGAACGAAGCGAGCTGTGGCAGGGGCATTTGCGAGCATTGAATCGGAGGCGGCTAGAATGGGATTGGCGGTTAATGAGGACAAGACGAAGTATATGCTGTCATCGAGAGAGGAATCTCAACATCGTCGACTCGGGCAAAATATCACGATGGACAGATATAACTTCGAAGTTGTCAAGGACTTTGTCTACCTGGGCTCCACTATTACATCGCAGAATGACATCAGTGCAGAGATCAAGCGAAGAATTACTCTTGCCAACCGCTGTTTCTTCGGTCTAAGAAGGCATTTAAGTAGTAAGGCCCTCTCTCAGAGAACCAAGGAGACTTTATACAAAACCCTAATCATCCCGGTCCTGCTTTATGGGTCAGAAGCATGGACACTAAAAGATTCGGATAAAAATCTGCTAGGGTGCTTTGAGAGGAAGATTCTTCGTGTGATTTTCGGTCCGGTGTGTATCGAAGGAGTATGGAGGAGAAGATTCAACGACGAGCTATACGGGCTATACAGCGACGTTGACCTGGTCAAAAAGCTGAAAATACAGCGGCTTAGATGGCTGGGGCACGTGGAGCGTATGGACAGCAACGCACCTGCCCGACGAGTCTTCGAATCCAACCCCGATGGGGTACGCAGCAGAGGAAGAACCCGTAACAGGTGGCGCAATCAAGTGAATGACGACATCAAAGCACTCGGTGTGCGCAACTGGAAGCGGCTAGCTAGGGACAGAGCTGGCTGGAGGGGCTTGTTAGTTGAGGCCGAAGCCCATCCTGGGCTGTGAGCGCCATCAAAAGTAAAGTAAGTAAGTAGATTATTAGGTATACAAAATGTGGTAATTGTCCTAAACTCATGTCTTTAGCTGTTATTTCACTTTCATTTTTTATTTTTCCATTTACATTTGCCACAATACTAGCTAAAACTCTATTAAAGTGTTAAACACAAAAATGCATTTTATAACAGTTTGAAGTTTACCACAACGAAAAAACTTCTACACCGTACTTGTAGGACCGAACCACATCCAAAAATAGTAAAACCATTCTTGGCCGCTCGCACCCAATTTCCATACAAATTTGTCCATTCTCCTTTGCGAGACTTCAATACCTATGAAGGATGAACAATCGAAACGAAGGGAGTACCGGTACGGTTGGAGTTACACCATTATTTTGAGTTTGAATATTTTTCTTATAGCCCTTATCTCGTCAAACCCCATGTTTGAAATTCTACTGCTCTAACTGATTCTACCTTGCATTTTATTATTGCATTAAAGTAGTAACTCTTTGCTATACAAATAAACCGTATGCTGAAATTATCATTTAGATGAAATTAAAAAAAATTAAATTTCTGTTTGGTGCTGAAAGAAATAAAATCTGTTAATAACTCAATAGCAACAGTAAAAAGAACATTAGCTTTGCGCTGTGCTGCTGCTTCTTTGAAAGGGATAATGTTTTTTTCTTCGTTAGCATTTTAATTCATAACTACATATATTTTAATTTATTCCTTTGTTTATAATTCACAAAAGGATGCATTTTGTAAATGAAAAAGGCACACGATTATAATAGTGGTTTTACTAAAAAAAAACTTTCAGCGTATAATAAAGATATAATTTTTTGCAGTGAACTGCAGTGCATGCTAAAAAAAAACAGAATGGTCGAAGGTACACGCTCTTATAGTTTGTTTCACAGATTTTTCAACTCTTAATCTTAAATCTTTAAAATTCAATTAAAACTAGGTACGTGACCTTAACTCAAGAAATGCGTATCGCCCAGGCATGACAGACGCAAATTCTTAGACACAAATTTTGATCTACGCTGTAAACTGTAGATATAATTTTTTGCAGTGAACTGCAATGCATGCTAAAAAAAAACAGAATGGTCGAAGGTACACGCTCTTATAGTTTGTTTCACAGATTTTTCAACTCTTAATCTTAAATCTTTAAAATTCAATTAAAACTAGGTACGTGACCTTAACTCAAGAAATGCGTATCGCCCAGGCATGACAGACGCAAATTCTTAGACACAAATTTTGATCTACGCTGTAAACTGTAAATACCGTCCAAAGTTTGCGTAACAGCTTCTTGCTGGTGAGCCAACTGTCATATTTTGGCTAAACGCATTTCTGGAGTTGAGGTCACTTTAAATTTTAATTGATAAATATTCAGTCACTCCACGTAAAACAGAAGTAAATTTTACAGAAATTAAATTTTGTTTAAATGTTTAAAAACCTTAAATTAAACTTGAACATTCTATCGCACCCCCAGAATGAAAGTGACCTAATTCAAAAATTGCAATTTGTGGGAAATGAGCAATAAAGATTTCAAAAAAGTATAGTTTTGAGTAAGTTTGAATGTATTTCTTACATATTTCATTGGAAATATAACATAAAATTCAATTTAAATATTTTTTTAAATATATGTTTTGAGATTAAATACAAAACAGTTTCAAATTAAGTCATTCTATTGCAAAAATATTTCCGTATTTCTGGAACTTTTTACGAGTTCAGCCTGTTTAAGACGCAAGATGCCACAACTCCTGAGACTCAATCTAAAAACGGTCAGTAAAATCTTATAAATATTTTGTAAAACACAGACTTATATCAAAAAAGAGTCAGCTTAGCACACAAAATGTAATGTACTTACTTGTATGTACGGTATTTGCAATTAACTACCACAATTCGAGATCCGTCGATTTAGCAGACATTCACTCGCGAGCACCTCTGACGCAAAACCGATTTGGTCTCTTTCACATAAAATGCATAGGTGAATAGCTTGATCAACTAAAGTGACCGATGTAAAGACTGTCCCTTTCTTACTCATCATTCGGTATCTTTTTCGACACAGGATTTTAGATATCCCTTTTTAATGTTAGTTGTTGGGGGTGCGCTATTGTGATTCACTTTTATGGGTGATACAAAGTAGATCTAGATATGGTACATAATAAATAAAGGATTAGTAATTGTTTTTTTAAGAATTTTTCAACTTATAAGAATAATTTTGTATAAGAACGTTGACAACAAAAAACAATCATCATTTTTGAAAATATCAAACGGGTTTAAATTAATAGGTGAATATGTGAATCAACCTTACAGATAATGCTTACAACACATTTAAAAATAATAATGTCAATACTAACCAAGTAAATTAACTAATAAATTATTTGTTTGTCCAGCGTAATCTCCAGAAGTATTTCACTGATTTACATGAAACAAATTTTATTATATAATATTTTATAATATAATAAAAATATAAAATAAAATTGTATAATATATAAAAATAATAGCCTTAAACATCTAATAAAAATTGAGAATATTATATAATAAGTTTCACGTTAAATACTTTCGGAGATTACGCCGGACAAACAAATAATTTATTCATCCTTAGGGGCCAGTTATAGCTATCATTGAAAACCATCATTGAAAATATTAATTGTCAATTTTGAGAGATTTTGAAGAAAAAATGAATGATTATTTTGATGCCAAAGTAAAGCTAATTGACTTAATAATTATTTCTAGGTTAAACAAAATTCAATTTAGCACAACTTTTCTCATAAAATTACTTTTAATTTTTCAATGATGAACTACCTTACTCATGATCATTGAAAATATTAAAAGTTAAGTTCTGGGGAAGATATGAGTCAAAATTATTTTTTTTTGGAAGAGAAATAATTTTGAAGTCGTAAGCTATATTTCTGCATAAAAATATTCAATGATTAAACTTTCGAAGGGTCTCAAAGTTAACAGCTAACTTTTTCAATGATGAATTTCAATGACAGCTATAACTGGCACCTTAATAATAAAAAATGAATGATAATACATAGGGCAAAATAATTTTTAGAAAAAGACTCAGAAAAAATAGGATTTATGTAATTCTTTCGATAAATCAACTATTTGTCTGTTGGGAACTTAAGTGTCACCAACTCAGTCTGCGAAAATCACCAACAATTAACAATACGCTAAACTTAAGTGCAACTAACTCCTGTAAGTGCTCACAGATAAAATTGCCCTCAGACTTAAAGATAAGTATAACTACAGTAAATCGTACATTTTATGGTTGTAGGTAGATCTTTTATCTTTAAAAAAAAAACATACCTAAGCTACGCAAAATCTTAAAACAAAAATAATTTGTTGGGCTGAGCACCGCACTTTTTGTCACACACTTTTATATCCATAACCATAAGCCCTGTCTCTGAGACATAACAAAAATAAGATACTTTTTGTATGTACAATCATCATTTTCAGTTAAGTTGCTTGTTAAACATGCGAAAAAGTGAAAACCTCTCCTTGATAAGACGTAAACAAAATGTATCTTGAAGCCAAAAATAATAAGATAAAAAGTGCAATCCATTATCTGTGTATCACTTTACATATAACAAACATGTGTACGGTATATAATATGTCTATAGTCTGTCTGAGCTTTTTGTGGTGTAACCAAAACAGTATGGTAATAAAGCAAAAAAAAAAAAAACACAAAAACATGCCGTTTTTATAGCCAAAATAGGGTAGTTAGTACAGAAGAGTGGCAAAAACACAGCTACCGCCAGCGGTGGCGGTGGTGTTGGTGATATGAATAAAGCATGTTTAAACCAATTTCAAAAGCCGCATATTTAACCCTTTTTGTGTGTTGTGTCAAGTTACTAAGCGGCGCGGCGACCTTCAGACATTTAAGGTAGTATCAACAGAATGAAAAGATTTCCACTGTAGCCGATTCACTGAATTTAAATCGTTTCTTGATTTGTTTTGGTGAAAGGGTAACGTTAGGTGAGCTGTCGTCATGCTTGTAGGCGTGTTCCTATGGGGTCGGATCGTCATCGTCGAAAGAAGATATCTTGATATTAAATCGGCTGTTATACATTTAACGCATGTAGGTTGTAGGAACATAATGTATATTTGTTTTGATAATATAAAATGATTTTGACATAATGTCTGGCCAATTGGGTAATTGAACACGCCTGTTTGTTTGGTTTATAAAGGATTGATTATTTTTTTTTTCGAATTTTGTGTAAGGTCACCTGACTTTACTATAAGAAATTAATGTTACCCTACTTGGAGTGGAAAGTTTCAAAACACTTTTTTTCGTTTTTTTTTTATAAACCTGTTACAAGTTTGTTGACCTATGCAAAAAGCTGATTGTTTCATCATTTGGCTAGACACAAATAAAAGAACGTGCGAGACTTATTTTCATACCGAAAATGTTTTGATGTAAAACTTTTGTTAAAGCCAACACCCAATCAATTAATGTAAAAAGGTATTTTGTTTAAGTTGGCCAAGTCATGCGAATCTTAAGAACGAATAAAGGCGTAGTCCAAGTCCTAGACACGGCATATCTCCATAATGAACCTTACCTTGACATTACAAAATTTAAATTTTATATATTCTACCAATGTGTTGGTTGTGATGAACTTTTTTATTTAGGCAAAAGTAAATTCATGGAATTGGATCGTAAAAAAAACAGGTGTAATGGCGCTTTCCATGAATAATGTGTTGCATGAATAATTTGGAGACTACAAACATAGTAGACACAGTTTTGGGTAGTTCGTATTAAAATAAAATAGTATATTGCGGCGTAACAGCTCGTGAAGAACCAGGGCCTAGTGACTTACAACTCAAAACCATTCCTGTGTGTGGGGGACCTGGCAATTTTTTGCCACACGGCAATTACAGCTGGTTATAGTTTGTTGTCAAGATAATGATTTATTTTTAAACACACCTTTTTAAAAATGTATAAATTAATTTTAATAATATTTTGTTATATCCTAGAAACTATGATATAATAACCATTTTTCCAAATACAAATGTCTGCTGAAACATTTAAATATATCTAAAAAAAAACGTGATTCTTGAATATTAATAGTGATAATATCCTTGGGACAATACAGAGAGAAACCTAATTTTTAACGAACAACGAACGATTTTTCATAACCCTTAACTCAATAATTCCAAGTAGAATAATAATTCTTACACTGACATCACGAATTACTGCTGTTGAATATAAATAGATAAAAAAAGAAATTTATCAAAAGAAGTACAAAAACGACACTTCCTGCGTTGATCCGCACGGCCTGTTTTTTTTCATGTATCGATAGGGCTTACAAAAAAAGCTTAACCCTAAATTTGCACCACCTGACAACTTTTTTTTCCAAAGTAATTCGTAAAAACGTACTTTTTGACTTTTTTTTGGATTTTTTGCAAATATCTCGGCTCCAGTACATTGCACAGTAAAAAATTTAAATAAGTTTTGTTTGTTATAAAGTTATCTAGCACGTTGTGTTAAGTTTTTTTTTTGAACAAATAAGTAAAAAGTTACCATTAGTTTTAGTAATTTTCTTTTGGTTTTTAGTCGGTTTTTCATTATTTTTTTTCGAAAAAAGCTTATGTTTTGGTTAGTTTTTCTTTTGTGTTTTGTCTAGTTGTTGCTATTCCCTACAATTTAAAAAAAAATTGAGCTCTTAATTCCAAACGGGAGCCGAGAAATCTATGAATGAACACAGGCAAGTCGGAGCCCCCAAAAAAGATATTTTCTGTTTTGTACGATATCTTGGCTTCAGTATATGGCAAAGTAAAAAATGAAAAAAAATATTACTTATTGGAATATTAGCTATTGTTTAAATAAATAAATATTTTTTTTTTAACAAATAAATAAAAATTAACAGCTAGTTTTAGTCAGTTTTATTCATTTTTTTTTGTTGAACGAATACTTTTGACTTCTAATTTTGATAAAGGCTTGTGAATCGGCTTAGTTAAAAACTAATTTTTAGTCCTTTTAATTTCTTAAAATTAAAAAAAAAAAAATAGCTCCCTACGACATACTAGAGCTGAGCAATGAACGAATGAATAAGGGCAAGTCATACAAAAAAAAACCTTTTCTGTATGATACATAAATAGTACAGTAACTACATATGTACATTCACGTATACGTCAAATCTGGTATTTCTGATTTTTTGCTGAGTTTTCAGGATATTGGCCTAGTAAATAACCTAAGTTTTCGACCAGGAGCGGCGCAGTGACCGCTTCATGGTCAAAAATCAGAAAAACCACAATTTTTTCGCACTTTTTTCAGTTATTGGTGATTTTAGTCCTAAATAATTAATTTTAAATAAAAGCATTGTTCTACGATTTCAAAGTGTCTTAATTTGCTTCAACTTGAGATCAAAACCAACTCTGTAGACCCAACGGTTTCCAAAATACAACAATTCAAAATTTAGCGATACAAAAAAATATAAAAGAAGTAGTGTTATCAAACAATATAATGAGTATGACAAATAAAGAATGGTTGACATAACTACATCAAAGCAAAGCGTGCAGATTGAGCCAAAATAATAGGACAACCATACTGGAAGGGGGGTCTATACACCCCCGTTAAGATGGGAGGGCTAAAATTACTTAAGAAAGAAAAAAAAACTATTGCAAAACGATGGTAGCACCCACAATATTCTTTTATAGCTTATCTTGAACCCAGAAACCCATTCTTGAATTTTCTGTGTAAATAAAGTAATTTTATTTGATAGTTTTTGAAAAATTAATTTCCAAACCCAAAATATATATAAAAAGAAATTTGCTCCAAGGATCCTGTTTCTAATAAGTAAAAAGTAGACATTTTTTTTTTTCAAAATGTTGAGTTTGGAAATTAATTTCTCTAAAACTGTCAAATAAAATAACTTTATTTAAACAGAAAACTCAAGAATGGGTTTCTGGGTTCAAGTTAAGCTATAAAAGAATATTGTGGGTGTTACCATTATTTTTCAATAGTGTTGTTTCTTCCTTAAGTCATTTTTGTACGCAATTGCCCCTCCCGTCTTAACGGGAGCATATAGACCCCCCTTCCGGTATAGTTGACATATTGTCTTGGTCTAGTCTACCTGCTATCCAGTGCTTTGATGTATTTATGTCAACCATTCTTTATTTGCCATTATACTGTTTGATAACATTACTTTTTATATACATTTTTTTATCGCCAAATTTTGAATTATTGTATTTTAGAAACCATTTGGTCTACAGAGTTGGTTTTGGTCTCAAAATAAAGCAAATTAAGATACTTTGAAATCCTAAAACAATGCTTTTATTTAAAATTAATTATTTAGGACTAAAATCACCAATAACTGAAAAAAGCGCGAACGAATTGTGGTTTTCCTGATTTTTGACCATAAAGCGATCACTGCGCCGCTCGAGGTCGAAAAGTTAGGTTATTTACTAGGCCAATATCCTGAAAACTCAGCAAAAAATCATATATACCAGATTTGACGTATACGTGAATGTGCACATGTAGTTACTGTACTATTTATTTATCATACAGAAAAGGTTTTTTTTTTGTATGACTTGCCCTTATTCATTCGTTCATTGCTCAGCTCTAGTATGTCGTAGGGAGCTATTTTCTTTTTTAATTTTAAGAAATTAAAGGACTAAAAATTAGTTTTTAACTAAGCCGATTCACAAGCCTTTAACAAAATTATAACTGAAAAGTATTTGTTCAACAAAAAAAATTAATAAAACTGACTAAAACTAGCTGTTATTTTTTATTTATATGTTAAAAAAAATATTTATATATTTAAACAATAGCTTATATTCTAATAAGTTATATTTTTTTTTTCATATTTTACTTTGCCATATACTGAAGCCAAGATATCGTACAAAACAGAAAATATCTTATTTGGGTGGCTCCGACTTGCCTTTGTTCATTCATAGATTTCTCGGCTCCCGTTTGGAGTTAAGAGCTCAATTTTAAAATTTTTAAATTGTAGGGAATAGCAACAGCTAGACAAACCACAAAAGAAAAACTTACCAAAATTTAAGCTTTTTTCGAAATAATAATGAAAAACCGTCTAAAAACCAAAAGAAAATTACTAAAACTAACTGTAACTTTTTACTTGTTTGTTCAAACAAAAAAAACTTAACACAACATGCTAGATAATTTTATTACAAACAAAACGTATTTAAATTTTTTTACTGTGGAATGTACTGGAGCCGATATATTTGCAAAAATCCAAAAAAAGTCAAAAAGTTCGTTTTTACGAATAACTTTGGAAAAAAAAAGTTGTCAGGTGGTGCAAATTTAGCGTTAAGCCTTTTTTGTAAGCCCCTATCGATTCATGAAAAAAAACAGACCGTGCGGATCAACGCAAGGTCAAGCCCTTTTTTACGACGGTTCGACTGGTATATACGTTTTTGGAGACAAAACGTAATAACAGATGTGACAGCCAAGAAAATTTTTATAGAGATGATTTCTTGTTCACGAATTATTATATGTTTAATATAGATTTTCATTCTAAAAACACAAAAAAATATTACCGGAAAAATATTTTTAATTGTTATTCAATTGTTTTAAGTTATGTTAATAGTTAAAATATGAAGCAAAAATAGAGTGCGATGAAAAAATTCAAACATCAGATATAGTCCATCCTTGAATTATTATTTTTATTGTTGTTTTTATATCATCAAAATATAGCCCACAACATTAAAAAAGAATAATGGTAAAAAATCACTTTAATAACAAGTTCAAGTAAATTAAAATGTTCGCACCCCTTTATCTCATACAAATTATACCAAAGTAATCTTGTATTCTTTCATTCATGGGCCAGTACCTAATTGATTAGAATTTTACTCTTTACTTGTGGTAAAGATAGACACAAAAAGTTTCAGGGTCCATGTCCATTCGTTTTCATTGTTAAAATTAATCTTAAACTTTTTTAATTGCATCATCCAATTACAAGTAATTGCTTAAAAGTTCTTTAAACATCTACAAGTACAAGTGTACCTACCATCATTCTAAATACCTCCTCTTGTCTGTCCCCATTAAGGTAGGTATCCTGACGAAACTTGTAGATTATTTCAAACATTAAATTGAATAATAAATATTATCATTTAACACTGTCATCCTCATCGTTATGTCGTTGTCGTACGTAACTCGGGGCCCGGCATCCTGGTACAATCCTTTTTATATCAAAAGAAATAATAAAACCATTCTGTCACAAAAGGGAAAACTAATTAAACTCAAAATTGAGACTAAATCGATGTATGGTATTAAACTATGAAAAATTGATTCAATAGAATCAATTCAAAAGATTTAATTTTTTTTCTGCAAATTAATAGTTAGACATCACTGTTTTGAAATTAATTAAGTTTTCTAATTGAAGTTTCTACTTTATAGTAAAAATATAGCATAATTCATTTGAAGAGTTTGACTGTGGGAGTGAAAGAAAAAAAAAAACATGGTAAATTTATTGAAAGAGGTAACATTAGTGATTGGAATTGAGAGTGCTTCGGGAGGATAGAATTTTTTTGTATTTTGTTATAAAATAAGTTGTTGGATTGCGCGCGGAATTAAAAAAAAAAAAAAAAAAACTCTCTTATCAAAAATAATGATATCGATTAATCTCGTCTTCGTCGTATTAGAAATTAGCTTTCGGACCGCTCAATACAAGTTGTATTGGACGGACAAAAATAAATGCTGGTGTGCCCCAGGGCTCCGTATTGCCTCCGACATTCTTCCACATATATTCTTTAATGATACCTATATATTTCATATTCATTTTTAAATTCACATCCATGTATGTCCTTCGGATGGGGAACTTCGATGGCAGCTTATGATAAGCTCATTTCATTAAATTCTGATCTCGACAACATTGTCCAATGGGGAATCAAAAATCACGTAGAACTTAATGCTTCAACAACTCGATGCTGTCTACTGTCGTTAAAACGAAACCCACCCCCTGTGCCGCTATCCATGAGCTTCACTTGCATTGATGAAACCGAAAAGCTATCAGTCCTCGTAATGTGTATCACAGAGATCACCTTTTGTGGAATGATTACATATAGTTACAGCCCTATTCTGCCGTTGTGAGGCTCACAGGTCACAATTTTGTTTGAGTGTGTTTTTGTATAAGGTGGTCACAATTTCGTATTCTGTGAAAGCCCTCATAAGAAACCTCACAAAAACAACGTGAGTTGTGATCTGCCAAGGAGCAGATCATAATTTTTAAGTTTTTATGAGGTGACTTCATCTCGAGTTATGAGGTGATTTTGACTTGTGAGGTATCAGTGAGGTTGCCAGAATAAGGCTGTTAGAGCGTTAAGGCAATATTTTAGGTCAAACCTTGCACTTCATTCTGACGGGATGAGCTTTGGTACACTTAAGCCCGGGACACACAGAACGCGGTCTGTCGTTCTTTGTTAAAATTTACAAACAAAATTTGACCGCCGCGTTTTTTCTTTGCTCGTGAAGGGTTGACCGCTCCGCCGGACCGCGTTCTGTGTGTTCCGGGCTTAATAGTTCACATCCTAAGTTTCCTTTTAAAAAATGTTTCGACGGTGGCAACACTTGCAGACCGGAGATATAAGGCTTGCCTTCGGACCATGTTTTAACACGAAATTTCACATAAATTAGCCTATAAATCGGGAACCAGACATCGGTTGATATCGTGGAATGTGTCGTTGGATTAAAAGTACTTGAAGCCATAGGAATATGTTCATTTTTATACCCCTCCCCCACCCTTGAAGGCGGGGAGAACAAAATACCCTCGGCGGATAAGGGTTTTTATCTGTCAGAAAATAAAGGTTATAAAATGAATATTCATAAAATTTTAAGATGAGCATCGACGTAGAATTTTATACACTACAGCATATCCGAAGTCTATTTTTACGCATGTATTAGTTTTTTGTATAATCGCTTTCAAAATGGGAGGATGGGAATGTGAAAGAATTTCAAACCACTATATATTTGTCTTGGTTTAATCTAAGCATAAGGCACATGACCCTAGGGAAATTGTTAATGCCAAATCTTATGCAATCAAAATAAATTAAATATAATTTCTCTAGTAAAAGGTTTAACCTTTTTATAAAATGATGACTAAATTTTCAGTGAAACGAGGTACTGTTAAGTATAGTGATTCTTTCTTGTGTCGCACTACAAAAATGTAAAATGCTTTACCCGGCCCTATTTGTCCCTTCCATTTTGATATTCAGAGTTTCAAAACCAATGTACATCGGTATCTCTTTTTAAATCCTTATTTTCCTGACACTTGCACTGCGCTTAAACATTTTAAGGGTAGTAAAAACCCCTTTAGTGTGTGCTTAATATAAATAAAAAACAATTAAGAGGGGAATATTGTTGAGCACACTCATTATCTTTTTCCCAAATTTCTCGTTTGCAACTTTTATTACCTTTATTTTTGTTCGCGTTTTTTTGAATGCATATATCAGGTCATTCGATGTGTGTGCCGCAAGTCCCTCTCCCTGCACACCAGAAACTAAAGAATAGAGATGTCAACTGATTTGAATGCATGCAAGTAATATAAAAGCAATTCGGATGAAAACATACGTTCGAAAGACAAAAACTTTCACGAACAGTTTCTGAATGCAGAGTGTTTTGCTTTCTTGAAAATGCTTTCAGGAACTTGTCACACAGTGAACGTATTTTTTTAAGTTTTGTTGTGACAGCGTTTTCAAGAAAGGAAATCACTTTCAGAAAACGCTTTCATGAAAGTTATTTTCGGGTCGTCACACCATGAAAATTTTGTTTTCAGAAAGATTTTTTGCTTTCTGAAAGTACTTAACTTTCAGTGTGCAACGGCTAGGGCTGGCCACGCGACGAGGAAAGTCTCGGTCTCGATCTCGATCTCGCATGACAAGACCGAGACGAGACTGGCTTTTAAACAACCGAGACGAGACTGTATATTTGGACCGAAATTTACAGAGTCTAATAAATTAAAAAATTCAATTTTAGTTAAATGTTTATTTTCTTCTGGACATATTCAAACTATAATCGAAAATAGTTCGTTCCAATAATCAACAGATTGTCCGGAAATCGTGTTTTTCGGTGACGAGACTGAGACGAGACTTAATTATACGAGACCGAGACGAGACTGATTTGGACGAGACCGAGACGAGACTTACAGCAGTCTCGCCGAGTCTCGTCTCCTGGCCAGCCCTAGCAACGGAACTTTAAGTACTTTAAAAAGAAATCAGTATGATCCTATAAGTTATAAATAAGTCGGGTGTGAGAGGTGCAAATATGTGGATCAATTACTGCTGATATAATATATTATGTTATGTGACATGTAAGCTGGATTCCAGTAAAGGATGTTTATCGACTTCTCATAGCAAGAAAAACCTTCCTTAAAATATACTGTTGCAAATGGCAATGAATTTTTCCATGAACAAGTACATAGTATTAGCATATCAGGGTTCGAAGATGCCACAAACTTGACACTGCACTTTATATGCAAACATAATATGTATGTACATTACATACCTTTATGCTTAATTATGGTTTCTGAGCAATATGTTTAAGTGTGGCTGAACACAACATGACAGAAATTAATTCAACGTATGATTTGTTTTATCTCAATTTTGTCATAATCGGCAACCATTTGTTTAATCGTGTCGTACTCGTAATTGCAAAACTAATAAACTCAAAACAATTATGCAGGTGTCTTTTGGATAAACATTAACATGATTGTGTCAATATTTGATTTGTGATGGAACAATATGCATCAAATTTACTCGACTGAATAATATGGTTATTCCATAATCAATATGGAACACTGCATCAGCGCTAATTGGTAAACTATAAGCTATGCTGCCCGGGGGAGTCTTTCCATTCCTACCAACTTCAAGGTTATTTATTAATAAACGGCACGTTTCAGTTTCAAGGTCAGAAGTGGTTGCAAGAATTATAAAAACTTTTTGAAATTTTTGTCCACAAATTTTACTTGCAAGAAGGACTAACAGTATTCACTAACTGAAGGGCTATTAAAGCCAATTGATTAAAACAGAATTGAAACAAAAAAAAATTGAAATGCTAACGTTTTATGTCGTAAGCCATTTTTCGAAGCTAATTGCTTACCATTTATGCAATATTATTCAATTTTGAATTTGCAACGATATACTTTTGTGGCGTTGCTATATTTTCTTCTGCTTCAGTTTTTGTTGAATGACGAAAATTATTTCTCATTTAATCCTGTAGTACACCTTCTTTGTCAATTATTGCAATAAACATTGCAAAATCTAAAATGCAACACTTAAAAATGTCCTTTAAAATATTAAAAGAAGAAGCTTCAGCAATAATTATTATTTAGAAGATACTCTTGATAAATCCATCCATCCAGTGTAAGATGTACAATTAGAATTTTCTTTATAACCTTCTAGAAATGTTTATGAATATCATTTTGATGGTTGATTGTTGTTTTTTGAAAATAAATAATATTGTTCATATAAATTGTTGTTTTACTAAGCACCCGTTTTAAAATATTTCAGACATCAGAAACATTTTGACATTTCCATTTAAAAAAAAATACAAACATACACCTAACTTTAAGAGTTATGTAAGCTTCCACAAATCTCTGTGCTTAAGGGCCAGTTACACCTATCAATACCAAATTAATGGAAATACTATAACATTCAAAAAATTATGCAATTTAAATTTGCATATTTTAGGATGCACATTTATGATTACAAACACACAAAATAAATGGAAGTGAAAATTAATGACTCGAGGATAAGTATAGAAAAAAAACTGCACTTTTGGATCGCACAAACTTGCTCCATTTGACTGGGTGAAAAAAATAAAAATTTACAAACTTGATTTTTTTAATTATATGGTTGACTTGAATTTAATTAGGGAAAGCATAATACCTGCAGTTAAATTTAAAAAAAAATCTATTAAAGTTGTCTGTATTGAAAAAACTATGTTACTTGAAAATAAACTTTTTCAAAATTAGCCAAATAATTTTGAATGATAATGTACTTTCATCAATAGTTCTTCGTCAACAAACCCCACCGCCACCGTCTTCCAAATACCCTTTCTCTTAATCTTAATCTTAATCTTAATCTTAATCTTAATCTTAATCTTAATCTTAATCTTAATCTTAATCTTAATCTTAATCTTAATCTTAATCTTAATCTTAATCTTAATCTTAATCTTAATCTTAATCTTAATCTTAATCTTAATCTTAATCTTAATCTTAATCTTAATCTTAATCTTAATCTTAATCTTAATCTTAATCTTAATCTTAATCTTAATCTTAATCTTAATCTTAATCTTAATCTTAATCTTAATCTTAATCTTAATCTTAATCTTAATCTTAATCTTAATCTTAATCTTAATCTTAATCTTAATCTTAATCTTAATCTTAATCTTAATCTTAATCTTAATCTTAATCTTAATCTTAATCTTAATCTTAATCTTAATCTTAATCTTAATCTTAATCTTAATCTTAATCTTAATCTTAATCTTAATCTTAATCTTAATCTTAATCTTAATCTTAATCTTAATCTTAATCTTAATCTTAATCTTAATCTTAATCTTAATCTTCATCTTAATCTTAATCTTAACTATTATATAAAGACGAAAGAATTATTTTGTTCCTTCGCCCATAGCTCATAAAATAATTAACTGATTTACGTGAAACTAATTTTATGATAATTATATGGAATAGTTCTAATTTTATAATATTCTTTATGTCTAAGAGACGGTTTTAGGATATTTTGTATTTCTTAATTTGTTCAAATTTTCACAATATTATTGTTTTTTTAATTTTTTGTCACCTTTTTATAAGAGTTTCTGCCAAATATTCACTCATACACTCAAAAAGGTTTGATATTTGAAAATAATAAGAGTTTTCTGATAAACTCAATATCCTTATGAAAATTTCAAGACCTATATCTTTTCTTAATTATACATACAAGCTGAGCAATAAGTATATAAACTTGTGAAAGTTATCAATTTTTTTAAATTATTTCTATCCAGGTAAGCTATTCAAGAGCAAACAACGGGTAGCTGCTTTGTTTTTTTGTTATTTTTGTTTTGTTCTTTTCTTCCTATTGGCTGAGTACAATGGTGTTGTAGTAGAAAGGTAAAAAAAGTATTTGTACCCAGCGGGAAAAATTCAAAAATCAGCTTTTTCCTTGACGAATGGCAGCTGCACCGTCCACTTTTCAGCTGATTCCTTTGATGAAATTAACATGGGCATGTTCTAGGCGGGAAGCACATGCTGAAAATCTGGTGAAAATTTCCCAACGAAATCACTACTTCGTTGAAAGTTGTTTATTCACCAACCTAGGTGATGAAAAACACTTATGCAAAGTGGTGGTTAACCAACAACCCGAAATACTTTCAGACAATCTGAGATTTTAATGGAAATTCACAAGTCCTCTTATAATATTTACTGTCAGTAGACAATGTCAACACAGAGAACACAAACAAAAAAATCAACTTCCATCAAAATACACAATGGCGGTGCACACTTTACAAAACATATGAGTGGACATAGACAATGAATTGATGAACTTGTACATGACTTTTCAACAGTTTTTTCATCGCATAATTTTCCCTATCAAAAGCTATTTTTAATTCAACGAAAGAAAGGGTTGTTTTCTAACAACAAAGCAGAAAGTGGGTTCAAATCTATGAACTGAGGAAACCTCGCATGACTCTTCACTCACTAAATAATTGCCTGACGTTTCCCTTTATTATTTGGCTAGTGAATTGATTGAAAAATTCAGCTATAAAATTCATTGGGGACGATATTTCCCGCTGGGTAGCGCCACAATGTAAGGTAGGTATGTTATGTAGGAAGAAAAGAGTCACATTATTATGAGATCAAATTATTTGTGTATTGTGTTGTGTATCTCTTACCATATGGGCAATCGCCATGCATCGCTTTTATATAAAAAAGAAAGTGTTTCTGGGTGAACAAAATTTATTTGGTTCGAGTAAAAAGCGTACCTATAACTTGACTTCTAATGGTTAAATCTTCAAGATTGAGATCTAAAATGAGGGGAAAAACTGTTTACAGTCGTGCGTATCAAAAGAAAGAGGTAAAATTAACATTAAAGCAATTGAATGGTGTTTGGCGAATATTTTAAAAGCGAAAATGTTATGAATAAATTCAAATGAATTCAGTTTTAAAAAACGCTTCACATATTTACAAAATGGCTACACTGCAAAAATATTTTGTATCCGTAAGCTTTAAAAATAGAGAAATACATATGTAGGTAAATATGCAAAAAATAAAAAACAAACCCCTTAAATATTATGTACTTATAGCGAACAAAATATTATTTTTTTTTTTTAGTTTGCGCATCAACGCAAGCACGGGTCGGCTAGTATTTTATATTTTCACATTGCAGCTGCCTTGCCACGTATTCAATTTATGTTTTCTTCATTTAATATTATGAAGTTGACAGCTGTTAACATTTATTACAGAAAGGAGCTTTATCAATGTACAGTAGTGCACATATTGTATAAAGGAAAAATATAAAATTGGACAAAAATATGGAAGAGTTAATATTGTATATTGATTTAAAGTCATCGATGGTTTCGAAATAAAAGAACATAAATTCAATTGTTGGGTGGCTTGTTACATTTTCTATAACTGGTAAATAAGATTTTGTACTTATAAAATACTTGAAATGGTACATAATTTAATAAACAAAAAAATACTCATACAGCCACAACAAGAACATACAAAACAATAACCTTCATCATAACACGAATATAACAATTTTATGTATTTTAAATAATACTTAGCTAAGGCTTGGTCAAAAAATATTTGTGTAGGCACTGTTCATGCAAGACAAAAATATTTTTTTATAAACTTTTGAGTAGGTTATTTTAAACTTTTAAAAATATATTGAAATCAGCTTCCCATTGCACCACCACCGCATCGGTTTATACATAATCAATTTTAAGTTTAATTCCAAACAAAATGGTGTGCATAAAATTTGTTTAAATTAAGCCAAATAGCTTCAATCGAATGAAATGAAAATACTTAGTTAGGCGTCAGTTATAGTTCACTGAAATCAATCATTGAAACACAAATCAGTGAAACGCTGGACTATTTGTTGACAAGTCACGAAAATTTATTTCATTCAAAATTCCAGTCCCCATACAAAAACCAACGTTGGGGTTAGAGTCGATCATTGGACGAAAAACTGACAGACGAGAACAATAAGAGAAAGGAACACATATCATTGGAATAATGATTTTATTAAAAAGTGTTAAAGCACACTAAACATTTTTTAACTAAAAAAATATATAACTAACAACCTTCATTTTGGTACCAAAACGCTTTCTGATTTATTTGTTTAAGGGCCAGTTTCACAGTGAACACTTACCGGAAAAAGTTTCACTTAAGTTTAGCATATTTGTCCTTTTTTGTAATTTTGGCAAACTTGGTTAGTGACACTTAAGTGCCCAACACGGGAGACTTAAGTGCAACTTATTGAGGTAAGTTAACACTGCGAAAATTGAAATTTTGTAGCCAAGATTTCGCACTTAAGTGCCACTCCTACGACTGTGAAACTGGCTCTAAGTTCCTTAAAATTGAAAGAAAAAAATTTCGATGATGGTTTTCAATGAGAACTTTAATTGACGGCTTAGTTAGTTGAAGCGAAGGGTGACCTGGAAATTAATAATTAATTAAATATTTCTTTTTTTTTTAATTTTGATGCTCATTTCGTTTTTTTTTTTTGCGAGAAGAATTCAGATTATTTGATAATTTGACTGTCGTAAAATTATAGACATCCGATTTGAAGGGTCCAAGCGTGACACTATTAAATTATTTTTTTAATTTAACTTGTGATGAATTTTTTGTCTAATGGCTGAGGTTTTGCTCACCGCCGCCGATGTGTCTGTGTTCTATCTAAAGAAAGACTCAGCTTCAGATTTAGGTCTTTTCCTTTTCTAACCAAAACTTAAAATGCTATTTCACATATAACCGTTAAATGTCACTATTTTGTATACGACTTGAGTTGCGAGTTGGAGTCGTCAAATTATTTCGGCACGCGGGAACGGTTAGACTGACAAATTAATTAAATTCTTTTTTAGCTGATAACTTCTTGTTTGACTTGGTTCGTTCAACTACCTGATTTTTTGTGATTAACTTATTGAGTTTCGTGATTTTCGTCGCTTGTATGGACGTCTCTTATTAAACTCTACAACAAATTATAATTTTCCATATTAAAATTTGTTGTCTACGACGTGACGCGACGGCACCACTGCATGGCTTCTACGCAATTCAGTTTCACCCATGCAAAAACAAAGGAGCAAGTGTTCACTTATGGTCTTAATGGTGTTATCGTGACTGGGGAGCAGCCACAGCAAGGGGTTGACTGCTGTGTTTGATCAATGTAAACGGGCATTCATCATCATATGGCGTTTTTCTTTTTTGGCTCTAAATAAACTTTTGAGCAGAGGCTGAGCGATCAGAGCAGAGCTCTGAGCAGATTATGATCAGAGCCCTCAGACTTATTTATGAAACACATTTGAGCACTGAACTGTCATTTCATAGGTGTGTTACTAAAATACATTATTGTTTACCTGATTTAGACGGGCGACTGTCCTGGGAATCCATTTTTAATTTTTTGTATTTCTTTCGTCTGTCAAATCACTGAAGTTGGCTTCGCTCAGTGTTTCGCTCGATTTGCTCGGTTATTTTATTCTGAGCTAATCGATTAAGCTCTGAGCTAGCTCAGATGGAAAAAAGAAACACACTTTTTGAGCTCTGATATGTCTGAGCTAAAAAAAAACATAGAATTTTTGTTTGACAGTTTCGTGATCTGCTCAGAGTTAAAAAAGAAAAACGCCAATAGTTTCTGATCATAAAAAGTGGAGGGGGTGCCAAAAATATGATGGATTTTGTTCACTTCATTATCGTTGTCCAGTTGCTGCCTGCAGTGAAGTTTTTCTTCCTCTTCGATCATCTTCTAGTTTAGTTTCAGCACGCCTTGCTCTTATTGTTGGTGCCTTCCAATATCTTTTATTTTTACCACACTATGGAGCTTTATTTTAGTTGGGTTTAAATTGTCTATAATTTACAGATACATCAATTTCGCCTAGTGTCACACCAACATTGCGCTATGTGCCAACTTAACTTAACTATAGTCTTATTTGTACCAATGATTTGTATTCAATTTTAAAACTTTAAAATAGGTACACAAAATATCTTGCAATAATTTGACGGCGAATAAAAATATAAATACTCCCCTAGGTGGACTGCAAAGTCCCCCCAAGTTTTTTTTTTTTATAGTTTTATAGGGAACAATATTTCGAGGGAAATTTGACAATCATTCTAAAAAAAGTTTTTGTTCCGATGAAATTTTTCCACAAAAGCTTCACGCCATCAAACGCAATTTTAGATGAATAAATTTCCCTCGAGATTCCCGATAGGCCTCATAGTCTTTTAAGATTTTTTTATTCGAGATAAAACAAAAAAATGTCGAAATCTGTTTGCATTCGAGATTTGTCTTCCAATATTTTATTCCTATCTCGTCTATATACTCAATTATTTACCTTAAACTTCTGCATCGCTGACGGAAACTCCTTTTTAATTTAACCATCAGTTACTGCTGTGACTGTGAGTCTCATACATTCCTACCTTAATTGCATAGAATAAAAAAAAACAGACGAATTCTTGTTAACATGTGCGCAAACAAAATAAAAAATATAAAAGTCAACATGAAAAATCACTGTTGTATATTAAATTCCTTTGTTACATTTATATTGAAATTTTTTAGCTGAATGAAACAATCAAAAAATTCTTACTTTACCTCAAGATTTATATTTTTTTAGTATATGATTCTAACGAGTAGGCGTATATAGTTGATAATAGTACACAGTTTAGTTGGAAAAGCGTAATACAAATTAAAATGTCATATTATTCCAATATATGTATGTATGTCGTTGAAAAGAAGATTCCATCCTTATTGTTCAGTAAACAAAATGTAACAACTATAATATAGTGTGCAATGGATTGTAGAAGAAATTCTGTGTTTTGGAATTCAAATAATCTTGGTTGTCGTCGTCGTTTGGAATTTATATAATTTTACAGTTTAAGATATTAAATAAAGATGAAGTCAGACATAAGTACGACTGGGTAAATCTTGTTTATTCTTTTGGTTGAACGCAACAAAACATCTTCAAGGCATAATCTTATGGTTAGAGAAAAAAAAGTCAAAATAACTAAACAATTGCGACAATGTATGTGGAGCAGTGGATTTAGAGCTTTAGATCGATCTTAGAAGTGAGAATTCAAAGCCTGCCACCCAGCAGAAAGTGGGTCAAATTGAACAATGTATTGATTTTGATGATACCATGTAAAATTGGTTCTGTGTGGCTCAAAAAAAATCTGTATGAAAATGGGATCAAGTTTTTAACGTTAAGAGGCCTCATTGCCTCATTATTTAGGAAAACAAAGTGGCAAACACTTTGGAAGTACATAGTTTGAAAGGACTTGTCTAACATTTTTAAATAGGAAATTAAGATTTTTTTTCAAACTGGTGTTAAGCCTTTTATTTATATCAGCTATACCCCTTAGCAGATTATCATCATATCTACTAAAATATTTCAATTCTATTCAATTCAAATATTCATTTATTGCAAGTTATCATTATAAATTTACAAAAGCTTTTATGAATTTTTAAGCCTTGGCTTAGCCGTCTCGCCGTCCGCTCGACTGGTAACTTTAAAATATTTAATACAATTGTACAAGTATGTATAATGGTATAAAAAGTAAAAAAGGAAAAAAGATTTGATTTGATTTGATTTAATTTTATAAATATTTGCATTATGATTTATGTATATTCCGTTATTATAAGCGTTCTGTAGCGGTAGCTAGCTCTGACAAATTTGACAAGGTTCTCCAAATCTGATCCATTTAAAATTTCAATCGTTTCTTGTACTGATAGGGTTGATTTACCAAAGCATGCTCTTCTTTGCTGGTTACAAATTGGACACACACTGATGAAATGAAAGCAATCTTCTTTAGCTCTTAAGTTACACAAATTTCAAAATTGGTCAAAGCTTCCGTTATATGGTTTTCCATTTAAATGTAGAAGTTCGCATCTTGATTTAAAAATTAGGGAAATATCTTTATTGGAGAGAGAATCTTGGAAGTAGTTCTTGTCACACAAGTTATGATCAAGCTGGCTATAGAGTAATCTGCTCTCCGATTGACGGGCATTTTCAATCATCTGATTTCGATTAGAGTCTTCAAGTTTTTGGATGATTTCGTAGAACTTCGTTTTTATCTGACCAATATTATTGAGATTGATCTGCACAACTTCTCCACAGGAAGCAGCAATGTTTTCCCATGTCCTCATCCACCAGTCTTTATTCCGAATTTCGTACAGCATCATTATTTTACATAAACGAGTTTCCCGTAGACCAAACACTTTAATTAAATAATCCGCCTGTAACTTTAGACTTAAAGTAAAAAGTTTGGGCAGACTTGTTTCCAAATAAATTGAATAGTTTGATGCAGTTAAGGGAATATTGAATATTTTCTTTACAAAATTTCTTTGAAACTTTTCAATTTCCTTGTATTCTTGTATTCTTGTATATTTGTGCCGCATGAAAAAACGAAAATTTCACGACTGCATTAAAAATATTATATTTTGTTGAAAGATTTATGTGATCGTTAGAGAAAATCTTTTTCCAAGTAACATTAATCAAGCTTTTTGCTTTTTCTGCAAGGTGCTTGCTAAAATCCAGGGCTGGGATTAGTAGAACTCCCAAATACTTGTATTCTTTCGATACTTCTAAACGACTTGCATTAAGTATCCAGGTGTTCCTAACTTCACTCCGAGTGGAACGCGAGAAGACCATTACTTTTGTTTTGTTAGTGTTGATGACTAAACCCCACTTGTCACAATAGTCCGAAAGACGATTTACCATCAATTGCAGGGTTTCTGCTGATTCGGATAATAAGAGAAAGTCATCGGCATAGAGCAATACATTTATTACGATACCAGCAATTCGGACACTTCCTGGAATGTGCGCAGCTATATCATTAATAAAGAGAGCAAATAGAAGAGCACTGAGAAGACATCCCTGCTTTACTCCAGTAATTGATTTAAATGGTTTTGAATATGTTTTGCCATCCCAGACTGCAGCTTCAGTATCTGTGTACAACCAACGGATTATTTGGATGAATTTTGTTGACACTAAAAGTTGAGAAAGTTTAAAAAATAAAGCATTTCGATTCACCAAATAAAATGCAGCTTTAAAATCGACAAACAACGTATATACTTTTTTGTTCCTGGCTTGAAATGCTTTTACTATTGATGTTAAAGTAAATATGTGGTCAACCGTCGAATAGTTCTTTCTAAAACCCGCTTGAACCTCCGTAAGAATGTTGTTAACATCCACCCAATTTTCAAGTCGGTTAATGAGAACACCACAAAATATCTTCGCAATGACATTCATGAAGGATATGCCCCGGTAGTTTTCAACTGCATTTAAATCACCTTTCTTATGGATTGGAAAAATTATCGATTTTTTAAATGAGGACGGCAGATCCGCATTTTCAAAAAAAGTGTATGTAGATGGTTATAAAAAGTAGAGGATGCATTTTTAAAATATTCGTAGGGTATCCCATCTTCACCTGGGGCTTTTCCGTCCTTGGCTCTTTGTAGAACGAGTTGTATTTCACTGACTGATATAACTGAGTCCAATATATCATCACAAACGAGCGGCTGTGCATATGAGAAAGTAGTTGTTTGGTTGACTTGAAGAAGATTTTTGAAATATTCAGATAGATCATCTGCAGAAACACTTACGCCTATAGAGTTGTGTGAATCGTTAATTTCTCTTGCCATTTTCCAGAACTGCTTTGTGTTTTTGGTTTGACTGAGTGATTGGGCTTGCATGGATTCAAAATTGGTTTTCTTAATGAAGCAGATTTTCTTATACTTGTCATTCGCTTGTATGTACCATTTTCGAATTGGATCACAAGAACATATACGGAAGGCTTTCAATAGTGCGAATGAATTTTTTCTGGCATTAAGACATTCTATATCAAACCATTTTTGAGTAAAAGAATTCGTTGAATTTGGAGTGGGGTTGATTGCAGAATATCTTATGGATTCTGTTAATTGAGTTGTGAGTGCGGCAGTTGACTGATTAGTTGGAGGGGTGTGTGAAAGGTAATCATCTAAATAGTGTTTATATGTTTCTAAATTGGGAGTTTTCCATTTTAATCGGGGCATCAAACTAAGGGATCTCTGTTGTGGTTCAAAGTGAGATTTCCATTCAACAACTAACGGCATATGATCAGAAAATTGTTTACTTAAAACTTCAAATTTGTTTATAAGATGGATCCAATCGTTAATTACCGTGCAGTAATCAATCACCGATTTGCCTTGGCCACCAAAAAAAGTGAAGTGCCCTTCGGAGTCACCTTCCGTGCATCCATTCAAAATTATACTATCATACATTTGTAGGATTTCTAATAATCTCGTTCCGTTTTGATTGTAGATATTATACTTGGATATTCTATTATAATAATTTGATAGTGCTGGGTTAGATATAGCCATTTGAGTTGTAACTTGGCAATCGCTTATTCTGACATTGAAATCACCGACCAACATTACTAAAATATATTTTATATAGATTTCGCTTAAAAAACGTCAATGTTTTTTTTTTAAATGCAGGGTTTAATTTACAAACAAAATATATGGCGTGCAGGTTGGTTCAAATCAATCATATGGAAGGGGGCTATTTCCCCCTGATTAGGAACTATAGAAGCAATTTTCAAAAAAAAATACCCTGGATGTAAAATAAATTATTAAAAAAAACTACGGCAATACCTTCAATTTTGTGCTAGAACTTTTATAAAACTCTAATCTTTTATTAACATTTCAAACAAACTCGCAGAACTCACATTATTGGTGAAAAAGATAGGAGACAAAATATTTAAAACAAACTTTATTTTTGTTTGTAAATTACGTATACTGACTTAGCTTTCTTTCTTCAGTGCCCTTATCAATTTTTGAAAAACCCAGATGCTTTTATATCTTCTACTTTTTGATAAATTGTAAAATTACGGTTTTCATTTGGACATCATCGTATGATTTCACTGGATAAAAACCCTTATTTTCAATTCACAAAGTGTCATACAACTCAGAATGCATTACATCAGGCATAAAATACATCAAACATCTTTTTTTAAAGAACAAAATAATGAAAAATTGGAATGGTTATCGCTACTTACATTTATCCTCCTAATGTATTGGAAAATCGGATCACTTTCCAATTAATTTATTCCTCTTTGTTTTCTAGAAGAAATTATGCCATAAACATTTGCCCATATTGAAGCTGTACTCTTCAATTTTCTAAAACATAAACGATTTGAATGAAAACTTTAAACTTTTACGTTTTATTCATAAAAAAAAACAAAGAGTCCTTACTCCAAGCAACTCCCATATTATAACTCATCAAACTATTCAAACAATCAAAAACTAACAAGCAAAGCACAGTACGGAGCACGCAGCCCAAACAAAAAATAAACTTTTCAAAAAGTCAAACAGAATATCGCGTGCGTCAGTCGGTGGCACTCAAAAACTTTTCAGCCATCACAAAGTGATTTGGATGATGGTGTTCTGTGTTGTGGTGTTGTCGTTTTTGGTGTCCAATGCAAAAGTTTACCCCCGATTTCTATGTAAAAAGTAATTTTAAATCGGAAAAGCGCTTGAAATTCAGTATCCATTCTGCCATAACGTTAATATATACAACTTCTACTCCAAAATCAACAACAATCAAGAAAACTTCAGTTTGAAAATTTCCTAAAACTTGCTGACACACACACTTCTGGTATGACACGAAAACATCAACTAAATCGGGGGTGGATAATTATAGTACGCGCGCCACAAACACAATTCACAAAATTTAAAATGTTTATTTTAGTGCGACATTTCATTTTAAAATAAAATTAAACTTTTAAATTGTAGAAAGCATTTAAAACAAACCTATTAATAGATAAAAGAGCTTAAGTAATGACAACTTTTTGATGATTTTCTTAAAGTGCCACTGGTTACTTAATAAAATTCAAAGTAACCTCTTTTACTTTTTTAATATACGCGGACTCCCAGCGTTCGGAGTACTGAGGGTACGGAAATATTTTGTTAAAAAATCGTTCAATTGAAGAAAGAAGGCCCGCATAAAATATTTTGTTGGTCAGCCCTGAGATATAGATTTAAATGAAAAGGCACACGACAGCTCACCCTGTACATGATAAATGTTTAAGAAATTTTCTAAATAATTTTGACTAAATGCCGCAGGGAAGTATTTTATGTACAAGTAAAGGCAAAATTGATTACAAACTTAACTTAGTAAAATGTTAGCGCCAAGGCAATCGATTATTTTTACTTTATGTTTCTCTAGAGACAATTTTAAATTATTTACATTAATAATAAAATGATTTAATAGATCTTTTGATAATTTATTTAACCAGAATTTATTTAACGAATATAATTTAAGTATTTTTGAGGAAAAGGAAATGAAATCAGCATTTAGTAGGGCTGGTCACGAGAGGAGAAAAGTCTCGGTCTCGCATGACGAGACCGAGACGAGACTGTATATTTGGACCGAAATTTACAGAGAGTCTAATAAATTAAAAAATCTAATTTTAGTTAAATATTTATGTTCTTCTACACATATTCAAACGATAATCGAAAATATTTCTTTCCAATAATCAACAGTTTGTCCGGAAATCGTATTTTTCGGAGACGAGATCGAGACGAGACTTAATTATACGAGACCGACACGAGACCGAGACGAGACTGAAAATTTTCCATTTTAACGAGACCGAGACGAGACTTAAAAAAGTTTCGCAGAGTCTCGTCTCCAGCCCTAGCATTTAGTGTAAATGCTGAGAAATACAAAAAAAAAAAACGTATTGATTTATTGCCGTCGGCTTTTGACACAGAAAATTCTGTATTAGTTCCACGTGCGGGGTAGCTCTCCTCAGTTGCGGATCTAGAATTGAGGTTTGATGGAGGGAGCTTGGGTATCCAATTAGGGACAGTTATTTAAAATAATACATTTTGTCTCCTAAAATAAAATGATTTTTAACTTGCTCTATAGGGCAAGTGTTGGGTTCGTGTCAAACAAAATTTCGAGGTTTTAATAAAAACTGACACTACGAAGGATGATGGAAAAGTCCAAATAATGTGATTTCCATCAAGACGTCCGTCGGTCTGTTTGTCTTATGTGATTCCCTATATCCCTATAGGATAAAATCGAATATTCGTTTTGGATTATCTAGAACGATTTCACTAATTTCAAGTTTTCTCAAAAACGGCTGTAAAAGTTTTGATTAAACTTCGTACATGAAGTCATGAGAATAGTTTTAGCAATAGTGAATACCTAAAAATTCGAATGAAGCAAATAAAGCCCGTTTTTTTTTTTTTTGAAAAATTAGCCTATTTTATATTTGTTAAGGTATATTTCCGCATACCTCGTCATTGGCTTGGTTGATTTTACCATATTTTGCAGTTCGGTACCATCTTTTTTTCTTTATTGTTGTTTAGCATTGTGTTTCATTAATTTTTTCTATTGTTTCGCTATGCTGTTGGGCTTTTTTTAGAATTATTAAATCAGATTTACCAAATTTTAAATCGATAGTTCTGAGACAGTGATTAAATAATCGTACACAAAAATCGAGCGATGTTTTTGTACGATTATTTTATCATTGTACCAGAACTATTCTTTAAATATTTGGTAAGTCTGATTTAAATAATCGTACAAAAAATCGCAAGATTTTGCCTCATTTTTCGCTGGGGCCAAATTTCATGTAACCTTAAAAAAACATTAGTATTTAGTATATAGTATTTATTGTTTTATCTACGATAAGTATATCAACAGATTTTTAACTTAAAGATAAATAATAAATAAATATAATTTTAATAATATACATGCTATTACATATATTAATATACAAAATATAACAATTTTACAGCTTCTTACTTAACATGACAGAAAACCTCAAAATAATTTTGTGGACCCTTTCAATCCTATTAATATTTTTTACAGTACTAGGGTACCACACAATGGAACAATACTCACACACTTCCAGTTCTAGGTCATTTGAACTACACCAGGCTTGAAATAAGTTTAGTTCACTTTGAAATAAGATGCAACCATTTAAGCTTGTAATCTTACAGAAAAACTTGATATCATCAGCAAAAATAAGACGATGACAATTTTTTATAACATTCACTACATCGTTTATATATAACGAGAACATGGAAGGCCCCAAATGGCTGCCTTCGGGAACACCCGAAAATGCAAAAATTTCCTTAGAACAGTAGTTACAAGTTTTAACCAATTGCTTTCTTCCAAACAAATAATAAGATTACCTGATAATTGCTTAGCCCCGACCTTTTTTTTTTGTCCAATGAAATCTTAATCTCGAATTGTTACAGCGTTTTGTCACCTTAAATCGCAATTTACACTTTCTATTAAATTTAAACTCAAATTAAAAAAAAAGTTCAATTTTAATTAAGATTTTAAATTAAATAGAGAGTGATTAAATTGAGCCGTAATTCAATTCATTAATTCATTGATTCGTTATTCAATGGACCTAGGTGGACCAACATGGCATATTTATCAACATGTTATGTATGTTCAATCTTAAAATTAACAAATAAATCCTCATGAAAGCTTCTTAAGAACAATAATAGCTGCGTTTTGTTTGTCCTAAAGTCAAGACTATACAGTCTTAAAAAATACTTTAATATTACCTACAAAATAACAACACTTTACTCTGAATACAAAATATTCCATTGAATCTTATGAAAAATAAAACAAAAATGCTATAGCAACGAGACTATCGTAAGCCAAGATACATTACAGGTAATATTACTAGCGTGTTCATTTTTGTTCCGTCCAGTAGTAAAAAAATTGAATTTCAAACAATCACCCAAAATTTGTTTTTGTTTACTGTGTACTTACACAAAGCGCAGCCATCTTGAAATTTGAGAAGCTGCGCCTGATAATATTTTAGATATGTGCACTGTGATCGTAAGCCACACATTTTTTTTTACTATTGATTTTGACAAATGCGCAGAACTGAACAAAAATGAAAACGCTAGTGATAATACCTGTAATATACAGGGTGTCCCATTAACAATGGTCCAAACTGAAATTGGTGATAGGCCAGGTGATGAACTATCAGAATTTGGTAACTTTTCCATACCGAATCATAGCGGTTCTCGAGTAACGGCTATTTTTTGAATTTTAAAAAAATCTAACTTTAAACCAGTTGTTTGCTCACCCTGTCCATAATTGATTTTTGTTTTTTACAAATTTTGCATTAAAAAATTCACTTATAGTTTCACTAACTTTACTGAGTAAAATATTTTTAATTGGCATCACCATTTACCTACAAATCATTAGTTAGTATTGAACTTTGCCAAAATTAATTTTTGACCTCAATCTTCTGATGAGCCCCCTGAATAAAATTCGTATGGCTCAATACAGGTTCTGTATTTCAAAAATTGCCTATTTTTCTGTAGTTTCAAAAAAGGTATTAAACTTGCCAAAGCTATGTTTAAATAGACAGTTATAACCGTTTGAACCCAATCAAACAGGTTCAAAACCAAACAAAAATAAAACATTTTTGTTCAAATATTTCGATAAAATTAGAATTTCACTTCAAATATAACTCCGAAAGAGCTGAATTTTGGTGGAGATCTTCGTTTTAATGTCTTACGCATTTCTTAAATAAATACCTTAAATTTTGACAAGGACTTTTAAGTTTCTGTGGTGAAAAAGTATAAATCCAGTATATTTGAAAATTTTTCGAAAACCATCAGGTTTTTTAAGAAGTTTCTTTGGAAAACATGTAGCTTATAAAATTCTACAGAAAAAAGATTAACTCCTTTTTTTCGTTGGAGCAAGAGATTTTGAGAAAACGGGGACAAAATGTGTTTTTATACTTTGATGTGGTATTTTCCACACCGTTGCATTTGCGCACATTTGTCTCAAAATTTATTGGTCTAACGGAAAAATGTATCCTAATGGTTTTTTTTAGAATGCTATAAGCTACAAGTTTTCCAAAGACACTTCTTAAAAAACCTGATGGTTTTCGAAAATTTTTCAAAAATACTGGATTTTTACGCTCTCACCACAGAAAATAGAAGGTCCTTGTCCAAATTAAAGGTATTTATTTAAGACATCAAAACGAAGATCTCCACCAAAATTCAGCTCTTTCGGAGTTATATTTGAAGTGAAATTCTAATTTTATCGAAATATTTGAACAAAAATGTTTTTTTTTTGTTTGATTTTGAAGCTTTTTTATTGGGTTCAAACGGTTATAACTGTCTATTTAAACATAGCTTTGGCAAGTTTAATACCTTTTTTTAAACAACAGAAAAATAGGCAATTTTTGAAATACAAAACCTGTATTGAGCCATACGAATTTTATTCAGGGGGCTCATCAGAAGATTGTGGTCAAAAATTAATTTTGGCAAAGTTCAATACTAACTAATGATTTGTAGGCAAATGGTGATGCCAATTAAAAACATTTTACTCAGTAAAGTTAGTGAAACTATAAGTGAATTTTTTAATGCAAAATTTGTAAAAAACAAAAATCAATTATGGACAGGGTGAGCAAAAAACTGGTTCAAAGTTAGATTTTTTTCAAATTTCAAAAAATAGCCGTTACTCGAGAACCGCTATGATTCGGTATAGAAAAGTTACCAAATTCTGAAAGGCCATGGCCTGGCCTTTCACCAGTTTTGGTTTGGACCATTGTTAATGGGACACCCTGTATATGTATCTTGATCGTAAGGCTGACGATAGCCTCGTTGCTATAGCATTTTTGTTTTATTTTTCATAAGATTCAATGGAATATTTTGTATTCAGAGTAAAGTGCTAACTTGTCAGTTAAACTTGCTACTGGGAACATCTCTGTTCGTGTTTAAGTGCAATATAAATGTAATAATTAAACCATCATTGATCGCACCTGATGATGTCCATATTCATGGACGAAACGTTGTGAAATAATTAATTTGTTTCAATTGACCTGAAGCCCATTTAGCTACTATCACTAAGGTATACATTTTTCTTTAGGGGTATGGGTTGTACTTTTATTATTGTTGACATATGTCTATACATGATTTTCAAGCTACGCTGAAGATTTTTTTTTGCATATCAAAATATAGAGAAAACTATTGTATGAAGAGTTTTGTTTATTTAATTTGTAAAAATGGAAAAAGAATTTTGTTAGTTGTTGGCAGTCTAGAGACAGTTTGTTCATTTTGATTATTTTTATCAAGTACGGGGTTCAGTTTTGTTTTCTTTTTTGTATCATCTCTGATAAAGATATTTTTTGGCCTTCAGATTTGAAAATCTAAATTATATTTAGTGATTTAGGTATCAATACTAGTGCAGTACAGTATGTAATATTTTTAACAGTATTGTTGCAAAATGAAAATGTGTTTTTAACATCGTTTGGAAGCTTAAGTTTGATTTTTGTCTTTTGACCTAGTCCAAGAGGTATACATATATATATATAGTCGAACAGTCGTAAAAAAGAGCCTGACCTTGCGTTCAAATGCATAGTTTTTTTTTAAAGGATTGAAAAGTGCTTATAACAGAATCTTTAAATGAAAATTGCACTACCTGTGAACATTTTTTGTTACCAAAACATACAAATGTACTCTTTGACATTATGAAAAATAACAAGCGTATTGTACACCCACACAATAACAATTATTCGTTGTATGTGAATATGTCGGGTGCATTACGAGTATATATTGCACAATGGAAAAATTAAAATGTTTTGTTTAAACATAAACTATCATTTAAAGACGAATTTTTGTATTTAAGAAAATCATACATTAAATTGATATATTATATAATAATGGGAGCCTGCATTAATATACAAAAGAACGATTAATGATATTTAGTTAAACAGTTTTTTCTTTCAAATCTTTTAAGTTACTGCGGTAAATAGGGTTCATTCTGATAAGGGGATTAAGGCGGCCAAAGTGCCGCCCTGGGTACTAATGTTTGTGCTGCCCCCTGGTGATTTATGTATGTAATTAAAACGCAATAATACTCGTAAACACTATATACTAAGGAAATTGATCAAATATTGAAGTAACAAATTCGCAGTCTAAATAAAAAACCGTTTTGTAACTATAATTTCAAAACTAAATCAGTCTTGTTCTTATTTGCAACAACAATTTTCTAAATCTTAAATCATTGAAAACTGTTAGGTACATCGTATTAACACAAATTTGTTTGCTCACAAAATTTATCCTGAGTCTTTTCATTCAGTTCAAAATAATTAATGCAAACGTTTATTATTGGATTTTCATGTTCGGGTTTGCACAATTTTCGAACAAGAAAATCGTGGAATTGGCTGTTTTACTCTTCAAATTTCTTGCGTAACTTGCACCCATTTTTGGTTTTTGTTTAAATATACACTATATTTTGTTTTCTTCGTGATTCCCTTATATTTAATTTGTTCTTGCTGGGTGTATCAAAAAGAAATAGGCTATAGAAGAAAATATATCTTTCGGTCTGTTAGGACACACAACCAAACGTGTAAATGAAAGTGAATTGTTGAAAGAAAGTGAATTTTTATGAAAATAACATCAAAAGTCAGCAACTTGAAGCCTGATGATGGGTTTTAAATCCGAAACACGTCGCTTTTAGTTATAAAAATTATAAATGATATGAACATTTTTCAATTTATTAAATAAATTTAAATTATTTTATTAAAATCAAAGGTTTTTAAATTCTTGTATTGTTATTCTATCATTTCACTAACGGTTATCTTTCACACAATCAATTCGATTATACAAATTTTTTCGAAAACAGCTCTTATATGATTTAAGTTTAGCAATTTTCTCTTATATTTTGATGACTTACTAGGAGATTTTTTGTAAGGTTATAATCCTGCACCTCGCTAATGGCTTGACCGACTTTTTACATTTTTTTTCAGTTAAATATTCCTACTAACATACAGTTTAAATAATAATAGAATAGATAGTAAGCTTATGAGTATAATTCTGAAACATTTTGCCGTTCCCCAATAATTTGCCGCCCAGGGCACGTCCCCATGTTGTAGTTTGATTATAATCAACGTCGTGTTTTTTTGTTTTTACTAAGAAAATTATTTCCTTATTTTTTAATATTTTGAAAATTAAAAATCCTAGAAACATACAATTTTTTTTTGATAAGAGTATTGAATTTTGATAACAAATACTTAGTTATGTAAAATGTTGAAAACAAAAGTTCGATAATTTTTTTTTTATTTGTTTTTTGTTTTGAGTTTAAAATTTTTTTTTTCAAAACTGTTCATTTAAAGAACCTTATTTAAAAATAAGACAATAGAAGAGATTTCTGGTTTTGCAAAAACTGAAAACTCAAAAATAAAGAGTGAAATTGTATGGGGAGGAAGTTAAATTCATACATTTCGGGGGGGGTTTGCCTCTACATAACTATATAGAATCTTTCTATTTTTCCGGTTATGTAATCAATATTTTTTTAAGACCTTTAATTTAAAGATATTTAAAGTTATTAGTATGTAGTTTTATTCAGTTACAATGTTCTATAATATTATATTATATTTTAAAAAGTTATTATTGTTAATTTCTCCTTCAGTCTCAGTGATTGAAAACTTTTTACACCGACTAGCCTCACCTCACCCCTATGTAGGTCCAGAAAAAAAATTTTGTTAAATATAGCCTCTTAAATATTCTTCATTTTAAGACCTTAACCTCAAAGATCAGGTGAGCCAAACTCAAGTTAAAGGTATACTAACATTAACATATGTATCTTAGCAATTCAGCTTTATTTTTCTAAAAATCTATACAACATAGCTAGCCCCTGGTTTGAATTTTAATTCGAATTGAAGATAATTGATTTTATCCATAAAATTCAAAATAAATTCTGAATCTCTGCAATACACAACTACATTATGTTTCCATATTAGTCTAAGAAAGATAGGATCGGACCAGGGTCAAATTAATTCATGAAATTTTATTTCTGGTATCGACGCAGAATTTTATCCTCAACAACTTATCCAAAGTCCCCCAAAATCTCTTGGCTTTTTGTATAGTGGCATTTTAAGAGGTAGAGAGGGGAGGGAGGCGGGAGGCGGGAGTTTGTCAAGCTGAAAAATTTGTTGTAACACAATCGAATCATATGACACATGTTTTTAGGGTGCTTTTCAACGCTGATTCTAAAGACACCAAAACTGGAAACATACATGTATCCAGTGGAAAGTTAATGTCGTTTTTATGGTAATATATTACCCAAAACCATTTTAAGACAATGAGATTTTAATGAAATTTGGTATAAATGTTTCATTTGGCATGTTTACTAAGAATCAAAAGAGTCCCCAAAAATATCTGTGGTGAAAGGTTGTTTTTTTGAGGGCGAGATGTTAGTGCGTCATTATTACCATAACATCTATGAATAAGTTTTGACACTGATGAAATTTGCTAAAAATATTAAATATTTCATGGTTTCCAAGTATTAAAAGAGTCCATTGAAATTACTTGATCCAAAGTGTTTTTTTAGAGAGTTTATGTTTGACCTGCCCTATACGGAGCAAAATGTTAGCTCTTACGAAAAATTGTATTTTCGTGTAATCGAGATAGTACATATGACACATGATATATGATCTAAATTTTTTTTTTGACGCTGAATCCAATAAAAGAAAAACCAATACAACAAACAAACAAGCACCCTAAAAAAGTTATATTAATTTTGAAACAGAAATGACTGTTTTTTCCGTTAAGCAGGTCAAACATTACACCCCCAAAAAACACCTTTGGACCTTAGATATTTGTACGAACTCTTTTGATCCTTGGGTGCCAATATAAAATTTAATATTTTTAGCAAAGTTCATAAGTGTCAGAATTTGTTCATGGATGTTATGGTAATAATCACACACTTGCAAAAAAAACACCCTTTAACCAAAGATATTTTTGCTTAATCTCTTGATTCTTGGTAAGCATGCCAAATGAAACATTTATACCAAATTTCATTAAAATCCCATTATTTTAAAATGGTTTTGGGTAATACATTACTTGTTGTACTTCAAAAAAAAAGTGATCATTCCATAAAAATGACATTAACTTTCCACAGGATACATGTATCTTTTCAGTTTTGATCTCTTTAGAATAAGCGTTGAAAAGCACTCTAACAACATGTGTCATATGGTTAGATTGTATTACAACAAATTTGACAAACTCCCACCTCTCTCCCCTCTTCACCTCTTAAAATGCGTCTACACAAAAAGTCAATTCAGGGATTTTGGAGGACGTTGGATATGTTGTTGAGGATAAAATTCTGCGTCCATACCAACAATAAAATTTCATAAATTAATTTGTCCCCGGTTGCCCATATTAAATTTCCTATCTTTCCTAGACTATATGTAGAAACATACAAATTCTGAATTTAATTCAATACCAACACAGCATCGTTTCCATAGAAATTTATAAAATAAACAAACAAAAAATAATTTCTTTTCGAATACACGACCCTATTACAATAATAGGACTTTTTTAAATCGAATATACCATCCATATCATGTTTTTTAGGCGAAGGGCTGGCTGGTTTCAAATAGCGGTCATTTTGCCCGGTGTCACCTTCTATTTGTAATTATTCAATGATTTACACTTAACTGTTGTTGTTTTGTAGTTTATATTTAAATATTTTTTAAGACTGTATATAGCACCGGAAAATTTGACTTTTTTGTGGAACGAAATACAGGACGGCTGAATTTTTTATACCAGCAAGAAGGCTATTAAAAAAGCCAATATTGAGGTTTTCGGGACGCCACCGTCCTGGGGAAATCCGCCATTTTGGAAAACGCGAATTGATCTAGGTATACCTCCGAAACTATCGATTTGAAGTAAACAGTTGTAGTAATCAAATTTGTTGTAAATAAAATTATCTTTTATTTTTCATCAAAACTTTTTTCCGCGTGGACAATATTTTTGAGGTTATGTCGTTTTATATTTTACTTTTTTACTTTTTTTTACTTTTTCACATTTTTCTCATTTCTACAGAAACTTACGTAAATTGTTCTCGTGATAAGAAATTGTAGACCACAAAGTTTAACAAATTTTCATATATTTTTGAAGATGGTGCGATATCCCAGTCCTAAGTTAGAGCATTTGGAAAATTAGCTGCTAAATCAATTGAGCCGATAAAGTACAATAAAGATAGACTTTTTCGTGGAATGAAATATTGGTTAGCTGATTTCTTTATAAATGAAAGAGGGCTATTAGAAAAGCTTATGTCCGGTTATTCGGGACGCCATGACCCTGGCGAAATCCACCATTTTGGAAAATGCGAATGAACCTTTATCTCCGAAACTATTGATCTTAGAGGAAAAACTGTAAGGCCCATGTTGTAGGCAATTATAATAAATCTTTCATTTATAACTACAATTTTTTTCGGTGCAGGCAATATTTTCAAGGTCATGTCGTTTTATTTTTAATTTTTTTGCAATTACAAATTTTGTACGTTCCCAAGGAAACTTACGTGAATTACTTTTCAAATGAGAATTTTAGAATATATTTTTGAAGATGATGCGATACCGCAGTCAATAGTTACAGCCATTTTGGTGTTTGTTTTAATTTTAATAACAATTTAGTATTTTATTTATTCCGGAGTTTTCATTTTAGCGCAACCAAAATGGCTGTAACTTTTGATTGTGGTATCGCATCATCTTTAATAATATATCAAAATGTTGGAAATTAAGTGTTCGAAAATTCACAGCTAGAAAGTGATTCACGTTAGCTTATTCGAGAATGACAAAAATGTGTAAATTGAAAAAAATAAAATAACAAGACGACATAACCTTGAGAATATCGCCCGCACCGAAAAAAATGTACTTGTGAACGAATGATATTTTTATTGCCTACAATCTTGGCCTTACAATTTGTCATCTAAGATCAATAGTTTCGGAGATATAGATTACTTCGCGTTTTCCAAAATGGCGGATTTCCCCTGGGGGGTGGTGTCCCGAAAAACTCAACAAAAGCTTTTTTAATAGCCCTCTTTCAAGTATAAAAAACTCAGCCGTCCTGTATTTCGTTCCATAAATCGATTGTTTTTTTGCTAATTTTCCTATACTAATAGTCTTGGCTTTAAGTTCAAACAAAACACGTCTAATAATTAATTCATTAAAATAATTATTCTGTGATATTATCAACTTAGGAATTAAAAACGCCAAATAACTGAAAAGAACACTCAATTTTTTCATACAAATAAAATAAAATACAATAGAATAATATTTTCAATTGATTTGAGATACCTACAACACTTTTTTGTGTGACAGCAAACTGAAGAATATTTTCTCACACATTTTTACTTTTTCATCTTAAAAATGTATTAAACCAAAGAATTCAACTGCTGCTGAAATAAAAATCAACTACATAATTGAATTTTATTCAAAAGAAAAAAAAAACAACAAGACAAACCACAAAACTTTCCACTTTTATTTCTTTGAAAAAAAGACATTTTCTAACACAGCCGATAAATGGAGCAAAAAAAGGATTCCAAGAAAGAAAAACACAAACTGAACATCACATTTGATTTCGTATATTTATGTATATACAATATATGCTTCTTGCAAAAGATGCTTATTGCAAAATTTGTCATTAAAATTAAGTATAAATATTTTTTTGTTTGAATTTTTTTTTTGTTTGGAAAAACTCTCAGCTCGTCTTCAGATCTACTTGTCAATTTAGTTTAATGTTTAAAAAAATGCCCTTTAAAATCGATTTCATTTCGTCCCTGGATTGTAAATTTATTTTGCATAAGATATATATAAAGTTCTGTAAATGAGTGATGGGATATCCATTAAAAAATATTTATATTTCATTGACAGGGAAAATATTACTTTTCCTGGAATTTTATTGTAATATTACGCTCTTGTACCTACATACTCGTAGGCAAGTTTTTTTTTAAATAGTGTACAAAATAAAAGTTATAAGGATAGATAGTAGTTAGGGTCCTCGTATAACCTTGTCAACCTCAAACCTCATATATATATATCGATATACAACAGGAATATAATAATATATCAATACAACAGGAATATAACTATAAGGGGATTTAAAATTTCGTGTGAAATTCAATAACATGAACCCGTGTCACCCGTGTGTCTCACATTTATTTGTTTCACTATTTTTCAATATTCAATATTTTCTTCAATTAGCAATTCTTAATTGGCAATTTATATTATATTTTGTATTGATTTTTTTTGTATTCATTTAGCAATTAACATTTGACGGTTTTATTTTTCGCTTTTTATTCAAATTATTTTGAATTATTCCGCAGAACTAATTTAGCTATTTTGTTGATCAGCTTTATTTTGCTTTAGCAATGAGAGTAGAGGAATACGTTAGCCAACCCCAAAGAAGTGGCTGATTTAATCCACGGTGGACGACCTAAGAAATCATCCGGGCCAGACACAATTTCAAATTACATCATAAGGAAATTTCCCCAAGTCATGATCCTATTCCTTGCGATCCTGTTCAACAACTGAGTCAACAATTGCTATTTTCCGATGAGATGGAAGACCAATACCGAAGAAAGTCAACAGGAGTACCGTTTCTGGATATCGTCCCATTTCCCTTCTTAACAACACCAGCAAAATCCTTGAAGGACTTATTCTTCGGAGGTTGAAAGCATTCTGCACCACTAATAACATCATTCCGGATATGCAGTTTGGATTTCGGGGGAAACACTCCACTTTGCACCCACTCTTGAGGTTCCAGAACGATACGGGGGCTTATACACAAACTAACCATTTTTAATTTTCCAGGTACACTTATAAAAATAATTTTCAGTTTTCTCGATTCCAGCTCATTCTTCGTGGAGATCGAAAACAGTCAATCGACAACCAAAACCATCAGAGCGTGAGTTGCTCAAGGATCCAAACTGGGACCATACCTCTACAACATTTACACATCGGACCAACCTCAACCCAACAATGCAATGAATTTGCTTTATGCGGACGACTCACTTACCTATACCAAATCTATGTACCCAGTCATTGCAGCCCGAAGAGTGGAACAACACGTCCGACGTTTGTGGAAATTCTACACAAGATGGGGTGCTAAAGTCAACTCAGCTAAACCCGAGGTGGCTTGCTTCAGAAGACCCGCGGGACATCGCAAAACTCATTCAGCCACAAGCTGCCGCAACATTATCCTCAATCTGCCAGACGGATCGCAACTGATGACTAAACCATCAGTGAAATACCTGGGTATCAACTTTGAGGAGAGGTTTCGTTTCAACCCGCACGTAACAGCTACTCTGAAAAAAGCTAATTACGCTTTCCACCGAATCCACCCTCTAATGCGGAAGAGGAATGGACTGCCCCAGAGCACAGAGTTACTTCTCTATAAGCAACTTCTCAGACCGATCATCACATATGGCTTTCCTACATGGCTCACTATTTCCAAAACCAGCATAAGAAAGCTTGGAATGTTTGAGAGGAAAATTCTGCGGATCTGCACGGGACTACATTTTGACCAACAGCGACGAAAGCATCACACCAACAAGCGACTCTTCGAAGCTTCCGGAATAAGACCCCTGGAAAAATACATGATCAATGTTGCAAAATGATTGACGAGGAATCTATGCAATCATCCGAACCCGATAATGAGAACCATAACAAGCGAAGAGAAATACCCCGAGCCTCGATACCTGGATGTAACAGCAATACTGGACGAAGGAATCATTTCTATCAACGACGACGAAGCAATCCAATTCTATGAGGACGCAGCGTCAAACTACAACCACCGTGGCTAGTAGCCAGCCTTACCCCATATACCACCACAAAGTCAACTGGATAAGAACAACCTGAGATGAACCATCCATAATAATGTAAATAGTATAAGACAATCAAAGACAATATTTTAAATATTTTTTATAAAAATAAAAAACAATGTATAAAATTAGGCCCCTTATGTGCCAAAACATGTTAAAACATCAATGTAATATACTGTAAATTAGAATTAAGAGCCAATTGTAAATACTTAACTTTAATTAAAAAAAAAATATATATGTTAGCCGCCTGCCTGTGGGAATTCTACACTAAATAGGGCATCAAGTCCAATAAGCCAATTGAAATTCGCTTCCGATTTTCAAACACAAGAAACGTGTTTTGAATTTTTTTTTTAGAATTTCCCACCCCAACTCGTTTTTCAACACTGTACAAATCCCTTATTAAATCCTAAAATTTGGTTTCGGAACAAGGAAAAACTTAGTTTCATAATAGGCGAAAAAAAGGGTAGTTAATGAAGTTTGAATTGAGCCTGATGATATCATAAATGTTCCTCAATTCAGTCTAACTAATTTTATGATGAAATTAAGTTGTACAACGTAACTTTCATAATAATTCAATGGTGATTTTATCGATCTTATTCAAAAGATTAAAGCTATAGGTATAAACTTTTCTCTTGCTATCGCTTTAAGTATTATTATATGAGAACAAAATTTTCGCATCAAAAGCAGATACAAAAATCTAAAAGGGGTTTGAGATAAAAATCCTAGAAAATTTATTATATGTACGTTAATGTGGATAAGTTGATGAGAAACTTATTTGTAATGGAAAAAAAAAACTTTCTATTGATTTTCTTGTTGCTTGAAAAAAAAAATAAGTTAATAAAAGTTTGGTACATATTTCTTTATTGAAATTTAAGATTAAATTTTATTAATTTACCTCATTGCTTTTGGCTTCTTTATAGAATAAATCAAATTATGATTTCAAAATAATTCATATTCAAGCTTTTGAAATATTGGAAAAAATAAAATCGTAAATAAGAAGCGACCATCAAGCAAAAACTGTTGGGTATATTGATTCGGTTTTTGTTTACATCTCTTAATAGAAAAGCGGTTGTTATGTAGAAGATTTTTTTTTATAACAATGCGATATGCGATAGTGCAGAAGTGCACTCATAAAACAGTTTCTGCCTCATTATAAAGTACGCCAGGATTTTAAAGTTCAGACTTTTAACTTTGAAAAGTAAGCGAATCAGCGGAAGCAAGGCTCTACTAGTATAACAGAAAATACTGAGAAACATCTTATGTTTTGTCCATAGCTTCGACAACCTTGAAGGCGATAAGAAAAGACCAATACAGGATTTCTAAATTCAGTTTTGTTGATCGAAGTTATTGTAAAATTAAGGAAGTAGGTGAGCTGTAGAGGTACCTGTTGGTTTTTTGCTTTTTTTTCCGATCTATGTTTCGATTTTATCACCAAATTAAATTCTAGCCACCTTAAATTTTCAAAAAATAGTAATCAATTTTATTTTGTATCGATTGAGGTGTTCATTCCAAGATATTTCTATGAGATCACAGCTCAAAATCATCTCGATAGATAGTAGAAAGTATAATATTGTAATGGTAAATTCTTAAAAAAAAGCTACTACCTTTTATTAGTGCTGGCTACGAGACGAGTCTCTGCGAGACTATTGTAGTAAATCTCGTCTCGGTCTCGTTTAAATCGAAAATTTTCAGTCTCGTCTCGGTCTCGTATAATTAAGTCTCGTTTCGGTCTCGTCTCCGAAAAATACGATTTCCGGACAACCTGTTGATTATTGGAACGAAATATTTTCGATTATAGTTTGAATATGTGCAGAAAGAAAATAAATATTTAACTGAAATTCGATTTTTTAATTTATTAGACTCTCTTTAAATTGCGGTTCAAATATACAGTCTCGTCTCGGTCTGGCCTCGGTTGCTTTAAACCCAATCTTCTTTATTTTAAGGGAAAAATTATTGAATCATGATTAACAGATATCTAACAATTGATTTTTTTTAATTAAATGAATACAAGAAATTATGAATTTACTCACAAGACAATTAAACAAAAAAAAAAAAAAGTATGGAAAAAGCACTTTCATAACATATCTAAACATACATTTTGTCAATAAGAAATGTGACACTAAGGACTAGTGACATGATAATAGTTTAGACGCTTAGCCCAGGCAAATTGTACTTTTCCTGCCAAAAAATCCAAGTAAACTGTTGCAAATGCTCATTTTTCACGTAGGTATAACTCCGAAACGGATAATATTTTCGTAAATATCCGAACCGTTTCAAATATACAATTATTTTAAAAGTTTCACAAAAATTCTAAAGTTATGTTTTTTTTTTTTTTGTTCGTTTTAATCTCAAATGGGTGCCATGAAATAAAGTCCAAAAATCAAATTTTTGACGTTATTGCACTCCTAGGTGTGAATTAAAGTCCAAAGCCATTTTGGACTTTATTTCACACCTAAGCGTGCAATAAAGCCTTATGGTTTTATTGAAGAATTCTATTTTTGAAAAAAAAAAAATAAAAATTAGGAAATTATGTAACAAAATATTTATTTTTATTTCAAACAAAAATTTTTTAGGCCGATTAGCATTAATAAGGTAGCTTCATAAATTCCGCGCGAAATTTTTTAGTGTAGTATATAATAGGCGCGCGAAATGGAGGAAATTACCTTAAATTGTTTTTTTAATTTTCGCGCGAAATTTAAATTGTTTTTTTTTTTTTTGAAAATTCAATAAGGTAGTTTCATACATTTCGCGCGCCTATATGTTGTCAGTCGGTCTGCTATCAAAGTTTTTTGTACTAACCAGTACTTTGGGTGGTCCGCTTCGCGGGTTCAAGAATTTTAACTTCCTTTTCGGGTCCTCTGTCTCGCTCAGGCGACTCCGCCTAGGGTATACTCAGTCGTCTGGCAGTCGCCTATGTTGTTAGTCGGTCTGTTTCCAAAGTTGTTTGTACTAAACTAAAAAAATTCGCGCGAAATTTATGAATACCTCACTAAATTTTCAAAAAAAAAAATTATTTTAATCTTCATTTGGATATTATTTCATTTCATATATTTGAACTTTATTGCACTCCTATGTGTGAAATAAAGTCCAAAATGGCTTTGGACTTTATTTCACACATAGGAGTGCAATAAAGTCCAAAATTTGGTTTTGCAGTTTATTTCATTAGATTTATTGGATGGCACCCTTAAATGACGGAGTTTTCGTAAAAAATTTTATTCAATTTGTAGAACATAACATTAACTACAAAAAGTTTGTAACAGCAATTCACCCGTCATATGTCACAAGATGAGTAGCGTCAAATGTTTAAAATAGAGTCTTTTTTCATTCATCTTTTAAACGGTTAGTTGTGCCGAAAAATTACATATCAACATTATGTAACCTTATATAAAGTCACATTTACAATTGGTTTTTAGGTTTTAGAATCCGTAATTTTTATGATATCGTTATTTTTAAAAATCACCAAAAGTTCACACTCCGACAGATTTTAGAAAAATCGCGGGAATTCCAGATCGATACACACCACCTTTTTATCGATTTTAAAGTCGCGTATGATAGCGTGAAAAGGGACGTATTATACAGAGCCATATCAAGTCTCGGCATCCCTGCCAAGCTCGTCCGCCTGTGCAGGATGACGATGGAGAAATCTCGCTGCTCCGTCAAAATTGGTAAGAACACCACCGATTCCTTTGATGTTGAGAAAGGATTGAGGCAAGGCGACGCGTTATCATGCAATCTATTCATCATCGTTCTTCAAGCTATTGTACGCAACGCACATGTCAACACCAGCGGTACAATCTATCAAAAGTCCGTTCAATTGCTTGCGTATGCGGATGATATAGACATTGTCGGCAGAACGAAGCGAGCTGTGGCAAGGGCATTTGCGAGCATTGAATCGGAGGCGGCTAAAATTGGATTAGCGGACAAGACGAAGTATATGCTGTCATCGAGAGAGGAATCTCAACATCGTCGACTCGGGCAAAATATCACGATGGACGGATATAACTTCGAAGTTGTCAAGGACTTTGTCTACCTGACATCAGTGCAGAGATCAAGCGAAGAATTACTCTTGCCAACCGCTGTTTCTTCGGTCTAAGAAGGCATTTAAGTAGTAAGGCCCTCTCTCAGAGAACCAAGGAGACTTTATACAAGACCCTAATCATCTTTATGGGTCAGAAGCATGGACACTGAAAGATTCGGATAAAAATCTGCTACGGTGCTTTGAGAGGAAGATTCTTCGTGTGATTTTCGGTCTGGTGTGTATCGAAGGAGTATGGAGGAGAAGATTCAACGACGAGCTATACGGGCTATACAGCGACGTTGACCTGCTCAAAAAGCTGAAAATACAGCGGCTGAGATGGCTGGGGCACGTGGAGCGTATGGACAGCAACGCACCTGCCCGACGAGTCCTCAAATCCAACCCCGATGGGGTACGCAGCAGAGGAAGAACCCGTAACAGGTGGCGCAATCAAGTGAATGACGACATCAAAGCAATGGGTGTGCACAACTGGAAACGGCTAGCTAGGGACAGAGCTGGCTGGAGGGGCTTGTTAGTTGAGGCCGAAGCCCATCCGGGGCTGTGAGCGCCATCAAAAGTAAAGTAAAGTAAATAATAGTAATGTAAAGTAAGTAAAAGTCTCTTATCTCTTAAATGAAGAATTTCACGAAAAATATTTTGAACTTATACTGTAGGTTTTAATATTCTCTATAAAAAATATTATGACACATTTTTACTTATAAGAGATCAGTAAAACGATATTGCGACGTTAAAAATTCTCGAACTTTGAAAGGTTGTTTTTTTAAGTTTTGTATATACTTACATGTATTCAAAACTGTACATTTTTGGTAAATAAATCGAGTACATAAAATGAAGTACTTAAGCGGAACCGCGATTCTCGTAGAAAGCAAACCATCTACAGTGATATACTTATTTTGCAAATATAACTTTTCCTTAATTAATTTTTGTATTCATTATTTCATGATAAAAATTAAACCAAATTCAATCTCCCTATAAAACCAATTGATGACTTTGTAAGAAAGTTTTTCAATACTATTAGTTACATATAATGAATGAAAGTAAGGTAAGTAAGTCCTTTTTGAATTATTCTCACATGTCACATTAAATTTTTTAACAAAATATTTAAAACGTCATATTTTGAAACACATTTTTTTGAATTTCATAAACTTTCTTATAAATACCAGTCATTAATTGCAATTATTAAATTATTAAATATTTTACGACACTAAATTACTGATAGTTCGACTTGTAATGAAAAGAAACGTTCAAAATTTAAAGCTGATTATTTTTTTTTCTCTCCAACCACATTAGAAATCAATTCAGCTTGATTTTTTGACTAAAAACTGATAAATGCGTTATTTATTAAAAAACAAAATTAATACTTAAAAAAGTCAATTATTTTGAACAACAATAGATTTAAAATTTATTTTTTGAAAATTTTGAGTTTGAAAATAATTTTTTCCACCAATGACCTAAAACGCTTTATAGCGTCGATGCTTCTCTTGCTAATCACCCTGAGCGATATTATACTCAGATCCATCAATGCAAGAACAAAGGATTATTTGTATTAGTACCTTTACAAAGTTTATGTCGTTGAAAAGTTTAAAAACGATAATTAACCCATCAGACAACTTTTAAAGGAGTTTTAAAATTATTTCTAGAGAAACTTACTCAAAACTTCATGATAATCGTTAGTTTATAAATTATAATAGAAGTTACAAAATATTTAAATTTTCTAAAACCCATACTTACCCTCTGATGCATTCATCCCCTAGCTATTCTCAAGCTTTTCACTTTTCATAAATGGGAAAACTTGAAATATTTTGTTTCCTTCTTAAGCCTTGTCGTGCGTCTTGCGTGCGTCGGTCGTCACCATGAACAACACCCTTCTGGCTTGATGTAATCTTTTGTGAAACATTTCATCATATCAAACACGAAGATGATGAAAATATAGTTTTGAGAAAGCAAAAAAAAAAAAACTTAAACAGCTCATGTGGAAAAATACTTTTAGGGTTGCAGTTCCTGATATCTTACCTATATCTATTCTACTCCACCAAAAAAAGGAAAAACAGCACTGATGTGGAAAGAAATAAAAGTCTCACCTTGTATGAAAATTTTCCCGTGAGGATAATCTTTTTGGCAGCGAAGCTACATTCAACACGATAGAACAACGTGGCAATATAAAAATTGAAAATACTCTTGAGTTTAAGGGATTTCACAAACTTTTTGAGGTTTTATAATATTGCAATGTTGTGAGAGGTTTTTCATTATTGCATCCCAAATGGTGTGGTCCTGTTGTGATAACATACATAAGTGATTTTTTTTTGTAGGTATAAACACTTCAAATCAACGATAAAAACATTTTATAAAATGTTGACTTTTGAAGTAGATATTTCCTGAAATAGAATTTTGTGTTCGAGGAGTTTTGATGAGAGATTAACTACTCAAAAATTCATTAAATGCATTTTTTCGACTTGATTGCTTTGATAGTCGAAATAAACTGTAACTTGGAACAGTAGTTGTTGTTTTTTATTGGAAGATTTGCCAAAGCGTCGAAATGTAAATCACCTTTGTATTTTTACTTGTGAATAGACGTGTCTGAATAGACGCAGATCAGATAAAATATGGAAGAAATCGAAACGTAAATTTTAATCAAACATATAATGACATTACGATGAGCTCGAAATGATAGGCCCAACAATTTTGCACTTGGTTGTGATTATTTATAAAAGAAATCATTTAAACATAACTGCTTTATAACTGTTAGCTAACTATTCTAAAAAAAGGATGTAGTGACAAAAAAAAGACGGGCGGCCAAACAAAACGACAGGCGATAAAAAAGGATGGGCGGCCAAAAAAAGGACGAGGGGCCAAAAGAAAGAACGAAAGAAAACCAGTGGCTGTAAAAAGGAGGGAGACTGAAAAAAACACAGGCGGTCAAAAAAAGAACCGGCGGCGGCTAAAAATCAGACTCGTGGTCAAAAAAAAATACAGGCGATAAAAAAATGACGGGCAGCCAAAAAAATGGGCGGGCGGCAAAAAAAGGACGGTGGCCAAAAAAGGACGGACGGTCAAAAAAATTACCGGTATGATGAGCAAAAAAAAATGGGGTGGCCAAAAAAAAATCCAGGTGGCCAATGGACGAAAAAAGACGGACCGCAAAAAAAGGACGGGTGGCAAATAAATACAACGGGTGATGACCAAAAAAAGGACGGGTGGCCAAAAAAAGGATGGTTAATGGGCGAAAAAAAGACATTGGGCTATAAAAGGACGGGTGGCCAAATAAAGGACGGACTTACGGACGGATGGATAGACGGAAAAGTAGACAGTTAAAGTCGACAAGTTGAGGAACAACTCCGGCTGTCCATAGCTTTTTAAAATTCTAAATATTTTAGATTTCGCAGTTTCGCACGTTAAAGTCAGCCCTTTTCTATCTAAAACTGTTCTCCAAAGTAAGGAATTTCTACAATTTCCTTACAAGTTTCATTTTAGAAGAAAACACAAAAAATGTATTCTCCATTTAAACCGAATACTTCGTCAAAACATTCAAACATTAATAATTTATGTATGTCGGAGCAAAATCTATGCAGGCAAAGTTCTCAATATTGGTTGCACTTTTGAATACATTATCGCACCTGGGTTTTCTCAATAACTTCATTTTCAAACACATACACATATACCTTTAAAAAAGATAACATTATAATGAAATGTTTTCCTCTTGAAAATATATTTAATTCAGTTTAATAAAAGCTATATGCAAAAAAAATGTTACATCTTACATCTACAAAACAAAAATTCTTCCTACACTTTTTCGTTGAATAAAATATGAATTTAATAATCAGATTTTTCTCCTGTTCACGTACACTTTATCAAATTTACATAAATATTAAAATAACAGTTGGTTTGATGTTCTATATTAAAAGTATTTCAGTTAAGGAATAAACTCTTAAAAGAAGGCTAAGTTATTCCGAGTTTGCATTATGGTTAAATGTGCAATCTTATCTATGGTTCATGCATTTACCGTCAGTGTCGGTTGTCTTTAACCTTGTGATGACAACACAACGTCAAGACACACGTTAGGATAGAATCTAGGGAAATCCATTTTACAATTTATTGTATTAACATTGAAAACACATTCTATTTTGTAAATATTTTTTCGTAAAGGAAGTGTAACGTATGAATTCTTACGTCTACTATACCTACGGACGGACGATGAACGGATGGATGGATGAACGGATGGACAGATGGATGGATGCACAGGTAGACGGATGGAAAGATGGACGGATGGACGGACGACGGAAAGAATAATGGACGGATGGGCAGATGGACGGATGGCTGGATGGACGGATGGATGAAAGGACGGAATAAAGGATAGATGGATGGACGGATGGACAGATGGACGGATACACGGATAGATGGATAGACGGATAGACGGATGGATGGGTAGACGGATGGACGAATGGACGGATGCAAGGATAGATGGATGGATGGATGAACAGATGGACGGATGGACAGATGGATGGATGCACAGGTGGACGGCTGGAAAGATGGACGGATGGACGGACGACGGAAAGATTAATGGACGGATGGGCAGATGGACGGATGGATGGATGGACGGATGGATGAAAGGACGGATGAAAGGATAGATGGATGGACGGATGGACAGATGGACGGATGGACGGATACACGGATAGACGGATAGACAGATGGATGGGTAGACGGATGGACGAATGGACGGATGGAAGGATAGATGGATGGATGGATGGACAGATGGACGGATGGACGGATAGACGGATACCCAACTAAGAATTTAACTTGTATTAGGTCCAATTTTTAGAATTAGATAGGCTATTGCTGACATAAAATAATTTTAAGGCTAAATAATGCAAGTCAAGCATTTAACGATTTATTTATTTCAAAATAGCTTGTTTAGTGCCTTTAAATTTGTTTCTATATGAGACTTCATATAATGAGTTCTAAGGAAACTTTCTTAAGGCCTGCCGAAATTGGTTGCCTTAGCTAGAAAAATAATAGCTTGTATAGAACATTCAGATGAAAGTCATTACAGACAACTCCTTTGCGGCTTGTTTAAGAAAGTAATCGCGCATCATGAAAATGTCAGATAGATGTTTAAATAGTTTGATTTTAGTCAGTGTTGTTATATCGTTTTAAAGAACGGAATTTTCATAAATTTATAAAGCATATTATAAATGTTTGAACATACGCTTACCTAAATTTGTTAGCATGAAACAAATTAAACCTATAAGACCTGCTTCTGCAATTTTGTGCATGAAAATATCTTACTTTGAGTTCCTCAAAAGTGAAGTCATGCAAGACATTTGTTTAATGTATATAAAACTCCAACAAGTTATAAAAAGTTGTTCTCATATTTTTTTCCTTATAGCCTCAATTCGTTTTTAAAAGTAAACTCTAGTATCCTTCGTTTTCATTGACCACTTCACCAAAATTAAAACAAAAAAAAAAAACGAGATTCATTTTTGAAATCGGTGTATAACAAGACTGATGACGGTAATCAAACATTTTGCACGAGTGGGACTTGCACTTTATTGACTTACGTAAGAGAACATTATAGCTTTTGCATTTTGTTAATAGCAAACTTATACAAATCAAGAATTTATATTTGTGACAGATATTGCCATCCCTTTGAAATGTATAGCGTTTGCATTTTGTTAATAGCTTGTTTACAGAAATCAAAAATGAAAGCTAAGAAAAAAGAGGAATTTTGTTTTTTTTTTTAACATTTATTGCCTCCCCTAATTATATCTTTTGTATTTTGTTAATAAGAAAACAAACTTAGGTATATCGGAAAATGAAATATTATACACACCTAAATGTACCCTTAGGTGAGACTTTGATAAAATTAAGCAACTTAATTACACTACTGCATCGCACATATCAACTTGCTTGCAAAAAAAACTATATAAGAACTTTTTTCAAACATATGCTACGATAAAAAAGGTCATGCATACCTTATGTTAATGTGAGTTTAAAGTATAATACTTAACTTATGGTATATAATTTTCAAATACTTAAAGAATTTCATGATTGATACTTTAAATTCAATCTTCTAAAACCCTGTTATGGGTACCAATGTTTAATGAAAATTTAGTTTGATTTTTTTGGGATTGAAGTATCAACTCATTAAAATTTTTACACGCGTATGGTATGTTGCCAATTGGCCTGGTGTGTTGCGTGGTGGTCTACTAATAGAGAGGAGCTGATTACAGGAGCGACCTGCATCGTGCCTGATCGGGAAACTATTGATTGCTCAGAACTTGGTCTGGGCCAGTAGCGCAACAATCAGTCACGATGAAGTGCTTGTTTTACCTCCTCGTGGTGGTCCCCGGGAAACTATTTATGTATCCCAATATACATAAATAGGCTAAAATTACAAGTGCGAAAAGGCCTAGCTTTCTAGGATAGGTTACGGAGGTTAGCATTCTCCGTAACTGAAATCAACCCGCTACCGAAACCAACACTACGCCTCGGATAATTAATGATAACTCGTTAACGACTTTTGGCTATTGTACCCGGACAAAGATTGGTTTCTGGAATGTGAAGACGCTTCTTGACAATGGAAAAGAAGGTCCTCAGAATGCCAGATTCCTGCAACTAGAGAAGGAATTCATGCGGTATAGGATGGACATCTTAGGGATAAGTGAAGTTAGATGGCTGGGTTCGGGGAAGTTCAAGTCACCAACCCGTAACACTGTACTATTCTATTCCGGAAAAACACCTGGAAGCGCTCGGGAATCTGGCGTTGGATTGCTGCTTTCCAAAACAGCTCTCAAAAGCCTAATTTCCTGGGAGCCTTTAGGTGACAGGATCCTGAAAGCCAGGTTCCGGACTAGAGTACGTCGCGTCACCATCATACAGTGTTACGCCCCAACTTTGCTCTCTTCTGACGAGGAGAAGGAGGCCTTTTATAACCGGCTGAGTGCTGCTTATGATAGCGTTCCACGAGGTGATATAGTTATGGTGATGGGAGACTTAAATGCCAAGGTTGGCAATGACAACACTGGGCTAAGGCATGTCATGGGAAAACATGGTGTTGGTAACCGAAACGACAATGGCGAACGATTTGTCGATTTCTGCAACGCCAACGGCCTTGTTATTGGAGGGACCATGTTCGAGCATAAGACGTGCCACAAAGTCAGTTGGGTGTCGACTGACAGACAAGCAACTTCCAACCAAATTGACCACTTCGCGATCAGCCGGCGTTTTAGAAGCAGTCTCCAGGACGTCCGTAACAGAAGAGGTGCTGACATGGGAATGGCCCGGGACCACCATCTGATAATTGCTACCGTAAGATTGCGTACAGCTGCAGTTCGGAGATCCCAAGGAAACACTCGAATGCCCAAGTTTAATACAGATAGACTAAAGGATCCTGCAGTGCGCCAACAACTAGGGGACCACCTTTCACAAGGATTGAACGCAATCAGCAGCACGGAAACCACATCCATCGAAAATCATTGGTGTGCTGTGAAAAATGTGTTCATATCCGGTGCTGAAAGTATAGTCGGCCGGGCGCAAGGAAGAAATAGTGCTTGGCTTTCCGACGAAACTTGGGCAAGGATCGAAGAAAGGAAACACCTTAAAGCTCGCATCGCAGCTACCCCAGCAGCAGGGAGAAACGAGCTTGAGTCTACGTACCGCATGAAGATGAGGGAAGTTCACCGTAGTGTGCGACGTGATAAGCGTAACTACATCAACGCACTGGCTACAGAAGCAGAAGAAGCCGCTAGTAGGTGTGATAGTAGGACCGTCTACAGAATTACCAAAGAGCTCACTGGTGTCCAGAGCTCTAAACAACACCTGGTTAAAGACACAAACGGATCCCTGCTAATTTCGGATGAGGACCAGCTCATAAGGTGGAGGGAACACTTTTCTGCGGTTTTAAACCGCGTTTTCGCAAGTGAAGTGAACCCTATTCCCACTGAGCTACCCGAAGTAACAATTTCCCGAATACGCACCGTACCCCCCAGTAAAGAAGAAATTATCACCGCCATCAAAGCACTGAAGAACAACAAAGCGGTTGGACTTGACGGTATTCCTGCAGAGCTCTTAGGAGCAGCCCCAACGACATCGAGCGAGCTACTGCACCCACTTATTAAGAGAGCTTGGGAAGCAGAGAGCTTTCCTGAAGAGTGGAAAAAAGGAATGATTGTCAAGCTCCCAAAGAAAGGAGATCTCACACAGTGCGAAAACTGGAGAGGAATATGCGTTCTGCCTGCAGTAGCCAAGATAATAGCAAGGATAATATTGGACCGAATTAAAGACCACCTCGAAGACACACTCGACGCCGAACAAGCAGGTTTCCGCACTGGATCTTCCTGTGTTGATCACATCAACACCTTGAGGATCATCATCGAACAGTTCGTTGAATATCGATCACCACTTCACCTGCTGTTCATCGATTTTGAAAAGGCGTTCGACAGTGTCAATAGAGAATTTATTTGGCTTGCTTTGCACAGGAGGGGCATCCCAGATAAATTGATTGCTATTATCAAGGCTACATATGATGGATCCAGGTGTCACGTTTTGCACAAAGGTAGGCTGTCAGAGGAGTTTGAAATCCAAAGTGGAGTTAGGCAAGGCTGTATACTGTCACCAATACTGTTCCTGTTGGTGATAAGTGACGTACTGCACGCAGCTTTGTCAAATGGATATGGAGGAATTCAGTGGACTCTGCAAACTCACCTCAAACATCTGGACTACGCGGACGACGTATGCTTACTCTCTCATAGGATCATGGATCTCCATCAAATGACAACAAGGGTGGAGAGAGAAGCAGAAATCGTAGGGCTTAAGATCAACTCGGCAAAAACTAAAAGGATCAGCCTTGGAACTTCCTCATCAATCCAAGTAAATATTTCTGGACAACCGGTAGAGATGGTAGAGGATTTCCAATATCTTGGGAGTATTATCTCTACGGGTGGCGGAACTGAACTGGACGTAAACAGCCGAATCAGAAAAGCAAAGGCTGCGTTCGGAATGCTGTCCAAAATATGGAGAAACAACTCTTTTAGCTTAAAGACCAAGCTACGACTGTTCCGCTCCAATGTTGAATCCGTTCTGCTTTACGGCTGCAGCACTTGGAAAGTCACTGAAATTGTCACTAGAAAGCTGCAAACCTTCGTTAATAGATGTCTACGAAACATCTTGAGGATTTTCTGGCCCAACCGTATCTCCAATGCCGAACTTCATGCGAGAACGGGTCAGGAGCCCATAGACTCCATTATACGAAGAAGAAAGTGGCAGTGGATTGGCCATACGCTTCGAAAAGGCGATCGGTGCATTGCATCTCAAGCAATGCAGTGGAACCCGCTCACACAGGAGGGAAGACAAGTGGGCCGGCCTAGAAGTACATGGCGAAGAACGGTCGAACAGGAATCGGCACGACTGGGGAAAAGTTGGAGAGAGCTGAAATATATTTCAAGAAATCGTACACGATGGCGCGTAGGTGTAGTGGAGGCCCTATGTCCCGTAAGGGAAACATCACGGACGTAATAGGTCCGAGGACCTAAGTAAGTAAGTAAGTAAGTAAGTGATTACGATCCCTGGATTCTGAAATTTAATGTGAGTAAAAGTTCAATTTGTTCAAATAAAATAAATATCTATACATTTCAGAATAAATAGAAAAGCGGTTCTAATACACCCTAAGGTCATGGGAAAATGGAAGGAAAAATTAAAACAATAATAATAATAAAATTTAAAGCAAGGGTTTTTTTTTTTAAATAACACACTGCTTTACTAGGCCCTTGTAAGGCCTTACAATGTGAGTCATTTCATTTATGCGACCTGAAAGTGAATGTCTTATAAACAGGGAAAGGATTTTGCTAACTTTGACTATTTTTTTTTTGCGTGATCGTAAGAAAGTATCGACTTTATACAAACACGATTCATGTCCTTCTGATTCAAAATATATGTATTTTATTTTGCCTTTTTTTGCCTTTTTTACCCGTTAGTGTCTTTTTGTCCATTTTGACTTGTTTGATTTTTGTTTATCAAAGTTAAACGAAAATATCTTCAAAAAAATTCTACAAATACAAACTGCATGTAGTTTTTCCATTTCCAGTTAAGATTATTTCACTTAAAAAAATGATCCTAACACAATCTTAAGCGCACAGAAAACAAATTTGCTTCCCCTTAACATACAGGATAAAGAACGCAGGTAGTGTTGACTGTAGATAGAGTTACTATGATCTTTTCTCAATAAAATTTCTTGTCCTTTTTTTGTTGTTTTTTTTTTTTACACAAAAAAACTAGATCTTGGCATTTCTCTATTAATTATCGTGCATTTCTTTGCACTGCAAATATCAATGAAAATTTGGAAAAATCTAAAGGGCAAATAATTGCAAATGAAGTGTTGAAAAAGTTCACTACTGTTTTTAATGTAAATCGTGGACTTAAAACTGTTGAGCAAATGCTTTAATAAACGGCGACGTCAACTCCACACTTTCCGAAAACGTTGAAGTGAATGATGTAGAGACTAAATAGTTAAAAATGGGCTCCACTCGTTTCTGCTCAAGTAGAAAGGTCCTTAAGCTCATTTAAGACGCTCCTAAGAGACAATCGTAGAAGGATGTTACCTGAGAACTTCAAAAAGCTGTTAATAGTTCAATGCTATTATAATTAGATGTTAAAGTTATGTTTATATTCTCTTTATTTAATAAATGCCTTTTTTGCCTTTTTAAGAATTTTTGTTTGCCATTTTTGACAACTTGTTTAGTGGAGCAATAACACTGTTTTGCTTTGTTTATTTTATCAATAAGACTTTATTATTTATACTTTATACTATTTAATTATATAGAACTTCTGGTCAAAGGTCTTAAAGGAAATGAAATAACTTGTATAATGTGCGCCAAACTGATTTGTATAAGGTCTTTATTAGTTACTATACAAACTAGAAAATAGCTTGTGTAGACACTTAAACAAGTTAAATTGTTAGTTGGGTAGACAGATAGACGAATAGACGGATAGACAGATAGACGGATATACACGGATAGACGGATAGATGGATATACGGATAGACGGATAGACGGATAGACGGATGGACGGGTAGACGGATGGACGGATGGATGGATGGACGGATGGACGGATGGACGGATAGACGGATAGACGGATAGACGGATAGACGGATAGACGGATAGATGGATAGACGGATAGACAGATAGACGGATAGACGGATAGACGGATAGACGGATAGACGGATAGACGGATAGACGGATAGACGGATAGACGGATAGACGGATAGACGGATAGACGGATAGACGGATAGACGGATAGACGGATAGACGGATAGACGGATAGACGGATAGACGGATAGACGGATAGACGGATAGACGGATATACGGATAGACGGATAGATGGTTAGACGGATCGACGGATGGACTGATGGACGGATGAACGGATGGACGGATGGACGGATAGACGGATGGACGGATGGACGGATGGATGGATGGATGGATGGATGGATGGATGGATGGATGGATGGATGGATGGATGGATGGATGGATGGATGGATGGATGGATGGATGGATGGATGGATGGATGGATGGATGGATGGATGGATGGATGGATGGATGGATGGATGGATGGATGGATGGATGGATGGATGGATGGATGGATGGATGGATGGATGGATGGATGGATGGATGGATGGATGGATGGATGGATGGATGGATGGATGGATGGATGGATGGATGGATGGATGGATGGATGGATGGATGGATGGATGGATGGATGGATGGATGGATGGATGGACTGATGGACGGATATACAGATGGACGGATGGACGGATGGATGGATGGACGGATGGACGGATGGACGGATGAACGGATGGATGACTGGACGGTTGGAGCGATGGATGAATACAGAAGAATGTATGGACGGACTGACGAATGGATGGACGGATAGATGGATGGACGGACTGACGGACAAAAGGACAGAGGACGTAGAGACGGACGAAGTTAAATCAAAATTAAATACCGTCAAAAGTAAATACCATTTTTGAAAAATTCTAAAATAAATCAAAATTGTTTAATGAAAAATGAGCTTAAACAAGCAATGTAACTTCTTATCTGCAAAAAATTGTATCTTTACAAAATTTGAAGCAAAACGTTCTAGCTCCTGTTCCAGTGAACCAAAGCAACAATATATTTACTTTTTTGGACTTTTCCATCATCGACATTTTTGTGTAAATGAAACCAATATCATTCATTTAGAGCCAGTAAACAGCTGTTCTTATCCACAAAGTATAAAATAATTTCCAAAAATTGTTTTTAATATAAAAATATTAAATATTGAACTATTAATACAAATTTTATGCTGAAGCTTTTTTTGATAATTGAATTTTCACTCGTCTCATGCCTATAAATGAAAAAACAAAAACAAAAAACATTTACAAAACCAAGTCGATAGCTATGGTTACACTTCGATCTCCAATTTTATAAATTATATTCATCTGAATTCATTTATTTCTATGTACATAAAACGATCAAGTTATCAGGAATAAATATTATTCTAAGAAATATTTAATATTTCGGCTTATCCAAATGAAATTAAAATAAACTTAAGGTGGGCGAATATAATTTTGAAAAGTGCCATGCCACTGATGTAAATATTCCCACCATGTCATTCAATTTAAGTAGGTATTTGTGGTTTTCTTGGGCCATTAGGGGAATTGGATGAGAACTTCGGTTTCTCAATGAATCAAATTCTGTTCAATTATGGGTGATGGTAATGGCAGATGCACAAACGCATGTTATTCATTTTTTTAATAAACAAAAATTCTTGTCGGTTCGGTTTGGTCTGATGGTTTTGAAATTCGATACCTAGTAAAATTAAATTGTATTTTTTTCAAACTAAAAATATAATCTAAATAAATTTAAATTTAATTGGATCCATTTCTTGATAAGAGAACCTATAAAAACAATAAAATCGTTTACAATGTAAAAAAAGTATTCTGAAAAGACACTGGCGCTGGCTGGTATTCAACATTTTTTTCAAGACAACCTTCGGTTTTCTTCCTGAAATGCCATAAGAAGTATATCTTCATCACAAAGTCAGTTTTCCTCCTTGATATGGTCACTTAAATCTCAACCTACGAACTGGGTTTAAAAACTTTTTAATATTTCGACTTTCGAGTATCAAAGTTACTTTCAAGTTTTCAATGTTTCTATTATTCACATATTCATGCGGATTTCATTTGAAAATTCAAATCAATATTGAAAGTTTCCCTACTACAATCAACAACAACAAAAATGTGTATTTCTTCTCAATTTTTAAATTTCCCCATATACATACATTTGGATTGATTTTAAACCATTTTCTTGTCCTTGCCAGAAAATGCAGCTACTGTGTTATACTTGATCCCATGGCTCATGAAAAGAAATGAAATTTTATACACATTTGATGCTCGGCAGCAATACCCGAAAATGCATTTAGCCATGTACAACACCATAGTAGGGTGGCCCCAATATATTTTGTTGCTATTTTTTTCTCAATTATATTTGATTTATTTAAAAACAAGATATAAGAGAATGATTGTTGGCTTTAAAAAGAGGATTGCTTGCGTTTATTCGGAGTGCAATGAAATCCTCCAAAATATTTAAAACGATTTTTTCGATTTCATGGCGAAAATATAGATCGGATGAAAGAAATAAGTCTTCGAGAGCCAGTAAAATGCCTCAGTCATTCCAATTGCCTTGAATAATGCCAATGGAGCCGCTTTAGCAATGGCAATCGCAATATTGCCCCGTAGATGGAATGCGATTATTGTTTTCAATTGCCGAGGCAAAAAATGTTGCCATTTGTTTTTTTTTTTTTTTTCAAAAGGGTTTCTTTACGACTTTTTAGACATATTAAAATAACATGTATGAGAACTTGTGAAAAAAAAATGTGTGATTTAAAGTTTTATATTATATTATTATCAAAAACAGCTAATTTAACTGAAATTGCCATTGCAATGCAACGCCCACCCAAGCAATAAATTGACATTCACATTGCTATTGCCATTGCCTTAAAAATTGTTAATGGAGCCACAGCGTAGTAAGAAATGGAACTGAGTTATGTAATTATATTTTGTAGTTAATTTGGGCCCATCCAACATAAACTATTTATTTAAGGACCACTCTTTTGTACAAATATATAGATATACCAATGTCAACACATTTTATGCTGATTTCTCTGCATCTAATATAAACTGCAGCACCATATGCATTGAAAAATAGGGATAAGAAACATTTCCAGGTGTCCTTGGTTTCGTGTGACTGGGTGCATCTGCATATATTTGAAGCCATTCCCAGAAGATATATCTCCTGTTCAACAGGAACACACTTAGCTAATCAAAGGCTATGATGCAACCACACATCCGCAAGGAATAAAAACTTCTAATACTGCATTAGCAGTAAAATATGTGATATGTGAATGCAGGTAGATATATGTTTAGATTTAATTTCATTCCTTATTCCACTCGTATGTCCTTTTCCAACACGAAAAAAAAACAACAACTAGAAGATTTATACTAGGAGATTACCAATTTTAAGATATTTTCAAAGTTTTCACCCCCCACTATATGCAAATAGTGGAAGGAAACATGCACTACACAAACATCCTTCCTTTGAGCATAGTATTTTTCAATTATCATCCTGGAATCCATTATAAGGAACTCCTCCAAAACTAACCATCTGGATAAACGAGCTTTGAAACTTTCTACACAGGATTTGAACAAAATTTAAGGATATTTTTCTCCCAAAAATGTATGTGTATCCAACAACAGGATCCTAGCAGGTGAATAGTTATAGAAAAGGTTTTCTCTTTATGTAAGATGATGATTAAAGAAAACTTAACCAATGTGCAATTTGATAGTTTTTATCCTAAGTCTTACCTCTACATTTATTTTAAGGACATTTTAAAAGAGAGAGGATAAGACAATGTGTGTTTAAAAACTTCACTTGTTAAGTAAGTACTTGCAATGTTTTTATCTTAAATGATGCTGACTACTTTACTGTAGTACTCTATGACGACAACCACATGCCTCTAGAGTTATCGTACATAATGTACATAGAAGAAGAAAATTATAAAGTTTCTCAACGCCCGATAACAAGAAACTTATCAAAGGACTTAGTAACCGGAAAAACGAAGTCATTGCCACCTAGTTTTCAAGATTTTTCACTAAATGGCTAAAATTTAGAATCGAATAGAAAAGTTCTGTTAGTGATGGTGTTAAAAGCGTATGGCTGCATGCTTCATCCTACTTGAACTCGTTCTTTTTTTATGGTACTTTTGTAGAACGTGATGCTAAAAAGCTTGTTGGGTGTACGGAGTGTGTAAGCCAAACGTAAAGCTTTAAGAGGTTTAAAGTGCTGCATGCTTCAGTGCTTTGGTTTTTCTAGAGTGAGCATCTTTTTGTTTTTTTTTTTTAATAGAACATTGTGGTTTAAAAAGTGTTTTTCTGTTAGTTGAAGAGTGTTAGAAAAAGGTGTAGGTAGGTATAGATGCAGTCAATTGGAATGCTGAGGTTTTTATTCATAACATTATTTTCAAACTGTTTGAGGTAGACAGGTATGCTAACCATCTTAACCATATCAAACACACTTTGGCTTTTCAGAGTTCACTTTTTATGATTTGCATTTTATTGCTTCACCATTTGATAAATGACACGCTTAATCATATGTTTTACTTGCTCTTAAAAATAATTCTTGGTATCGTGTTAAAAAAAAAATTCGGTTTGATTTTCGAAAAGACGTCTATTGATCTGTCAGTCTGTGCTTCCTGATATAAATCGAGCTAGAGCCTTAACGAATAGACGGATTTGCTTCAAATTTAGTGCAAAACAGTTTAATATAATTTTCTAGATTATATATACTAGCGGACCCGGCAGACGTTGTCCTGCATGATATTTCAAGCGTTTAGGATATTAAACAAAGTATGAAATGAAATAGAAATAACATAATAATTTCATAATTCTTTATTTTGAAATAACATCAATCTTTCTACAAACAATTTTATCTTTTGCGAGTTGATGAACAATATTTTTAGTCAATTCCTAAGGAGTATAAATCAAAAAACTTGACGGTTTTCCAACGCGAGAACACGTCACACAAAATTGGCCATGTGAAAAGACCGGATTTTCTAGATCCAACCCAAAAATCGACATTGTTTGACCTTGTGACTTATTAATAGTCATGGCAAATGCCAAGCGAATTGAAAATTGCATACGTCTGAATGGAATGGGTGAGTCTGAAGGGATCATTGGGATTCGTGGCAGGAGAACAACTCTACCTTCAAATTCGCCGTTCAAAATTGTAGCTTCAAGAACATAATTTTTGTATGACTAATCTTGTACCGTTGCATAGCTTAGGTGCATTTAAATTCCGAAGCAAAATGATAGATGAGCCAAGTTTTAATCGCAAGTTATGTGGTGTCATTCCTGGTAAATCCAGCGAACTCAAAAATTTAACACGATAGTTGACTGCTTCGTCAGTATCGGTAAAAGTGTCGATCGATTGGAACAATATCTCATTGCCGAGCAATGACTGTTGGATTTTGAAGTTAATAGTGTTACATTGATATTTTTTGCAGCTAAAATATCTCGTTTACGAAGCCACACATGATTAATATAATTAGCTTGTTGATCTGGGAATATGCTTTCAATCAATGCATCTTTCGTATTTACCATGTTGCGGAAATTGTCTGGATATTTGATGCATGGTGTGTCTCCATGCAATGGCATTGTTCCATTTCCAATGATTCGTATATCTCGACGTTCAAATGCGTCGCTAACCGTAACAACTGGAACTTCATTAATGGTCGGTGCATTATATCGGACCGCGTGCTGCCCAGATAGTACTTTGTCTGCTTTGATGACGATCGTATAGTTCTCGTTTTGCAGTTTGTTTGAAACGGTATTGAACCAACTGGATCAACTGGTTGTGATTCTGAAAAAACGGTTTTAAAAAAACAACAATTTGTCGCTCCTCCATCTGCTCGATATGGTTGTACTGGCAGCGTGCGTTTATTTGCTGCTTCTCATCACCCATGTTTACGTAAATGGCGATACATATAATATCAAAACACAGCGTAAAAAAAAATCAAATGCATTGAATGAATATACATACACAAAATAATGAAATAAATGAATGAATGAATGAATGAATGCATTCACAAAAATTCGTTCAAGTGGATCGAGCCGTTTAGTTGCAGTATAGATAAATAACCTAGATACTAACTGCAGCGCCATCTGCCGGGCTGATTTGTGAATCTAAACCGTCCAGGGCGCCACCCAAACGCATACAAAAAAAATTCATTCAAATCGGTGCAGCCGTTTAGGAGGAGTTCAGTGACTTACACACGTACAGTAGAATTTATATGTATAAAGAAGAAAGATATATATTTACATATTCGTATATCAATAACTCACTAGTCACTACGTATCTATGCAAATTACAAAACATATAATTTTCCGTGTAATTTTTCACTTTACCCTCTTTTAATTGATACCGAGTTTTACCTCATTAATTATTAGAGGCCGTAAAAAATATTCTCTTCCAGTGTTGGTTATGGTAACCAATCGAGTGTATAGAGAATCAAAGATCTTGCCGTTATACTAACTTTATGTAAGGTGTTTCGGTCACAGCCCGTAGTAGCCCGTAGCGTAATGGTTAGCGCGTTGGACTGTCACGCTGGAGGTCTGGGTCTCAGTCAAATTGGGTGGCGCAACGGCTCTTGAAGAACCGCGGCCTAGTGACTAACAACTTGCAACCATTCCTGTGTGCGCGTGTCGGCAGGAAATGGAAGGGACCTACAATTTTATGCCGAATCCGAACGGCTTGATAAGAAGCACTTATTCATGACAAGTTATGCTCTTGGAGGATTTGTCAATTCCTCGCAAGAGGCAGTAGCCCTGAAAAAAAACTTCTCAGCCTCGTCCACCTAAAAATTAAAAAACTTTTTTCGGGGCTACTGCCTTTTACCAAGAATTGGATAATCCTCCTAGAGAATCATTTGTCATGAATAAGTGCTTGTCGTCTAGCCATTCGGATTCGGCATACAATTGTAGGTCCATTCCTGTTGACCACCGCGCACAGTAATGGTTGCGAGTTGTTGTGACACCCAAATTTATTTATTCGGTGGCAGCCAAGGCATTGCTAAGGAGAGTTTACTCTGATTAGAAGCTAGTCTTAGTTTTTCTTAAAATTAGTAGTGGGGGTAAATTATGTTATTAGGGTTTTCAATAGTTTTTCATTAGTTTATCATTAAGGCCGTTTAATTCCTCTAAGTTCCTCTTCTATATAGTAGCTCATTGGACAAGAGTCTCCTTCGAGGGTTTCAGTTGTTTATTCCCCAGATTGCGTTTAATCATTTGAACCACTCAACAAGCCGTTCGTTGGACAAGGCTCCCCTGGGAGGGTTCCGACCGTTTTATGCACCAGGTTGCGTCTTGGGTAGATTGTATACGAAATACCGTGCTAGTTATTGAAGACCACTCATTGTTTATAGAAAATACCTTGTTAATCATTTAGCATTGCAAAACACAAAATATGAAAAACGATGTTTAAAACCTAATCCGAAATAATAAAAGGAATTTGAGATGAAATCCGAAAAAAAAACTAATAATAAAGCTGTTCCATCGGAGTTCTAAGGACATTCCATAACCCAAGAAGAATCCTGGAAAACTCTGAGCCTATCTCAGCCTTCGAACAACAGCATCACAACCAATACTTGTCCTATGTTCTACAGAGCAAGTATACAGAGAAAGAGAACGAGAGAAGTTTCAAAGACCATTTTAAAGTCTACAAATTAGAAGTGGGTTAAAAAAAGGGACATTTGCGTTTCTTTTTCGCATTTTCAGTTTGGGTACCACATTAGATTTTGAAATGAATAATTTAAAACTAAAAAAGGGACTGTCACTCCAAAAGCCGAACGCATGCATGGTTTACCTAAATAAAACTGTAATTATACAAAATGTTCCTTACGAACAAAAATATACGTTCAAGTTTCCTAGTACTATTAACTTCCGTTTTTTTTTTTTTCATTTCATTTTTGTCTTTAATTAAAAAAACACTAATTGCGACGGTTGGCGAACAAAAAACATCTGTCTGTATTCGCAGTTTTCAGCTCAAAGCAAACATTAATTTCTCCGAAACTCTTAATTGCTTTACTAGCTTTATTTTAAGGAACCCGGAAATTCCACTACCACTATGATAACAAATGCATGATGCATATAAAATAAAATAAAAACTTTAATTAATGAACCGTCCGTATTCCTTGTATGCCAAAACTACACCATATAGAGCTAGAGAGTAAATATAAGAACAAATCAAATCACCATATCCACAGCCACAAATTCCTTTAAAGCCTCGGTACATCCCAGACTTCTTCGTAATTCGTTTGACTATAAACATTCATTACTATGACAATCCAATAGCAAATTTCCTACCAATTGTCCCCACGACGACAGTATGTATTAAAAGGGAAAAATGAAAGCATCAGTCTTTATATGGGGAAAATGATTGTTTTTGTAGACACAAAAATAGAAAGGACGAGGAAAGAACGCATTGAAGTTGGTTTTTCCTTCTTGGAATGATTTTAAATTTATTTTAAAAGCCCAATTTACACAAAGTTGGATAAATCAGTTCTCTTAAAATGAAGAGCGTTTGTTAAGTGGGTGACTAGTCTTTGATATAGATTGCCAAAAAAAGAGAAAAGTCTGAGACTGGTATCAGTCTCGTCCCATTTTGGTCTCGTCTTGGCTTCATCTCGGTCTCGTTTCTGTCACGTCTCTGTCTCATCTCGATCTCATCTCATTCTCATCTCGGTCTTGTCTCTGTGTCGGGAAACCATGTCGATACGAGTCCAGGGCTCTCATCACGTAACTCTGACGATATCGTAATCGGTATCTATGCTTCACGTAAAAATACAAAACGTCTATCTTTCAAATGATATCGAATTGACGATTTGAGTTTATTTGCTTAATGTAATTACAAACAGCCGTCATTTGCTATCGTCTCGACGATATCGACTGCTCGATACCTATTTAGCTATCGTCTTGGTGTGTTTTGTTAGTTTTAGATGTAATTTCTTATATTTTACGAGCCGACAGCAAACTTTGGGATGCATAATAACAAATATAAGAAGATGAAGAAATTTAAATATTAAAATATTGAAATTACTTCTGTTTAAAGTGGAGTGAATGAATACAAGTCAATTAAAAAGTACAAGTGACCTCAACTCCAGAAATTATTGTGTTTCGCCCAAGGTATAACAGTGGGCTCTTCTGAGATTTTTATAAGAGTTGGTAAACATCGACCAAACTTTGTGTCTTAGTAGGGTATAACAGACTTACTAAAGAGCCCACTGTTATACCTTGGGCAAAACACAATAATTTCTGGAGTTGAGGTGACTTGTACTTTTTAATTGAATTTTAATACCAAATATATTTATGAGGTTTATAGGTTGATAGCAGGTTTCATGATACCGAAAGTCGGAAAGGTTTTTTGCAAGTGCTTCGTTGTCTTATATGGCGTGTAGATTTACAAAACGGTAAATAGACCAATAATGCAACTCCTTACTGGTCTACCAACTCAAATCATGCGTCATTCGTCGTCATTCAATATGTTATTGTGGCCAGTAGTAAAACTTTGGGGTTCCTGAGTTATGTGGCTTTAAAACCACAACAAACATCACTCATGCAATTTTCATTGTTATAACTAGTACCAATACCAACTCAGCAGTATGTCATACATTGTTGGAAAGCTTATTTTATGTACTTTATTATACTATATGCCCTGCATCTGTAGATCATGGGGTTCCATAGGTATTTGGTCATAGGTGTTTTGAGGGCCGAATATCCCTGGAACGATAGGGTCTACGGCTGAACAGCCATTTGACCAAATGAAGTATACACATCAATAGACTTTTTAACGTTGTATGAGGCATCTGTTTAGTAGGTACACCGCCTACTTTATATTTTATATTTCAGATATGTTTTTCAGAGGCTCTCAAGCAAACGATAGACGCCACGAGGGTTGACGTATTACGTGAACCAGCTATTGAGGATATCGTTTCTAGCTATCGTCTAGACGATAGTCGTCTGAAAAGTCACGTGATGAGAGCCCAGCTCCAAGATTTTTCTGCCGAAATTTGGCGTTAGTCTTGGCGGTCTTCGTGATTGATTTATAATAGAAAGAATTGTAAAACAAAATTATAATCTTATGAAAACATTTTGCAGCAGACACTTAATAGTCCAGTGCGATTATAAAATTTTATATGGGGGACCCAGCAGTTTGTACCACCCCAATTTTTTTTTATTCGATAGAGAGTTGATTTATTAAAGGCTCCATACGCAGATTTATTTCTCATGCATATCATTCTGTTTTGGAGTCATCGTTGGAATTGGAAGAGCCATTCGATTATAATTCTGGATTCGACTATTAAAACTTGTGCTTCTTATGTGGTGAATCAGCAGGAAATGAGTCGCGGGAGGTAAGAAAACTTAACTGAATCGCACCTTATACTTTTTTTTTAAAATTATATACATGAGCACCTAATTTACATATGGAGCCTTAAATAAGTTTTGAATGTTCGGTACTTGGCAAAAATTAATTCCTGGGTTCCAAATAGAAAAGCCGTTTGCATAAGAAAAGCGAAAAACTAAAATTTAAATCTTAAAAACGGTTTTAGCAAAGAGAAATTCTAACTGGTGCGAGACCAAATCAATATTTTCAGCCAAGATCTCAGATTTTAAAAAAACTAGTTCTGCGGTATAAAACATTTTTTTTTAATAGAAAAATATTCATAACTTTTTTATTTATTGAAATACAGAAAAAAATTGTATAACAAAATTGGTCGACATTTTAAGTCCAAAAAACTTGTCGTAGAAAGTTTTTCAAATTTTTGGTTAAAAATGGCATAAATTTAGGAAAATACTTAATTTTTGTAGTTGTTGGCCTGTACCTTTTTAAATGTTAACAATAACGACAAAATGTTTAACATACAAAATATGAAATTTTATTCTATGCCATTTTTGTTTTACAATTTTATTATAGGACTAATATGAACCGAGACGGGAGTTAGTTACACACGACCATGACCGAATCGAAATGAGACTGAAATTTCTTGATTTTAACAAAACTGAGACGAGACTTACAAAAATCGCACCGAGTCTCGTCTCGTCTCGTGGCAATTATTAAACTCTTAATTAAAAGGTGTTCTTACAATTTAATTTCCATGTAAGCTTATTTTATACATTTTTCAAATTTAAATAATTCTCTTTACCACACTGCATAATTTGTATAACACGACATCACTCAAAATCCTATTTGTGTAATTTAATAGAAATTTATAAAACATTACCAACAATTTCCATGAACAACGCCGTAATAATTTTAAACCATAGGAATATGCATGGCTGTTGATAATTTGTTCGTCTCGTCATCAACTCTAATGCAATAAAATATTTGCTCACATGCGATATTCCATAATATTGTGTAAATGCCACAACTATTTAACAAACTAGTGGTCAGTTTGAAGGGTGGAATCCCTACCAAAAAAAAACACTGTTAAGCGTGGTAGGATCATGGACGAAATTTCTTTGTCAATAGTTTAAACTTTTCAACATAACATAAAATGCACGTGCTGCCATCCTCGCCGCACAGCAGAAATGTAATGGTAAATATGTAGGTATACAATTTTTGTCTGTTTTATTTTTTTTTTACGTAAGTTAAGTTCTACGTGCCATCTGTGAGTTGACTTGTGGGAGTGATAAATAATAGCACTATGTAACCGTTGGCGGAACACGAGAATAAACTTAAAAAAAAAAAAAAAGTTTGCTTTCTTTATACTCGTTAAGGGAACGGAATTAAAACCACATTGTTGAATGGTGTTTGCATAAATATTGTATAATTTATTATACGGATGAAATTAGCTGAGGGCGTTGAACTAATTTCCTCAAAAAAAAACACCCAATATAAGAAATCATTTTAATGGTATTAGGAAACACTGAACCAGAAAAGCTATCTTACGAAAATCAAATTAAATTACACAAGAATTGAAATAAATAGGAAACCTTCAATTTCTAGATCCGAATGCATCTGACATGGACATTGAAAGAAAATAAATATAATACAAATTCTTAAAAGGCAATACAGGACAGAACCAAAAAACTATTTTTAACGAAATTAAACACAATAAGAGATCGATTTTAAGTGACGCTGACTTTGAAAACCACAGTATTGAGTGGTTTTAGACGAATGAGAATATTGAAAATGAAAAAAATATTTTTGTTTATTGAATTGAATTTTTGATCGAATTTGAATTATAGAGTAAGAACCCAGAGCCGGCAGACATACGTCATCTATAGTGGGGCCTAACGTGAGCCAGACACTTAAAATATGTCAAACTAATCGTGCCATTTACGTTGTAGTTTTAAAGCTTATATTTATATGTTTAATGGAAAACTGTTTAAAAATAATTCCCCATCAGCTATACATCTACAGTGGGGCGTATTCATAAGCCAGACAGCGTATTCATAAGCCAAACAGCTAAAATAAAAGAAAAAATCACGTTTTAGTAACAAATATTTATTATTTTGACAGTTTTATGATGATGTAAGGCCCCGCTGTATGTGTATTGCTGATAAGAATATTTGCCCAAAGAAAAAATAAAATCTTGATTTGATTCTGTTATGTAAATGGCACGATTAGTTTGACAAATTTGAAGTGTCTGGCTCACCTAAGGTCCCACTGTAGATGTCTGGCAAGTGTCAAATAAATTAAATCACGCCATCCCCTAACACATATTAAAAATTCAGCTTTGATAAAAGAACGCAATGTTGCAACATTTGTATGCAACTTTAACACTCGCTACCTCTTAATTGCACCCGGATTGAAGATTCTTAGTATCCATTTGTACTTAGCTACCATATATGTCTGGCGGCCGTGGGCTCTTAGTCTATTAGATTAATAATAAATCAAAGGAAACAAATAGTTTTGTGAATTTGTTCCCAAATTTTAATTATATGGAGAAGTTATACATGAAGATGCTTATTAATTCGAATACCACAGCACCAGTCAAATCAAGTATTACCTCATTAATAAACTAACCCTGCGCCTCCACGAGCAATAATCGATTTCCGAAAATCGGGCATGCAAAGGACATTTCCAATGTAGACCACAAATTTCATGAAATAAATTATTTTACCAAACCGATTTCCCCAATTTGTTCTTACCCTGTGCCTCCATAAGCAGACATTTTTGACGTTTAATAATTTGACGTTTAATGTCAGTTCTATTCACATTTGTGCTGCTTTTCACCTTCACATGTAGATTAAAGTTTTTATTATTTTTATTTATTAATGTTATGTTATTTATTATATAAACATAACCTTGAAAATATTGTCCGCTCCGAAAAAATTTATATATGAACGAATGATATTTGAATTGCCTACTGGCATGGCCCTACATTTTTTCCTCTAAGATCAATAGTTTCGGAGATATAGATCAAATCCCGTTTTCCAAAATTGGGGAATTCCCCAGGGATATGGCATGGCGTCCCAAGAAACAGGACTTAATCTTTTGTGATAGTTGATTCAAAATAGCTTTTAACGGCCTTTATACCTTAAAAATTGGAGTTCCGTCCCGGCGTTCTCACTTGGACTCTTCAGTTTACAGTACTCTTTCAGGTTTACGAAATTCACCTGTCCTACATTTCGTTCCATAAAAAAATCTACCTTACCTGTGCTATTAACCTCAAACAAAACTTGTTTTATTAAATTTAAACTATTAGAAATTAATTTTTTTTTTTCATTTTTCAATTTTTATTCATTCAAATAATCAAATATAAACAGAGTAAAAACTATCTGAACCATTGTTACATCAAATATTAAAATATGAAAATTAATTTCTGCACAATTAATATTTTATTAAAATGAACGCAATTAATGAATAGTTTTCAATTTTAGTTTTTTTTTTTTTTAAGGAATATTGATTTTTACTTGCTCTAAAGGGGAAGTACTGGTTGCATGTAAAAACAAAACCGAAGTTTTAATCATATCTAACATTATAATACGATCATGAAGAAGTTCAAAAATGGGTTTCATCATGACGTCGCGTCGGTCGGTTGGTTCTCTTTTCAACTGTACATCAATAAGGAACTTAAATGGAGGAACTAATTTGCTTCAAATTTGGTATATAGCGTTTGCATCCCTAGAGCATTTGAGGTAAGCTTGCCTTAGCTTTTCTAACAGGGCAACAATCTTTCATATCTTAATTGTACCAACAATATCGCATTGCAAAATCTTAAAAAAAATTTGAGTAAATAATAAAAAAACAGGCTTTTCACTTCTTACAAGCTTCCCCATAACAATGCAATTGTATTTATTAAGTTAAACGTCTTTATGTCTAAAATATTTAACCACATTTGAGTCTTCAACAACAAGAGCGTGTTTTTGCGATCCAGGTCGTACATTTTACTTTAATTTTGCTCGTAGATACTTTTTTACATACCGCACTTTTAATAGCCATCAACCTGTTGCCACTTCTCTCTACGTACAACACAATTTTGCAACAATTTCAATATGCAGCAAAATTTTGCTGCCCGAATGTATGAGTCTGTCTGAATTCAAATTATGTTGTATGTTCCTCAAGAGACTGCAGTAAAAAAAAAAAAACCAGCACCAGCACCAGCATACATTGTTTGAAGCACGTTTTCATAAAATCTATATTACTATGAAAAGTGAAAAGTTAATTTGAGAGCTTGTGTGGGAAAAAAGAAGGTTAACAACTCAATATTGGAATCCACGAAAGCATCACTGCTCTTATACGTTACTATCGTATCGATTCGACCGTAGACAATAAAATTGAATTTTGATTGAATTTCATTGTTTACTATTATAGGAAAGGGTTATGGTTTATGGAACTTCGCATGAATCTTTTCATTAAATAAAAAAAAAAAAAGAAAAACAGACTGAATTGGTTCTAAACGGAATTAAGTGGTTTTAATTTATTGATGGATTGAAGAGGGTTTTTGATTGCTTTGAAATAAAAATGAAATTGATTTGTATTATATTAAAATACAAATGGAGGACAACTTTTAAGTAATAACAATGCTATAGGACTTGATTATTGAGTTAAATTAATTTAGAATTGAAGAACTAATTTTTAGAAAAATTGATTTTAGGGATTAACAAACAAAAATAGTTTTTGATTTCCAAATAAAATCATACTTGAAATATTTTTTTTTTAAATCCAAATATATTGTTTTCAAATTGTTTGTATATGCAAGTAAGTAAGGCAACATTGAAGCCTCAGAATAAAAATAGAAACTCACTATATTATGAAGTTTAATCTGTTTATTTGTTTGAGATAAAAATATAAAACATTTAACAATATTAATTGATTTTGTATGGACTATATTAATTGAATCCATTACTTTCAAAACATGTTAAGTCCATCCTATGCATTTTTCGTTAAAGTCAAAAAAACTGTAATTTTCGAATACATGGACAACTTAAACAAAAAACAAGTTTGCTTCAGGATAGCAAAACATAACTTTAATTTTTAATTTGAGCTTCAAAGTCTTAATTCCATACAATTCAAGAACACATTTAGTTTTTCAAAAAGGACTTAATATATCGATTCAATTATGGAACCGATTTCAGAACTAGCAGTGAACTTTACTCAATTTTATCGAAATTTATGTAGATAAATAGTAGATACTGAATAACTTCTTATTCGCATACAATAATATAGCTTTATTTAAAACTAACGTTTTCATCTTCAGGTTTTTAAGCATAGGTTTTATATACATACATCAATGTGATGAAAAAATTATACATATACAAATAATTTTCAATTTAAAGAGTTAAAGTAATTTTATCTAATAATTATGAAAGCTAATGATTCGAACTGGTTATAATGAAATTTGATGAAAGTAAGTGAATAAATGCGTTTAGAATTTTGTCTCAAATATGTCTTTAGCTGTTAATGGTTCTAAAAATGCATGCAATGAAGATCGTTCAAACAATTTGTTTTTGTTCATATTATTTGTGCGATGTATGTACAATTCTTCATATGCATTTAATAATTTTGGGTTATTTATTTGTTTGAATAATCTAAGACCAGGTTGTGATTATTATCAATCATATGTTCAGCTGGAGTCGACTCATGCAATGTCTTAGAATGGATTGATTTATAGTGTTCTGACCATCTTATTTTTGCCGTTCTTCTCGTTTGGCCAATATATGTACTGTAAAGATATAAAACTTATTGATTTCACAATTTTCCATATCAGTCAGTTGTTTTTTGCACAACAAAATGTTTTGTAAACAAAAATTAAATAAAACTTTAAGAAAAAAAGTACGTATACGCCACAGTGTACCCACGTATTATTGTCGTTTTTGGAGAGAATACAAACAGGATATGCTTATGACATAATTATATGGTTTGGTCATTTATTTTGAATCCGATCATTGCTGTAATTTAGTGACACTAAACTAACATTAAAATAATTTTTCTGATTTTCCATTTCAGAAGATTTTTCAGGACACATAAGACATTAACAAAATTTATTAACAGTGTAAATTAATGAACACTTGAATTTCAACATGCGCTTTGTGCTCGTGTCAGAAAAAAAGTTGAGGTTTTAATCAAATCTAACATCACGATGATGGAAAAGTTAAAAAATTTGAATTTAGTTAATCAGAACTTTAAGTGCTGACGAACTGGCAAGAATAGGATTATAAAATCAACACTTGGTCTCAATCAGGCATACCCAACAGTTAAGGTCCCACCCTGTGATCTTAAACAGGTAATCAAGAGTAAGTTTCTAGCTACAATAAACAAGGGATGGAGCTCGCTTGATACCTGTGTTACAAATAACCAGAAAACTTTGGCCTAGCTGGCCAACTGAGCAAAAAGTCTCTATCTCTTCTCGTGAGCATCACCACCGGAAACAACCAACTGTGTAACCACAAGATGCAGATGATGTGGTGACGAGGATATTATGTAATTATATACAAGCTTCTTTCAACAGCTGGGTGAAAAACTTAGAAATGTTAGAAATACTAAAGATTGGTGGGATCTAGCAAACGAACTAAGATGTAGTAAGTTCAAGAAAGGATCTAGTATTCATTGTAATGAGTTTCGTGACTACTTCAATCAACTTTTAAATCCCCCACTATTGACAGAGGGGATAATAGAAGAACTCCAAGCTTCCTGGCCAACCTCTAACGAACTTCTTGACTGTGAAATAACATCTCTGGCAATATTCGATGTACTTAGTAAGGCTAAGAATAATAAAGCACCAGGTTATGATCGCGTGCCATATGAATTCTTTAAAAACGCACCCCAAGTTCTCATTGATCGACTTATCGGAATTTTCAATAGAAATCTGAATACAGGTGTGGTTGAGACTTCTTTTAAAAGGTCACTTATATTCCCCATACATAAAAAAGGTGACCCGAACCGTGCAGAAAACTACAGAGGAATAACGTTCATGGATGCTATGGCAAAAATATTTACTGGTGTACTTCTCAAACGACTGCAAAGCTGGGAAAGTCAAAATAACATCCTGAATGAGTACCAAGCTGGTTTCAGAGAAGGTTACAGGACAGTTGACAATCTTTTTAATCTGTTCAATATCCTGAAGCTACGAATGAACGAAGGTAAAAAAACTTACTGCTTCTTCATCGATTTCAGAGCGGCATTTGATAGTATAAGCCGAAGAGCTTTGTTTTTTAAACTTAAAAATATGGGAGTCTCGACAAAATTTCTTAATGTTTTGAAGGATCTCTACCAAGATACAAGAAGTGCGGTCTGGGACGGTACAAGACTATCAGACTGGTTCAACAATGAAATGGGAGTGAAGCAGGGATGCCTATAAAGTCCTTTTCTGTTTGCACTTTTCGTAAACGACATACACGACTTTATTGGAGCAAGCATCTTATTAGAGGGCCATATTATTCGTTCACTCCTTTATGCGGATGATATAGTCATTTTTGCGAAAACTCCACAGGATCTTCAAGGTATGATAAACAGAATGGAGGAATATTGTAAAAATTGGAACCTAGTCATCAACCTGGATAAATCAAAAATAATAATATTTAGAAAAGGTGGAGGCAGGAGAAGCAGTGCAGAAAAATGGGAGTTGGGAGATACGTCGATTGAGGTTGTCAACAAATATAAATATTTAGGAGTTTGGCTGACACCAGGACTGTGCTTGAAGGAACATCTGAAAGACAGGGCGCAACAGGCTAAAATGAGCTTGAATCTTACTTGGCATAATTTTATTATGAAAAAAGATGTTGACATACCAACTAAAGTGGAATTGTTCAATGCTGTAGCGAGATCAATTTTGGGATATGGAGCACAAGTTTGGGGACATCAACAGTTTGATGAGTTAGAGAAAGTGCAACGATACTTTCTTAAAAAAGTAATAGGCCTCCCACAGACAACTTCGAACTATATGCTCACTCTGGAATGGTGCCATTTTTTGTATTTACCATGAAATATCACATGATGTACATTAAGAAAGTTTTAACAACCTACCATGAACACCGATTGCCTCAAATTTTAGCGAAAATTGTAATACGGAAAAATATTTATTGGTATAATACTTGGATGGAATTTGACAGCTTGTAAGGAATGGATTCTGAAGATCCTGTAAGCACAAACTTTTTACAAAAGGCCCGGGATGTTTCTGTACAGATTTCAAACCAGGACTTGGAAATATCACAAGAAAGGACGAGAAACTCTACATCACATGGACTTTATAACAATTTAAATTATGAAGACGGAAGCAGATACATGCTAGTGCTTCAAAATCTAACCGATATAAGATGGATTTTTAAGGCTAGAGGAGGTCTTATACTTTTGAATGGAATATTTTCGGGAAATGACGGAAATAACCGCTGTTCGATGTGTAATCTTGAAGAAGAAGAAACATTCCAACACTTTATTGGTATATGCCCCGTCTTAAGAGAAGTACGTGTCCAATGCTTTGGAATGAGAACTCTGAACGCAGAAAATATTATAGCGATTCTGAATGGTGAAGGATGGAATCAGCTGTTAAAGTACTTACCCCTAGCGATTAAATATCGTGCCGAACTTATAAGGGAATTTAACGGATAGTATTAGGATCATTAGATAAACACTCAGCACATTAGCATCAAAGTACGGTAGATGGTTAAACATCAATGTTCGGTACAAACATGCAAAAATATTGAAAAAAATAATACATGTTATATTAAGAACAACACTGAACTACACAAAAGGATAAGATTATTAGATCGCAACAGACGACGTAAATCATAGCAGCTACTTATTGTTGAAAGTTAAAATAGTTATAATTATATAAGTATATATATATATATTAAGATTGTTATTACAATGAATTATGAAATAAACAATTTTACTACTACTACTACAAGCTTCTTTGAGATTCGTCTGTCCAAAGAATTCTGTCTACTGGTTATCATCCAAGCTTCTCCTTAGCAACCAGTTACAACATTCGAGTCTCTTTTCAAAAAGCGCTCTTATCCAACTCTAATTTTGACTTAACTTGTTAGTCTGATAAATTTATTTGTTTTTCTATTCTTTTATACCACTTATTGAGTTAATTTACCCATTAAACATTCATACCCCAAATTTAACTCTCCCTGAGAAGACGTAAGGTAATTAGGATTTTCACAGCAAGTCAAGAAGGCATAAGTACACTTTTAACCCTTTTCATGAGTGCACAGTCTTAAAAAATACCTAAAAACTATCAATTCTTGAAAAACCACAAAGTAGTTAAAAAACCCAAAATTCGATTTTTTACCAGTTTTAGATTTTCCCAAGTATCATAAAATGTATGGGTTTTTCAGTACTTTTATGAATGATTTTTTTTGTATTATTGTTTTGTACATCAGGTAAAAATAAGAAAACTTTCAGCCCTATCGAGGTATCCGTTGGGAAAAAGTTCCGAAACGATAGTCCGTTCCGATCGAAACCTAGATTTCGTTCGAGGTATCCACTTCGGAACAAAAACGATAAAGCATACAATCGCATTCATTTGACACATTCGTCCGGATTAGTTCAATAAGTGAAAATCGTTGCGAAGTTTAAGAGTTTATAAATTGCTCCACAAAAATGGATAGTGTTACTTTATCATCTATTTGTTAATTCAACCAACCTCTCTTGCTGAGTCATCTTCGTTGTTTATTGCAGTAACGAAACAAAATTATATTTATTTATATTTTTTTACTTGCTTTTCTTAAAATATTCCGCAACTATTTTCTGTCGGAGAATTTCGGAAGAAATTTAACGCACAACTGTCAAAAATCCTGGACTGAACGCAACTCATCGCGTTTTCAAGATTGTCTGATCTGTCAAACGGAACGGATACCTCTGTAGAAAATTCTCCGATTTCGAATAGATCGGAAAAAAAATTTCTCCGAACGGATACCTCTATAGGGCTGTTTATGTTTATTACGCATTTTTTGAAAAAAATTGACCTCAGAATCAAAATTTTGCTCGGGCAAGAAAAATTGAACACCATTTAAAATTGAATATCTGGCAACCCTAAAAATATATCAGCTCAATTTAAACGTAGTTCTAAATTCTACAAAAAAAAGTCTAAAATGAGGTCGCTACCTTTAGCACTGACAGAGAAATTGACCTTAACATGGGTCAGGGTACACCAAAGTTAGCCTTTCTTAAATAGTCATAAAGTGATGTCAAAGTTGAAAATCAGACTTTACTGTTAAACAATTTTTTCTTTAGAATATGACCAAGAATTACATCCCAAAGTATGGCACACGAATTACCGGACACACTGTATAATGCGATATACGAGTCACTTAATAAGAACATCCACTAGGATTTTCTAGTAAAATCGCTTAATCATCGACTTGCATTTACACATAGGACGTTCAAGGTTCTTACTGAAAACAAAATTCATATATTTAATAATATTTAATCGAAAAAAGCAGAAATCATTTTTGTGGACCACCCTAATTTATATCCCAAAAAAACATAAGACTTTTATAAAATCAATCCAAACCTGCAACAATATTTAAGATCCCTTAAAAATTATTATTCATGGTTCCTTGACTTCAAGTATCAGTATATTAGCCTCCTAATTTGTGAATTATTTCGAGAGGTCTTTATCCCTATACTTTATAATTAATATAACAGTTAAGCATCTAACCCATAAGACGTTAACACACATATAACATAAAAGACACAGCTATAAGGTATGGAATGTCAACACGTTTTTGTGTTGACATTACTAATACCGTGTAAATCTGTAAACCTATACTATACTCGTACATCATTATGGAACTCACAGATTTGTCTTTCTCCCCCAAGCCATATACGATATGTCTTTTTGGATTAAACATATACGCATGCAGTTACTCGTGTAAAATAAAGGAAGCAGCTCTTTTTTTGTCGTTTCTTTTCAACAATTTAAATTCATTAAAAGTGTCTGCGTTAAAAAGTATAACACAATATAGACACCCTTGAGTTAGAACATGTTAAATAAAAATCACTTCGTGCAAAGAAACACGATTTTCAAAGTATATGTACCTACCGAAAAAGCACTATAAGTGCCATATGTATGTACATTTGTACACATATTGAAAATGTGTAACCAGAGGCGAATAAAGCAATTTCCCTTTTTTGTTTTGTTTAATTTTATTTCATTTATCTTGGAATTTTTCCTTCCTAGATTAACTGTTAACATCAGTAGGTAGGTAGGTGCCTTGGAGAAGCTCCTAGATAATATGAGATGAGTGCAAAAAATAATGTTAAAACTATACAAAAGCATTTGTTTTTTTATTGTCTTCCTATTAAGAACATGCAACTGGGAGCTCTTGGTGTTGTGTTTACATAGGCAAAAACATGAAAAGTGTTTACAGTTTCGTAATTATGTAACGTGAAATGAACTCTTGAGTTGATTTCCATGACACTGTTTTAAAAAAAAAAACTTTTGTTAATTGCTATTCTGCTAAACAAATACAAAAAAAAGTACAATGTCTATACGCGAGAAAAGAGTAACGACACAAAATTGCAACCTTGTGGAACACCAGCTGCAATCCTGCCATAAATAAAGTCTTTTCAAATAAGGATGTTTTGCAGTTGGCTCATCAGTAATTGATCCTGCTGAATAAATGTTTAATTAAGAGCAATTAGTATTAACTCGAAGAGTATATACATATATATTCCATGTCCGAAAGGACAATAAGCTCAATTTCTGCATCTCTGACAAGTATATTGAAAATAATTTTTTATATTTTAATTTGTACTTGCTGTAAATCTTTTTGTGAATTATATTTTCAATTTTCAGGCATAAATGGTTGTGTAATTTTCAGTCTTATATTTATAATAAAGCAAATAACCACCACCAAACCAATATAACATAGCTGACTGGAATTATTTATCTCGGATATAAATCAGAGACACCATCAAGGACGCACCACACCGACATGAAAACTCTCCCATTCTCATCCAACCTCAATTCGCAATTTGTTCAAATTGAATATTGTGTTGAGGGTATGCTTCTTTGGCAGGATTGAAATTGTTTGGTTAAAAGGAAATATTGAATTAAACGTTTGTAATATACAGTGCATCTCTCTATACATACACATTAAATACATACATACTAGTTCTGTATTTACGTTTTTAAACAAATAATAATTAAACCGTGCAAATTAATCATACCATTGCTCTGTCATTTACTACGTTTCAATTAATAATGTTAATTGTTTATTTTTTACTTGTTTTATTTAAACAATTATAAACCATTGAAGTTTGTCTTGATATATTACTTCATTTATTCATGACATATTATCATACGGAATTTTAATCAAAATTGTGTGTGAGTGATGTTGATTTATATCTGTAATGGGCTCTTTAAACGCTCGAACATGGTGCGCGTAAACTTGGTTCGACTTATCTCCGCACACATTGAAACCAAGCTGACACTTACCGCTCGAACTTCGTTATTATTTACGACACAATGTCATTCACTCCAAAACAATATTTTTAAATTCCACTATTTGACATTATACTTTTCTGTTTTTGAAATTTAATATTGAAATTTAATAAAAAACTGTCATTATTCTTTTTTGTTTTTATATCGAAATGTTCAAGTAAACGTAGTAAACCAGTCCGCAGACAGTAGAACTTGGTACGAAAACACGTAGCCCCGCCCTCGAACATTGAAAAATATCAAAATACTTTTGATTTTTGGTGAGACCAAAATTTTGTTTGCTGATACCAAAAAATTGGTACTAGAACCAGTCCGCAGAAAATTAAAATCAACTCGAACATAGTACTCGAACCAAGTTTACTAGCACCATGTGCGAGCGTTTACAGAGCCCTTAAGTCGAAATATTTGATGAATATGTAGCATGTTGTGGAATTTTTGTTTAATGTTCGCAAGATGCCTACAAAGCTGCTGATGCGAAACGAAAAATCCCATACAAAAATGACACAACGAAATCATAAACGAAAAATTTCGTTCTGCTTTTCGTTTTGCAGTACGCTGTTCAATGAGCAAAATCCATAATTGTAGGAGATATTATTTAGAGAGTCTACAACACCCTTTTTTCGCGCAGAATTAATTGACCAGACCATTAATTGTGCGCGGAAAAACGAACATTTTTGAGTGTCGTTCGTATGTTTGTTTTTTCTTTTATTACAGCATGGCTTTCTGTGATTGTTTTTGCTTTGTGTTTGTTTTTTTTTTTTTTTTTTTTTGTTAATATTTGGTGACACTTTCAAAGAGATTTTTTTCGCTGTGGTTTCCGTAAGCATTTCGCTATCGTGTTGGAGACCAAAGAAAAATTTCGTTTCGCATCGGCAGCGTACTAGGCTCACATATGTATGTACGTAATAACAAATTTGAAACCTCAATTAGTTAAAGAAGTTTTGCGGTAGGTATGCCTGCATTTTTGGGTTAAAACGGAGTATTCAAGAACTCATTTAATAAACTGTGTAAGTAAGTGTATAAAGGTTTGATACCTATAATTAAGTTAATTGAATGTTGACTTTGAATTTAAAGAGTCTTTTTGGGTGTTATTAGCAGATAGGTACTTAAGATTCGTACACCCCTATTGCGATTGTCAATCATAGACTGATAATTCATAAATACTGAAATTCGATATTAAGCAAGCCAACCGCTAAAAGTTTTGGTCACTGAGAATGATACAGGCCGTTCTAAATTACAAAATAAAAATGAAAAAATAGGTGAATTGTTGATAATATTTTGAATAAATTGCCTTCTAAAATGCAAAATTGCAATATTTATCAATATATATACAATGCTTAAAGATGGGACAGATCTGAGCTTACGAGCTTTAACTCATTATGGCAGTACAGAACTGGTACTCTTGACTTTATGGATAACGAGATAGACCAAGAGCCCACAGCAAATTTAGGGGTGTGAAAATGATCCAAAAAAAAAGTATATGAGTCGAAAGGTGTAGTAATGCTTATGAAAAAAACACAAGTCTTGCAGTCCCTGGAGGCGGCTTAAGAGGATGATTTTATGAACCAACAAAATTTTGTATCCATCCCTAGGTATTGAGCCCCTGATTACAGATCCGTATTTCTATGACCGTTTTCAATATTTGACTACGATTTGATAAGAGCATTGAATTTTGAAAGAAAAAATAGTACCAAATTACGTGAAATTAAAAAAAAAGGATTTTGAACATTTATTTTTTATTTTTTTATCAAAATTTTGAGTTTGAAAATTAATATTTCAAAAACTGTTCGCTAAAAGAACTTTATTTAAAAATGAAATGATAGAAGGGACTTCTGACTTGACGTATGAAAATAAAAGGGCGTTTTAGAACTATCGTTGTTTTTTAATAATTTTGTTACCCATTTTTTCGAGTTCTATAAACGGTCTGGCAGGGTAAATGCCGCCTCCAATCGGTCTTGGACATACGGATCTATAATCAGGGGCTCAATACCTAGGAATGGGTAAAAAATTTTCTGGGTCATACAATCATCCCCAAAGTTGATTTTTAGGGTTTTTCAAACGGTCTGGCAGGTTAAATGCCGCCTCCAAACGGTCTTGGACATACGGATCAGTAATCAGGGGCCCAATACTTAGGGATGGATAAACATTCTTTTTGGTTCATACAATCATCCTCAAAGTTGATTTTTTAAGGTTTTCAAATTGCTGTAACGCATCTTAAGCCGCCTCCAGGGACTTGCATTTTTTTCATAAGCATTACCGCACCTTTCGACTCATGTACTTTTTTTTGGTTCATTTTCACATCCCTAAATTTGCTGTGGGCTCTTGGTCTATCTCGTTATCCATAAAGTCAGAGTCAAGAAAACCAATTCTGTACTGCCATAACACATTTTCACACAAGTCATAAACAAAACCCCACTAAATTAAAACGATGTTTTTTTCCAGAAAAATGTCTTTAATTTTACCCTGGACTCCTTCTATTTTTCGAAAATTTTTACTGATTGGTTAAACCTTGACAAAAAGGGAGACATTTTGTTCCCGATATGGCACAACTTCTTATCAAAATTGATGTAACCGTTTTAGAGAAAAATAAGATTTTCTTAAACGGTTATTATAACCGTTAATTTGTATTTTTAGGAATAATTTTGTATTAACATCTGCAATTCACTATATTTAAACGATTTTAACATCTTACCATCTCTTAACAATTTACTCAAGTTAAAATCACAAAATGGTTACTTTAACTTTTAGATAAATCTATATGGCACCTGATATGGTAGGTATAACACACGGATGGACCCGAGGGGTCCAGGTTCGAGTCCTGCTGGTACAAAACTTTTTTTTAATGTGTAAATATCTAAGTTCTGGGTATGGGTAGTAGCCCGTAACGTAATGGTTAGTGCGTTCGACAGTCACGCTGGAGGTCTGGGTTCACTTCCCAGCCTCGTCCACCTAAAAACTAAAAAATTTTTTTTCAGGGCTACTGCCTCTTGCGAGGAATTGACAAATCCTCCAAGAGTATCACTTGTCACGAATAAGTGGTTCTCGTCTAGCCATTCGGATTCGGCATAAAATTTTAGGTCCTTTCCATTCCTGTCGACAGGCGCACATAGGAATGGTTGCGAGTTGTTAGTCACAAGGCCCTGGTTCTTCATGAGCCGTTGTGCCACCCAATTTATTTTAATTTTTTTATTCGGTATGGGTCAAATTGAAAGTAGGATAGCCACGGATACAGTATTACATATCCCGCCCGCACTATTTTGTTTACCGAGCATTTTGACTCATGGAAGCCAATGGTTCGTACATTGAATAGAGTAAATTGAGGTAATGTGGTGCAGGTGGATAATGTGGTATAGGCAGTTTTTTAAAAACCAAGTGACCAACTGGAAGTTTGGTATGCCTTGTTTACACATTTTCCCCTTAAGTCCCGGCATTGACACATTTTTTTTTTTTTTTTTTAATAATTAAGTTAAAATGATAAAAATATGAACATCGAATTCTTATTTAGAGCACATGATGGGCTTACATCAACACATAATTAATTTACAACGCATAAAAACAATAATTGGGTTCATCAAATTTAAAACCTACAAATGTACTTCTATCTGCTTAGTTAGCAATATGTTTGAAATTTTGAAAAAGCTAATAAATTGCTAAGTACTTGAAATTGCTAACTAGTAAAATGCTAAGCCCTTAACAATAAGTTGTTTAAAATTTGTCGCCTTTGTTTTTAATATTTGTTTAAGAAAATTGCTATTTATACCTAAATGGGGGAAATAGAATCCCATAAAGTGTGCCCTACGTGCCCAAGCTTTTTGTCGCAAGTTTTGCGAATCAACCTTTGAACAGGAACATTTGAAAAACATTGAACAACTAAAGAAAAATAAAACGGTTGAACCCTCCCTTGCATAATACTAATAGCAAGTTGAATTTTTTTTACAGATAACACAATTGATAGAGTTAAATAAATTTAGGGTTTTAAAAATTACAACAAGTTTTTTTTGGACAACACCATTGCGATAGCCAATACTTATTTAAAGTAGGAAAATTATTTGATTTTTTAAGAAAAATCTGATCCCGAGTTTTTGAGCAAAATTAAATTTCCATTTTGTTTGGGGTGTAAATGATTTAGGTACGCTACACGAAATTCTGTAAAAGAAAAAAAGTTCAAGAGACCTTAATTCCAGAAATTAAGGCTTTTCACCTGGACATGGATATGACATATTATGACATCAGTGGTCGATGATTGATGTTTACCAACTTGTATTTTTCATTGAATTATATTCAGTCACTCCACCTAAAACGGAAAAAAGATTATTTATAAATTTCTTCTTGTACAAATACAAAAACTGCTTACCTTAGGGATATCTGTCAAACGTAAAGTGCTATAACTTCATAGCCTGTTACAAATTTGAACTTGAAAAAATCTATTGTTACTGAGCTTTAAAATACAGATAAGGATTTTCCTTTTACTGCCTACATTTATATACAGTTTTATAAAACAGAAATTGAAATTCCAAATTTTTTTTTTTTATGATAACACATTTGCACTTAGGCTGCATAGCTTACATAATATATTTTCATATGGAATTTTTAAATGAACTGTTTTTAGAATTTTTGCTACTAGTACAGTAACTAAAGGTTCCGCCAAATAACATTTTTTTTTTGAAAATGCATCATCAACATCGAGTGAAGCTTCGGCTGTGCGCCGTCCTGTTGAAACCAAATGTTGCCAATGTCCTCCTTTTCAATTTTTGTGAACAAAAATTCGTTCAACATGGCACGATAACGATCGCCATTGACTGTAACCGCGATTTTGTCGCGCTTTTTTCAGTTATTGGCGATTTTTGTCATAAAGAAGTAATTTTAAATAAAAACATTGTTATACGATTTCAAAGTAACCTACTTTGCTCCAAAAACATCTCTGTAGACCGAATGGTTTCCAAAATACAGCATTTCAAAATCAAGCGCTAGAAAAAAAATATAACAAGTAGTGTTACCAAACAAAATAATGGAAAATAAAGAATGGTTGACATAAATGCATCAAAACACTGGAGCGTGTAGGTTGAGCCAAAATAATAGGACAATCATACCGGAAGGGGGGTCGATATACCCCCCTTAAGATGGGAGGGGCAATGATCTAAAAACATGACTTATGTTAGAAACAACACCATTGAAAAACAATGGTAACACCCACAATATTCTCCTATAGCTTATTTTGAACGCAGAAACCCATTCTTGAGTTTGCCTTTTAAATAATGTTATTTTTATCGATAGTTTTTGAGAAATTATTATATACCACAAGGTTACTGGACTATACGTAAATGTTCCAAAACACTATTAAAAATTCAATAAACTAAAAAAGTACGTATACATACACCAGAGTGTATCATTATTCCGAATTTTATAATTTACGTTACTGAACCTATTGTAAACTATAAAATATATTAGTAAGAAAAAATAACATTAAATGGAACTGTGGTCTTGATGTTTTTTGAGATAATGATAAATACATTTTTGTCATGAATAAAAAAAAATCATTACTTTAAAAGGGCATTTAACACACTTTAATCCATAAAAATTGGCGATTCTTCCGAGCCATCTGACTTGGACTCTTCAGTTGACTAGTGAGGACCCTGTCAATACGCAGTTTTTGTTAAGCAAAGTCCAACTTAAAACTGTACAGCAATTCTGCAATATATCCCATATAATTAGAATTCCTAATAAACTAGAGTAGTTCACAGTAAATATAAATACGTATAAGCCAGTTGCTAAAACCTAAGTATTTACTTTATCGAAGCTTCTACACCTTTTTTTTTTTTTTTGTTTTTCTGATCACCACTCTTTGTGATTTTTCGTTAAAAAAATACTATCTACCACACACATTTGGCAGCTTTCCAACTCAATTCCTCCAATTAGAATCACAAAATGTAATACAAAAAAATCCAATTTGTATACCAAACCCTTTCCATCAACTCTGGTAATCCGCACAGTTGGTATACAACAACAAAAAAAAACTTGTCACACGTGTTGCCTCGGAAATATGCAATTCGTTCAACAAAAACCATGACTTCCTACACAAAGCTATGTTAGAAAACATTTTGTTTCGTTTTGATAGTTTCTCGCTCAATCGCAACAACATACTCGTACATTATATGAAAGGACAAAAAAAATGTCAGGACACCAAAAATTGAAATCCATATGGAGTGCATCACGTATTCGAATCCAATGAACCAACAAGAGCAAGGATTGGCTTTTGGCTGGACGTGAGTGGAAATTCAATATTAAAGTTTGAAATAAAAAATACAACAACAATAACAACAGATCAACCTAACTCATGTCCTTGGTGAGAGAAAAAAAGCACAAAACTGGTAAAATAAATTGACATAAAACAACTTGCATGGAAAAAATAAATCCATAAAAAAGAAAACTCATTCAAAATTGGACAACAAAAAGAACATTTTAAATTAATCCTTAAAAATCTTAGAACACGAACGAAACAAAAACCAACAAAATAGGTACATACACCGAGATTAAGATACCTTTTTCTCCTTACTTAATTGATGAAAAGTCGGTTGATTTTGATTGATGACATTATTTCATTTTGAAAAAAAAAAAATAGTTACCTAAACCGGATATTGATTTTTTTCTATTTGCCATTACTTCGACTTTGCTCCATGTTTTTTTACCTATTTATTTCACTTTAAAAGTTATACACGGATAAATTCCGTGATCCTCTGTGGAAAAGTAAAAATATTGGTTCGTGTACCTGTTGGTTGGATGAAAAAAGAATTAAGAAGGAAATGCAGGATTTATGAGGCTTATCCTTTATTCAGCACGTTTTTTATTTCTTCAAGCGACTTTAAGAATTCGTGTAAAATAGCAACAAATCCCTTGAAAATAATAAAATTTATACTCCATAAGAGAGAGGTGGTTGCGAAATATGCTTTAATGGAAGGGAAGTACCCACTTGACCGAAGTGAGGGAATAGCATTATGGCAAAGGAGGATTGTATACCCGTATGCACTTTATATCCCGGAATTCGAAAGAGATCCCCACAGCAGCACCATGAACAAAATCGTGATTTATTAACGCCTAATTAAGAACAAATGTTTGCATGCCCCTATAACATGCAAGGCTCGACAGTCGACAGCTCACACTCTCAGTCTCGACGACGAGGATGATGCTGGTCGCGATAGCCTGGACGAATGAATCCTGGCGTTTGGCTGTTGGTTATACTGAGTTATGTACGATGAAAAAAAGTTCTTTTATGCAATATATTCCCTCAAATGTTATCGGTATGGGAGGAAAGTGAATCGTGAACGTGATGTTGAACTAGCTTTGAAATTACTTACATAAGTTGGTGAACATTTGGTTTAGACAAATGAGTCTGCTTGCAAATATTATATATGTACACAGCTTTGATACTGTGCCAGACGAAAAAACCATATGTGTATATCTATGTTCATGGAGACTGATATCAGTGAAGATAATTAAAGGACAATTCAGATGTATCATTAAGAATGGGCTGATTATTTCAATTAAATTTATAATGACTTCTGAACTGAATCAATTTAACAAATCCGAATACAATATGTAACAAGATGAAAATAAATTTTTTATATAACTATACATTTTTTAACATTTTGGAAAATAAAATTTTGAACCGGAATTGATTTTTAGTATTTAATAATATACAATTTTTAACAAAATTTCGCATTCTCTATCATCGTAATGTTAGGGAAAACATTATTATCTCTAGCTTTTTTCTTTGCACGAATCCTTAACTTGCCCTATACTACGTATATCGCAAGTAAGAAATCAAATTTCCCCTCTGGGGAAACGTCTAAAAACCATAGGTCGTTGTATAGACAGACAGAACGACCTACAGACAGGCAGATTTGCGACACCCACTTTTTTCGTGTTTGATATTTTTTAAGGAATCCAAATCCTGCCCTTTAGTATCGCAAGTAAAAACTCGTAATTGTAAATTGAAAGTTTTTTTACCAAATTTTAGAAAAAAAAAATGATTACTTTTTGGAATTTGCACAAGTTAAAAAAAAGGGTAATTTACCCAGATTTAATTGGGTAAACTCAAAAATGGAAAAAAAAGGTTTGTTTTTCATTTTCAAACGAGAATTCCTCAAAAATGTGAGCAGATTGCGAAATATAATCTAAAAATAACCTTAAAAACAAATTTTATTTCTTTGGTTTCAAGGCCGTGTAAAGGCTGTACTACAAAAACCTACTTTTCCCAAAAAGTACACAAGTGAGAAATAAATCTGTGCTCAAAAGGTAAAAGCTCTTAAGTCGACTTAAGTGGTTTAAGCTTTTTATCGCTTTCTTATATATTTTGCCCACAACCTGTATTTCTCTCTTACCCCTGTTGATAAATCTTTAAAAACAAGAAAGTTATGACCGTTTGTAAAATATCTTAAGTTAACTTCTTAGGTTCTTGCAAAAGGTAAAATAACTTAAGAACATAATGACTCATCTTATGTATCAATTTTTTTTTCAGAAAATACGAAGAAATTACTTTGGTAAAACATCGTAAGTTGTGTTTATGTTCGATATTAATCAACAAAGTAAGATCACTTATGTCGACTTAAGATGTTTTACACACAAAATTTCCTGCATTTAAATTTCTTAAATAGACTTAAGACCATAGTCCATATTTCTTTAACAGAAAGCTTATATCTTAGGTGACATAATAAAATAAGAACTGCAATAGTTGTTTTGGTAAAAGCACTTAAGTCCAAAAAACATAAATAAATGCATTAAATACTTCACTTGACCAACTTTTAGACACATTTTCAAATAATTGTATATAGAAAGATAAGGTTCTGAAAATTGTATCTTTATAACACTCTTATTTTTTTTAAACACAGATTCAAAGTTAAAAATTCACTTTCTGAAAAACTATGAAAAAAGACTTCAGAGCTTTTACATTTTGAGCACAGAAATATCTATGCTAAAGACACCTGCTTTTAAAAAAACATACGAAAATTAAGCCACCACACACAATTAACAATTTATTGTTTTTTAGCAAGCAGGTGTGTTCAGCATAGATATTTTTTTCTCACTTTTGGACTGTTTTGCAAAAAAAGGTCTATGTAGTTAAGCCTTAAGGTGTATGTAGTTAAGCCTTAAGTCTGTGAAACCAACAGAAAAATTTAAACTTTTCGTATTTTTGAATACAATATTGACATTCAAAAAGTAGAGTTCTTGGGAAGTGTTATACTTCTAGGTTAAATGTTTCGTATTATGTATTCTTAAAAATTATATATATGTAAAAAAAAAAATAAGTAACAAATTTGGTTGTCATACCAACCTTAGGTGATAGTTGTTTTTCAAAAACCGAGTTTTGGTTTCTTAAACAATATACGAACCCAAACATCATATAGGGGCATATTCATAGTCGCAGATAGACCCAGGTTTAACTAAACTAATGTTTAAGACAATTTTGGCTCAATGAATACAGACCGATTTTAATTACAAATTGTTGGTTTTATATTTTTATAAGATAATTAACTTGGTATACTACACAAATAGCTTCAAATATTTTGAAATGATACACTTAAAAAAATAGAACCAACGTCCGAAAATTCAACCAAAGCTATGTTTAACTTAGACCCAGGTCTAAAATGACTATGAATATGCCCCATTGAGGGTATTCATGGAACATCGAAGGTTTACAAATTGTGTAAAATTATAAGTTTACACAAAAGTTTGCATGAACGACCTTAAATGAAGCGTAATTGAATCAGCTGTTTGTTAAATGTCAATTATTAAAGGTAAAAAGTTAGACGTGTTCGGATTTCAAAGTTATTTTTAAATGCCTCTCCCGAACTAACGCGAAATCGCAGTCGATTTTCTCGAGATGATAAACAATGTAAGATACATGACAATAGTAGTGTTTTAAGCGTAAGTTATGTTTCAAGGTGGAACTTTAATAGTCGCATGCTCACGACAGTGTTTGAGCGAATTCAAAAAATCATATGGTGCATATTAACTTTCGCTTTGAGAAGTGAAGAACGGACCGTAGTGCAGCTCATTGGTTTATGACATCTGCGCTTCTTACAGCTTCCACCTATTTAGAGGATCTCCCAAGCCAATGCAAATCATTTGTTGAAGACGAAGAAAACAACAATAACAACACGTATGTGGCTTTAACGTCGACAACAATTAATTCGCATTTGTTTGTGAGATCTTTTATATTTCTACCTTAATAATGTACGAAAAGTAGCTTTCATCATCGTTAAGTTAATGTAGACGTCCGAATTATTTTTTCTTGCATAAACTACGTTTTTATTCACAACTTTTAACTCCAACTAATCGCAATTCTCTAGTTACAGAACACGGTTAAGTTTGTTTTAGTTCTTTGAGATATCATATATGTATATCATATTCTAAACACGTCTAATTCTTAAAGTCACAATGACGTTTGATTTATTTTACCAAATCTTTTTCCAAGCAAATTCATTGGGTAATTTTATCCAATTTGTGTAAATTATTTCCCATACAGTTCATTAACCAAATGGTATAAACTAACGCAAATGGTAAACTTATGTAGTGTTTTATATCGTTGCATGAATACACCTATTAAAAATTTAAAACTTCCCTAATTTTTGTAAAACTATATGTAATATTTAATTATATGAATTTTCCATACTGTATCTACATGTACGATTCATTACTTTTTATTGATCCATTATACCTAATAACTGAGATCAATTTATTGCTGCAACGCTTCGCCTCACGTTAGTTTTTCTTAAACAGTTCTGGCTCAAATTAAAAGCGTTTTAAAAAAAATGGACCCAGGGGCCGGCAAAAAATGCCTGGCTGGCAAAAACCCTCGCTACGCCAGTGGTGAAAGGTACATTAACTGTCTGCAAAGTTCAGCGTCATTTGAAACCAGACTTACTATTTACTGAGGTACCTACTATTTTTAAATATATTTTTTATGTAACTTTATGATTTAAGAGCTGAATTTGCACTATTCTGTCTTGTTCAATTTTTTTAACTTTGCTTTTAAACAACTTTTTTTTTTAAGAATTTACCATATTTCCACCCAACTTTTACTACTGTCACCATATACCGAACTTAAAATAACATTAATTATAATTATTCCTTCTTCGTGACATTTCTTTAAATGTTAAATTCTAAATGGGCTTTAGGTCTATGTTTGTATCTAGGTATCTAAATCAGACGACGTTTCAAACGTGGTTACGTTTTTCTTCAGGTCTCTAAAACATAGTTATTAATATTTTATAGCTTCTATTTTAAAAAAAAAATTATAGAATATGTATGTACTTACAACTTTTTCTTTTATAAAAATGATATCAAGGTTTAATCCTCTTTTGGTGGAGCGGGGTTTTCAATAAGAGCGCTACAAAAGATTTTTAAATAAAACAAAAACGGTTTTGGATATCAATAAAATTCTCTAGTCCTGTGAAAGTACGTTCGATGCCATTATGTATGGAACTCGATTTTTTTTTGCATGGCCACCACGGGCACGCTTGTAGAAGTCCAGACGCTGAACCCAATTTTAGACGGTTTTCAAGCATAAATCGGCCGATACTGCTGCAATTTCACGTTCGATATTCGTACGAAGTTCATCAATCGTCGCTGGCTTGTTGGCATAGACCATAGACTTGACGTAGCCCCACAGGAAATAATCTAACGGCGTCAAATCACACGACCGAGGCGGCCAAGCGACTGGACCATTTCGTGAGATAACACGTTCTCCAAACTTGGTTTCCAATAAATTGACTGTGACATTCACTGTGTGGCTTGTGGCGCCGCCGTCCAAGTCCATATCATCCAATTGGGGCCAAAAATATTCGGTTATCATTGAACGGTAGCGATCCCCATTCACAGTAACGTGCCGGTCTTGGTCATCACGGAAGAAGTACGGCCCAATGACGCCGCCGGCCCATAAACCACACCAAACCGTAATTTTTTCGGGATGCAATGATGACTCATGGAGTACGTGTGGATTGCTGCCTGACCAATACCGCATATTTTGTTTATTGACGAAGCCATTCAACCAGAAATGAGCCTCATCGCTGAAGATGATTTTTCGATGAAAATCCGAATCATTTTCAAGTTGTTGCTCAGCCCAATTCACGAACATACGACGCTTCTGGTGGTCAAGCGGCTTCAGTTCTAGTGTCAATTTAATCTTGTAAGGATGTAGGCTAAGATCTTTTCGCAAAATTCGCCACAACGACGTCGCAGAGATGCCCAACGCTTGAGAACGACGTGTGAGAAACACATTTGGGCTTTCTGCAACTGAAGCCTCAGCGGCAGCAATATTCTCGACACTACGGGCACTTCTTTGTCTCACTGGCACGGGAACATTTTGTACTGTGCCTGTGGATTCAAATTTTTCCACTAGACGCTCAATTGGTGATCTGCTAGGACGATTATGACGACCATAAATTGGACGTAGCACTCTTAACGTTGAGGCCACTGACTCCGAATTTCGGTAGCAAATTTTAATAATTTCGACTCGTTGTTGGCTTGTATATCTTTCCATCATGAAATGGCAAAGCTTACTGAAGAGAATTGTCAAAAGAGCGGCAAAAACCCTTTATTTTTGTTTTTGAATTCAATTATTATTCTCTTCAATATTAAGAAATGTCTTGAAAAAGACGTTTTTTAAATCAAAATTTTGAATAATAATAAATATTTCAAACCAAATTTATTATATTTTGAATAATAATTCAAAATATTTTAAATAATTCTAACCTAGAAAAGAAGTTAAATATAAATTCTTAGTTTTGGTATATTGCCTCTCAATGAGTTGACCATATATGCTGCTAAGTCCTTCACAATCTGATTGTTTATTAACTGTATTTTCTGTGTTCCAAATCAGGTCTATGTCCTTCATTTATACAATGTAAAGCTAAAGCTGTTTTTTGTGAATTTCCGTTATTTAAATATTTTTGCATTGATGTGCCAACATATACTGAAGGACAACTCAATATTCCATCACCTAAACATTTTATTTTATACACAATATCTGACTTATCTTCTTTTGGTAATTTACTTTTAAGTTTTGAAAATATAGATGTTCTTGAAGTATTAGCTGATTTAAAGGCTATACGAACATTTTCTTTATTCCATATTGGAGCATCTAATATACGACTAGAAAGATAAGGAATATATAAAACCTTTTTATTTGTATATTGTTGAACATTTGGTTAACCTATATTTTAATATCCCTCTTCTTGTTTCGCTGATTCTCCCTATGTAATTTAAAAATTAAACAACCATTGAGATACAAGTAAAAAGCATCAAAAAGAATTTGTGTCCATTAAAGCCAAAGCCAATATGTCCCTTTTTTATACCTTTTATATCATGTACACGATGGGTCGCACGTATCTTCTTTTTGGAGAAAGAAAAATATAAGAGCTTGGAAAATAATTTAAATTAGTTCCGTGGCCTGTCACGTCACGCTGGATGTCTGACGGTTAATTCTCTATTGCGCCTAAAAAAAAAATGTATTTGTATGGATAGGTACTCCCTCTTGCGGGAATTACATTTTCGAAAGCAAATCTTGTGATGAAAAAGTGTCTCTCACTTTATTCGTTTGGATTAAGTAGAAAATTGTAATTCCCCTCCATTCCTACCAAGAACACGTTTACTCAGAGATGATTTAGAGTTTTTGAGTCACTATGGTTTTTGAGTACTATGGTCCCTTCCATTCCTGTCGAAAGGCGCACACAGGAGCGGTTGCAAGTTGTTAGTCACTAGGCCCTGGTTCTTCATGAGCCGTTGTGCCACCCGATTTATTTATTTTTTATGATTTTTCATTTAATATTTATTCACCCCTTTAGGCTCTTTAGCTTGGCCTACTCATTTATACAATAAAAGGACTGCCAAAACCCATTACATTGTATAAAATTCTCCATTATCGTTATATTCAGTTTAACAATAAAGTCTCGAAATTTGTTTACAGTAAACCAATACACCCTATAGGACAAAAGTGAAAAATGCATCAGATCACCACAGGCACTACGTGACTTTTTCCCATCATAAACCGTTTTAAAGCCATCAGCATCTGCATCCCAAATACTCATACCTACATACTCACGCAAACTTTATATTTGTTTTAATTTTATCATTAAAAATAATTTTTACGGTTAAACCACTATACCTAGGTAAATCGATAGTGTCCTGCTGTTGTCCAGCTGTTCTCCAGCTCATAAAATCTTGTAATGAATGCACCAGAACAACACCGGCTACATTAACAAAAATTACTAAAAAAAAAGAAAAAAGCAAGGACCGAAAGGAGAAAAACGAGAGATTTTTTTTTTGTTCCATCACATTTCCTCCCTCAGGAGGTTGTATTGTATATGGAGCTTTATAGTGTCAGGCTTTATGACCCAACCCCATATAATATAAATCACCTCGCCTCGCAGGCTATACCTACTAAGGACAAAAGCAGTGCCTCCTTTTACGCTCTTTGTCGCGGCAAGCAAATCTGCAACGACAACCACTTGATGGCAATGTGGAATTCTATCTGGTGCGATTTGTGTGGCGTGGCGATGAGAACAAAACACAACAAAAAAAATAACACAACGCTGCAATTGAAACTGACCACCCGACGTTATTCATTTTATACCTCGCTAAGGGATACGTTTTGCAGTCCAGGCAGTCACGTATCCGACTTGGACAAAACAAACTCTATACAAGCCTTGTTTTCCTTGTTAGCCACGCCACGACACGACCCACGAGTGGCAGTGCGGGCTTGAGTTCAGTTAAATTAACGAGCAGTTAAGGAAAAGAATAAAGTTATAGCCTAAAAAAAGTTTATCTCGTATTACCTACATCTTCATTTATCCGTCTAAATATTTTTCTTAATTGCAATCTTTGCTGTTGTCATTTCAAGGACTATCCATTAACTGTTTATTATATTGCAAATTTCTGATAGCAAAGCTTTAAACAAAAATATCGTTAACAAATTCACATGCGCAGTTCACACTCTGAACTGAACCATAACTTTAATGAGAACTATTCTTCCCTCGAAATTTGGAACTCAATTTTGTAAATGTTGCCCATAAACCAAGACAGTTATTAGATTCATAATTATAGCATTGGAATGATATATCTTGAGTTGAACAATAGTAACTTATTTTTGTTTACCTTAGATGTTGGATCAACAAGTGGGCAGTAAAACATAAGATACGTCGGGAAAAGAAATGATTTGTTTATGTTATGCGTGTATAGTTTTTTTTTTTTTTGTATGATGAAAAGATATTAAATTTTCAATTCGTTGAAAGTTGGCTGAGATGCTGAGCAAGATGGATTGTATGTTCCAGTACCTACAATGTTTCTCATACATATTTGGTTAGGGTTAGTTTTGGAAATGCTTAAATTTCTTTGGTCAAAATTACGCCACAATACACAAATTTCAACACATTCCATTGAACAGTTGCAATCAAAAAAAATTAACAACATTAAAATGGATGCCTATTTTTGTATGGATGCCCTTTTTGAAAAGCATACACAATTTTTTTACTGCTTAAATTCTTACACTATAGTGTTTTGAGCAAAGCAAAATTTAATTTTTTTTGAAAAATTAATATTTCAAAAAAAAAAATGTTTTTAAAAATTTGTATATGCAATATTATTTAAGTTTTTGATAAGCTTCTGTATAAATAAAACAATAATAAAGTCAAAAACATGAAAAATGATTCCATGGAAATTTTTGTTTAATAAAGAAAAAATATTATTTTTCTCAGAATTATATTTTAAAGAAGATAGACATTGTTTTATTAAAACTCTAGGAGCCATTTTTGAGAAAAAAAATGATTTTCTTAAGAGCGATTGAAGTTATAGTAGGAAGGAACCGTTAATTTTGGTTCAAGAAAAATGATTTCTTAGGAATTCTAGATAGACCTGCCCACGAGACGAGACTTCGTTTTAAGCATCCGAGATGAGACCGAGACGATCCTGTATATTTGGACCGTAATTTACCGTGACTCTCGTCGGTCTCGGCTGTCTCAGCAGAAGAAAAGGCATTTTAAGATCGCTAATAAATTGAAAAATACAATTTCATTTAAATATTTATTTTCTTCTGCAGGTATTCAAACTACATATACATTATGAACAAACTATATTTTGGCGTATAGAGAATATTTTGTTTTAATAGTCTACAGGTTGCCCTAAAATTATATTTTTTGCAGACGAAACTGATACGAGACCGAGATGAGGACGAGATGAGACGAAGACGATACCGTGACGAGACTGCAAATTTAAATTTTCTCGCGAAAATGGCGATACTGAGACCAAGACGAGACCGAGAGGAGAGGAGAGGAGACTGAAAATTTTCGATTTTAACGAGACCGAGACGAGAAAAAAATTCTCGCCGAGTATCTTCTCGAGACCAGCCCTCATTCAAGAAAATGACAAATCGTTTCTTTTTAAACAAAAGTAAAATATTGAGACTTAAAAAGAGTATACATTTTTAAATTTCAAATATTAAATTTAAAAGAAAATCTGATAAATAATACTTTTCAGAAGCTTTTCCGTTAAAATAAAAACTAAAACAAATATTTTTTAAAAGTTTTTGTTGCCAATAATCTTTCAACTTTTAAGATTTTAAGAAGCTTCACCATTAAAAAAAAATTAAAAAATATCGAGAACCTTTTTTGAGAAAATCAAAAAAAAAAAATTGTTATAAAGGTATACCAAAAATTACAAAATTCCAAAAAGTAGTAATTTCCTATTTAATTACCTATTACAATTTTGTATGCCAGTTACCGTTATATTGGTCTAAAAAAAACGTGTGGGAAAATATTACTTAAAAAACCACTAGGTACCAAGTTTGAAGAAAATCCATCCAGCCGCCTAGGCTGTAGTCATGAGAACAGGTAGACAGAGTTGCCTGCACCTTTTCGTCCTCCCTATTATTGTTATGTGAAGTTTTATCAAAATCTGGGGTTCAATTTTTTACGAATCCATAACTTTCCATATAGACACACCACTATAAACGGTCTGGCAGGGTAAATACCGCCTCCAAACGGTCTTGGACACACGGATCTGTAATCAGGGGCTCAATGCCTAGGGATGGATACAAATTTTGTTTGGTTCATACAATCATCCTGAAAGTTGATTTTTTTAGGTTTTCAAATTGCTATAACGCATCTTAAGCCGCCTTCAATCCCAAGACTTGCATTTCTTTCATAAGCATTACCACACCTTTCGACTCATATACTTTTTTTTTTTGGTTCACTTTAACACCCGTAAATTTGATGTGGGCTCTTAGACTAATAGGCATAATTGCAAACGAACAAGAATCCATATTATTTTCCTTGATGTCTTTATAAACTTTCTTGTCAATTTGAGCATTTTTTTCTTACTTATTGACCACACTATGCCAAGTGAATGAACCCCAAATTAATTTAATTTTTATCCTGTCTTCAGAATAGATTTTGGATCCGATTTCTTGTTCTCAGAGCTTTTTACATAAAATTTACTTTCTGACCTAAAAAGTGAGAAGTCCTCAGAAAAAGAAATTGGATCGAAAATACACTCTGAACAGATTTCCCGCACAAAAGTTATGCATTTTAATACTTATAAAAACATCGTTCTTAATTATGTCGCCACTACTGTATATGTATAAAATGTATGTTGTATGTTTTTGAATATGCACTAGCTTGCATGAATTATTCTTCTTAAAAAAAAAACAAAGATTTGAATTTGACTTAAAGAGTGTGATTTAACACTGCTTCCCATTCGTCTGAAAACCACACTTTCTAGTTGTTGAATCTATATCATGTATTACCATAAACTGCTACGAGTATGTCTGGAATGAAAAAAATCAAAAGCTTCTTGGTAAAAGTTTAACAACAATCTCTTGATAATATTTCTGACTGTAGCTGTGTGCACAAGTTGAACTCTGATTATCTGAACATTTTTGTTAACGTCGCGCTCAATATAATAAGCTCATGTTCTGCATCTCAATATACTCACATATTATCTGATCGAAGTACCTATTCCCTTATATAGTTTTTCTTCTGAAATTGCATATTTGCTTCCATGTGATTTTTCCATTTTCCGGCACATACTCATGTCAATTCCATATTTCGTTATAATTCTTGAGCTTCTTTATAAGACCTTCCAGTAAAGGTACGAGGTACCATCATGTTTGCTTTTCTTATCATTATTTTTACGACTTTCAAATTCCAGATATATTTATGCAAATCACGGCTTATTTTAGGAATAATTCATATACTTTCAGTTTAGAAGTCAGAATCCTCTCCTATCACTTATCTACCATATTATATATCCGAATGACTGAAATCATTCAAATTCGTATCAAGGAATATAATATATTATTAAAGCCATCTAACGTGACCTTTTCAATGTTTGTAGAACCTAACAAAAGTCCTGAGTGATATAAATAATAAATGGCTCCAACGCCAAAGTTAAAGAAAAATCAGCAAGAGAGTAGTATGGCAATATGAGAAAGCCTATTGGGATGGTCTCAACAACTTTTTTCCGAAACATTAACTGGTCGATAAGCTTTCTCGACAGGGACGTGGATGGATGTGCTGACATGCTAACAAACGTAATAATAAATTGTTTGAAAATGTTTGTTCCTCACAGATCAAAGAGTTTAAATCCAAAAGAAAAGTCTTGGTTTGATGGTAGTTGTAAAGAAGTGATTAGGATGAGAGTTGTGCTTCCGAACAAACAAAACCAACCCATCTGAGGAAAACCACATCAAGTTTAAGCAAGCAAGAAATGGTTGTAACGCTTGGATCCAACAAACCAGATTCTTTCACAAACAAAAACTAAGACAAAAAATAACCCAGTGCCCTAAAGGCAGTAGAAACTATTGGTCATTCGTAAAGAAAATTAAAATCTCCACCTCTTCATCGGTTCCCACGCTCATCTATAATGATAACCCTGTTGTTAGTTCCATAGGTAAGGCTTATTTAATTGTAGAACTATTTGCAGCAAGTTCTTCTCTGCCTGATAGCGACATGAATTCACCGGTTCTTGAAATTGTAAATTTTGTCAATGGGAAGAATTCATTTTCGCACCCGATGAAATATCACCTATTGTTCTTAAGTGATGCTCTTCCACATTGCCAAAACTACTGCGCAATTTTTTCTATCTTTCCTATTCTACAGGATACTTCCCGAAGAGTTGGAAAACAGCATTTGTGCAACCAGCCCCCAAAAAATCTTCTTCACCCTCTAATTATCGGCCAATCGCACTGGCGTCCCAAAGTCATGGAAACACTGATCAAGATATATCTTGAAGAGCATAATCTTTTTAATGACCACCAATATGGTTTTCGCAGTAATAGATCCACTGACTGGTGATTTCGGCATATCTTCCTGAAAAGTTGAACCAATCCTTACATCGTTTTGGGGAAAGTAAGATTTTAGCGCTTGATATTTCTAAGACATTCGATAGAGTCTGGTATCTTTTATCAAAACTGAGTGCGTTTGGTATTGATGTATCTCTAATTCGTTGGATTAGTAATTACCTTTCTGACCCTTCAATTCAAGCTGCTTTAGATGGTTTCAAGTCTGAAGTTCATAAAATAAATGCTGGTGTCCCCCAAGGCTCTATTTTGTATCCGAATCTTTTTCTTATTTTTATAAATGATCTTTTTTCCGAAACCACTTATCCACTTTACAGTTTTGCTGGCGACAGCACTCTCAGCTTTTTATATTCATTTCCTGATACAATTCCTTGTTCTTCGCATGTGGAACTGCAACGGCAATATTTGTTGAGCTCAGTAAATTCAGATCTAAATAGCATCGTTAAATGGGGTATAAATAATTTTGTTGAATTTAATGCTTCTACAACCCAGAGCTGTATTTTGTCCTTAAAGCGGAATATTCCCCTTGTGCCATTGTTCATGGATGGCGCATGCATCGTGGAAACTGAAAAGCTGTCAATTCTTGGTATGTGTATTACTGACAACGTTTTGCTGGAAATATTGGATATATGTAGCTAAAAATGCGGACAAATGTTTAAGTTTCCCAAGACGATGTAAATACATTTTCCCCGCTGATCTGTTCACAATTTATAAGGCCTTAATACGTCCTTAACTAGAATCATCAAAAACATCTTTGCACCTGCTAGACAGAATCCAGGATAGAGTTTTAAGGCTGATAGGTAACAGAGCAATTTCCGAAACAATTGTTTCGTTGAAAAATCGTAGAAACGTCTCTTGCCTTTCACTGTTTTATCGTTACTTCTTAAAACAATGTTCTAGTGAATTAGCGACTTGCATCCCCCCCTAAAAAAAATTTCACCGTAATACTAGTGTTGCTCGGAATGCTCATCAGTATACCCTTGAGCCAAACTTCGGACGTACAGTTAAGTACAGAGATTCTTTCCTTAGCCGTACGACACGAATGTGGAATTCCTTAACCAACTTTATTTTTCCTCACCATTTCAATATCCAAACATTTAAGATGAATGTACATCGGTTTCTCCTACTCAATCCTCCCACTATTTTTCTAAATGCTCGCACAATGTTAAACCAACATTTAAAGGGTTGTCACAATCCCTTTGATTGCGCGTTAATTATAATCAAAATAATAATAATAATAATATATTAAAAATACTATAAAACATTAGTTTTTCTTGGAAAAAACTGATGGCTAGTTTTTAGTTCTGTGTGATTTTACTAATGCAACTCCAAGCAAAGCTTAGTTCAATATGATAGGACGTATTTATTACGTGTTTTCACCTGAAAAACCTTTGATTAAACTTCAAAACAAAGTACAATTTATTATTGAACCCTGCCTTTGTGTAGAAGGTATTTCTCGAAATATTGAATACGTCTGTTTCTTGCAAGAAATTTACCTACCTTTCTAAGTATTAATTTATATTCTATTGAATATCAGTTAACAAAATTCTCCTTTCCCTTATTATTATTATTATAACAACACCCATTGTTGCATCAATCAATACGAAATTTTTCCACTTTACCAACCATTCAAGGTTAATAATATTTAATGCCTTTGAAAAGCACATCGCATCGCGCGTTATACTTCTTCTTAAGGCAAAGGCAACCCAACAATAGAGAAGCAGAAGGTATTATTTTTATGGAAGGGTGCTCATGCAGAAGCTATTAGCTCATGTAATGCATAAATAAGCAATTTTCATTTTACTCGTATAAAGTAGTAATAATAAGGACGTGTTGATAAATCGTATTCATTACACCATAATAATCAAGACGTTATTGGATATTTAAATTTTGATGAGAAGTCCTATCCTTACAATATGAAATAGGTGTTCACCTGCAAATTGAGTAGGTATAGCTGGAAAGGTGCTACCTTGGAGCTCGTAGTGAATTTTCCATAAACCTATAGGTAAAGTACATAAATAAGAAAAATAAAAATAAGAGCAACTCGAGGACAAATATAATAAAAGTATAATCACATTCAGAGGCAACTTTATGCTGTGTCACCAATGTTCACTTTTATTTGCAATTTAATATTTTAGCATTCGCATCATTTAACAGGTCTGGAATCATACATAAATAAGTAAAGTAACTAAGCTTAATGTAAAAGGAAATATAGGAACAAAACAAGTAGTATATGTTTTGAAAATGCAATAGTTAAGATTGGTTAAGCTAAAGTGCTCTACAAGACAGTCAAAATGGAATAAAATGAATGACTGGATCGAATTAACTTGCTCTTGTAGTTCAGGGCCCTATATTGTGACTGAGTATTGTAGACGTACGTAAGGATAATTGCATTCAATGGTGTCAGAAGTGGAATCCTCAATATGATATGGCATCTGGATATCGCTTTGCGACTTAGGACTGATGCCATAAAAAATCACTTCAAAAGAAATCGAGAATAACTTTTTGTAAAATGTTTATTTTAGTTGCAACTAAAGTGTATTGCTTAAGATGAAAATAAACCTTCTCTCTTTTCATTGCACATGCTCTACATTACCTTAAATTTAATTTCTTTTGTTTAATTTTTACTTTAAAGAAAACAAGTTGTGAGTTTTTAAGCCTGGAATCTCAAGGGCTTTTATAAGATTTATATTTAAGGTCTTCTAAATCCTTAATCCAGCAATGGTAATTTTGCAAGAACACAAGAGCAAGAACACAAAAACAATAACTGAATTTAACCGTCTTATGCTGCCCTGCCCAGTAATGGTTTATGAATTAAAGACGAGCAGATTCTCTTTTTTTATTTAATCCCCTTTATGTTTTATATTCAGGTAAAAAGAACAATAGAAGACAACACAAAATGGAAATCTTTATCATTTGATAAAAGATATAATGACTACAACAAAAAATACTCGAAACTTGGTGAGTAAAAAAAGAATTATAATGTTTACTCAGGAAGGAAGTTTTTGTTCTTAAAATTATACCCACAAAAAAGGCGCCACGAAGCTACTTTTATACATTTTTTTTTTCCATTGTTTATAAATAAAGTTCTATTAAAAAGAAATGAAAACAAACTAAAAATAAAATAAAAACAAGACAAAATAAAATAAAGAGATTAATTAATTGTTAAAGTTATTTTGTTTTTTTCTCAATTTGAATGAAGGATATTTTGGTATCGTTGGAAAAGGCTGACGAAAGTTTTAAACAATTTTTTTTTAATTTCCGATCGAGAATTAATTTATTGGCCATGAAAGGCTTTAAGGGTTAATGGAAAAAGAGGTGAGAAAATGTTAATTAAAAATAATAAGAGGCTTGCCAAACAATATTTGCAAAGGGGAAAATAATGTATACGTACTTTTGATTTTGCTTTACTTTCGCGAAATGTGTTTGATTGATTTTTGTTAATTTAAATACAAATATTTGGCATACAGCTTTAAATAAGAAATATTTGTATTAGAATTAAGTCATAGGGTAAGGTTAGGTAAGGTTAATTTTATTCGAGTTTTTTGTAACAAAGTTTTGTACATTAATGATATCTTAAATAAAATAAAATATTTAGTAATATATTTACTTAGCTGATCCATGCTCGCGTTGCTTCCAAACTCTTAAGAACTATTTTTGATTGCTTTAGGTAAATTAAAAGAAAAGAAAATAGACTTTGATATTATTGATGTTTGTATACCTTTAGTAGTAATAGTAGCAGAGGACGAACCCATAATACTTGGCGTGCACAAGTGGAGAACAACTCCAACCAACTTAGTGTGCTAGGTTAGGGAGAGAGCTGGCTGAAAGGCTTGTTGTATGTGGCGCGGCCGTAGTTCATCCTGGGCTGTGAGCGTCATCTAAAATAAAGTAAAGGTTATATACCTAATAGTTAAGATAGACTGCAGGTCTACAAAAATCAATCTTGTTTACATATTTTTACTTACCTATGTACATAGGTACCTTTAGAAAGCAGCAGTGCCAGGAATAAAAAAAGGAATTTTGTTAACATTTCTGTGAAGCATGTCTCTTTTTTATTTTGCAACAACCATATAATCCAACATCAATTGCAATTCCCTTTCGCGTAATCCTGAATTATAAAAAAAAAACATTAAGCAAAATACCCAAGTCCGTTTTCTTTAAATTTGTCTCAGTTCAGAATCTTTTGAATTGAAATACCTTTTGATTCCGTTTACAGGAACTACTTTATACTAACATTCTCATGTTTTCAACATCTCACCAAGGACAATATCAAAACGTTCCATCTGTGTGCTGCATCCTTAAATAGTAATAATAAAAAAGCAAACAAAAGGTTACCCATTGCAATTCCTTTTAATCTATTCCCGTTTCTAGTGACAAAGTTGTACCATAAAATATTACTTTTTACAAAGAGGTCATCGCCGTGCCGGGTGGAACACTGACTGCTCGTCTTCGGTCTTTTCCTCTCCCTCCTCATATCGTCCCGAGCGTTGGATGTCGTCGTCGTTGTTGGTCGTTGAAGTCATCGTTGTTAAAGGAAGTTCACAAGATAGGAAGAAATTTGTTCAACCGGATATCTGAACAATTCCAGATATCTACGTTTGAAAAAAAAAACACAAAAAAAAAAAACACAAAAAAGGAAACCAAAGGACGCGACATTTCACGACAGAGCCAAAAGACCCTCACACTTAGTAGATAACTGATATTTGAACATCTCATCGTGATTTCTTTTTTATTTTGTTTTAAGTGGACTTAAAGGAATTTTTCATTTATTGTTTAAGATAATAGGTGACATACTTTTATCACTAGAAATACTTTTGGCGCGGGAGCTTTCCAGTTTAGGGATTTTATTACTTATGTATATACTCGTTCATGGAAACAGATTCTGAATTATATTTGTCGTTAGGGGAACACTTAGTGTGAGGTGTGTTATTGATGGTTAAATAAGTATTTTCATACTTATTGAAGTACTGTTTGCACTTAGATACAAAATAATTAACTTACCATCCAAGAAAACCAATAAATTTGAGAATAACCTGTTGGATTGAGTATTTATACACAAAACCAAAATGGGTCGCTGAAAATGACTCTTGTTTTTTTCCAAAACGGCGGAGATATTGGTAACTAATTGAGCATCTACTTTATTTCATTTTTATATGTCTGGCGCAATCCTTTGCTCAGAACAAAGTTATGAGCAATTTAGGAAAAAAAATTAAGATCAGTGAATTTTCGATTTTTTTTTATTTCATTTTTTGTTAAATTGCCTTGTTTTAAATTTTTAAAATTATATTTAACCTACCAATTTTGACAGCAAATCTCATAACCTGCAAAAAGTTTCATAAATTAAATTCCCAAATTCTGCTTAGTTTTAGAGTAATAGCACCAGCATGGAAAAATTATCAGTGTAACCATTCTCTCAGAACAGAAATGCATTTTCGAACTGAAGCGAATTCTGTGTTTTAAGTAAACTTAAGTTCCACACAAACATATTCAATAACAACAACCCGTGAACGCAATTGCTTCTTACTAAAAGGTGTTTTCAATAGCCTTAAAGGAACAGTAGAATTATATTATGTAATTTTTGTTTAATTAAGATACGCTTTATTGAATCAAATTCAATTGAAGTTTTTTTTTTGCGAACAAAAATCAGTCTTATTGATACGAGAATTAAGAAAAAACAAAATGAATCTTTAATTAGGTTAAATTTTGAAAAAAAAAATAATGAATCAGATTAAAATTATTTTTTAACGTTTTTTTTCCAAATGATTTGGTTTCTAACATTTTTTTTTAAAATACTTACTTTATTGCAAAAGAACAAAATGGTGCGTCAATAAGACGTTTTAGACAGTGTCTACCCTCGCAATTCGAAACAATACTTCTCTACAGTACCTACATACATAATTTTTAAACCGATGAAAAAAAAAATAAAAACATTATTATAATTTCATTAAAAATAATAGTTCCTATCCCATAGTAGTACTTCTTGCCCCTTTTTTTTTAGCCCATTTTATTAAGTATATATTATCTACAATCTACATTCACACCTATTTCTACTTTAATTCATCCCTGCCTATGCTATGCTGCTATCGCTATGATTGTGTGACTATGAGAAATGAATGAGATCCAAAAGCCAAAACTACGAACCAAACCAAACCACCCGAACGAACGCCGAATCAGCGTTACCTTTATGCGACTTTTTAGTCGCATTTTTGCGACCTTTTCATTGCCGTGCGACGTATGCAACCTTTTTAAATATGCAACTTTTTTTTGCTCTAAAAAATTTAACAAAAAGTTTCCTGAACGCGACTATCGTACAATCGATCATGTGTAGGGCGATTTTTTTCGAAGCTAGCCTTTATGAAAAATAAATCAACAAACCGCTTGCAAGAAAAACTTGTGGAAATAGGTTGGCTTCCACAAATCTCAATTGACTGTGACTGTGATATTAGCGAATGGGTTCCTGAAAATAATTTGATTAAAAAGTATAGAGAAACCATTTCAAAACAATTATTGTGATTTATCTTTTAAGGTTAGGATCAACCACTGTCCGAAATTCGACCACCAAAAGCTTCACAGACTCTAGAGTCAAAACAATTAGTTTGAAAATTAAATCACAAACAATTTTTTTTATTTTTAATTGTTTTTTTTTTTAATATGCACAGTGATCGGCAGTGCAAATACAAACATGACCCACAGTGTGTAAATGCTTGTCTCAGATATATTCTGTACATCAACGCACTTATGACTTTCCAACCTTATTGGTTGGATACTTTTTGAGCAAATGGTACCACAACCAATTTTTAAGACTATTTATATATAGATATTTAAACGTTAAAGCTACTCGTAGGTAGATATTAATGTAAAATGAAGTCTGACTTTTTTTGTTATTGTTATTTATTATAGCTATTGTTTAAATTAAAAAAGTTCAAATAATATCTTAACTGTTTTTATGGGTTAACAAAATAATACAGGTATGCGACATTTTTTTTATTCAATTGCTCCAAAACGCGACTTTTTTCAAATAATTTGAATTTTGCGCTTTATTTTTTGTTAAAGCGACCTTTTTAGCGACTTTTTAAAAATGTCAGAGGTAACGCTGCGCCGAATATTGAAAGTACGAATGTAAAGTACGAGAGTAAAGACGAAGACTGTCTTTGTTTCACATTAAGCTATATGAGGGAAAATGGTTGGTTTATCATTCCCAAAAACAAATTTTATATGGAAGCTAGTAGACATAAGTGAATCTGTCTAAACGCTTATTTGTTTTGGAAGTAAATTCTTAATTCGAATTTTTCATGACGAGAACGGGTATCGTCAGTTGGTTGTATTTCTTTTTTGCTGTACATCTTCCCGTCCACAGGAGGCAGCAGCAGGGCTGTCGTTTCATTAAATGAGAAAGCAGTACCTTGATAAAAATAAAGCAGTACGATACCAAACATTTTTGTTAGTAGTTTATTTTTATTTAAAATGAAAATTCTGTTAATAACAAAAATGTCACCAATCAAGTTAGATATTATTGTCCCTTTATTGACAAAAAAAAACTTAAAACAAAAGACCGGGCCTTTAAACTAATTAAAAAGTAAAAAAAAAAAACAGAAACAGAAACAGAAAAAAAATAAAAAAAAAAAAAAAAAAAAAAAAAAAAAATGAAAAACCTTCTTCACTTTGACGTGAAGGCTTTAAATTAAATAATGTAAGTGAAATACGAAATAATGAAACAAAATGTGTGTCTACCCAGTTGAATGGACTCTCGCACGTCACTGAAAATGGCTGAGTTAATTTTAAGCACTGCATGCCGTTTCTTTTGATAATATTTTTCCCCGCTTCACTGAACTCATTATTTTATACAAATTTGTAGCACCCTGTCATACGAGTTTATTGCTTGAGCTATTTTCAGTGCCACCTATACCACAGGGACATTTGGGACAGTTCCCAAGGGTGGCAAATTTTGGGAGGAACAAATATTCAGCAACGCTGTACAAATCTCTATAATCTTGATAAAGCAGTAAATCGATAATACACGAATGTATACCTATATAGACAAAAGACAAAATCCTTCGCCTTGCTTCAACGCAAACCGATGATTCCTTCTATACTACCTGATGACGTACTGCTAAATTCTTAAACGCGCCATGATCAGATTTTGTTAAAAAGTTGCGTCCAAACCGATTAGTGTTCGTGGTGATTCTTTGGACACAATTATTGGAGAAAATCAATGCTACGAATAAATCATAGCAATCTGTCGATATCGAAATCGACAGCCCTGATGCTGATTTATACTTATCATTGGTAAAATATTTACAAGCAATTTGCAATGGTGGTTCTTCTAATATTTATAAAACAGTGCCTTAAATGATGGGTACAAATTGGGAGGAAGAAGACGAGTCCCAGAGAATAAGAATGAGAAAAAGGCGATTCGATGACCCACTGCCACTACTCCAGAAATTCGATTCAACATTAGACAGAAAATGGTGTATGATTGTTTCAATCCAATACTATATTATGTAATGTGATATCTGAGCTCAAAAGACGCGAGAGCGCATATTCAAATATTTGTAACACATTTGGTGTCTTGCTCAAGTTGGCGGATACCGATAGTAAACAAATAATCGAAGCAGCACTTGCGTTGGCAAACAGCTATCCTACTAGTGCTGGCCACGAGACGAGACTCTGCGAGACTTTTGTGAGTCTTTCAGTCTTGTCTCGGTCTCGTGTGGGTCTCGTATAATTAAGTCTCGTCTCGGTCTCGTCTCCGAAAAATATAATTTCCGGCCAACTTGTTGGTTATTGGAAGGAAATATTTTCGATTATAGTTTGAATACGTGCATCAGAAGAAAATAAATGTTTAACTGAAATTGGATTTTTTTATTTATTAGACTCTCTGTAAATGTCTGCCCAAATATACAGTCTCGTCTCGGTCTCGGTTGCTTAAAAGCCAGTCTCGTCTCGGTCTCATCATGCGAGAACGAGATCGAGATCGAGACCGAGACTTTTCGCGTCTCGTGGCCAGCCCTAATCCTAGCGACTTGGATGAATAACTTGGAGACGAATGTCTTTAGTTCAAAGAATTTAAGCATATCAGCAATATTACAACTAAAACAACCATGTCTGCTAAAATTATTTTGAAGGAATTAATTGTTGCCAAAAATCTAATTTCCAAATATTTACACCGCATTGAAAATTTTCTTATTTATGTCTGTCTCAAATTAAAAAGGAGAAAGAAAGTTTTTCTACCTTAAAACACATTCAAATTTATCTGCGCCAGTTCTTTCAGTCAATGGAAGCTCAATAGCCTAGCTGTCATTGGAATTGTAAATGATGTTGCAATTTGCAAAAACCATCGATGTTGACCCAATAGCAGATCGATTTTCATCTTTAAAAGCACGCCGTAAAATTATATAAAAAAATATAACCTCATGCTCCTATACCTTTAAAAAAAGACTGATAATTTTGTTATATTTTTAAAAATGTCGCGGTAAATTGAATACTACAAAAATGTACCTAATGAATGAAAAGATATTTAATTACCTACTATTTCTTATTTATTTATTTATTTTTCTTGACAAATTTAGGTGCTATCAATATAATTATTGTTTAGTTACTGCGGCACTTGGTCAACTATTATTTTAGAGGTGGCAGAAAAAGAGTGCCCAGGCGGCAAATTATGTAAATGGTTATTTTCCTCTAAGTGTATCGTAACTTATGCAAATTTCCCTTTGTATTTTAAAATATTAATTACTTTGTCAGTTTATTTTTGTATTAAAAAAAAGAAAAAATTTTGATATGTATTTATGGATTTCGTGGGATTGTTTTGATAATTAAAATATTGAAATTGAAACAAAATGTGAAAGTGAAATTAAAAACAAAAGTACCGACAAAGCTTTAAATTCATATTAATATCTTTGGCAGGTAAATTACTTGTTCATTATTTTGGTTATAATAGCCCAGTCAATAATATCAAAAAAAAAAAAAGGGCTAAATTCGCAAAGCGCGCTGTATTTCTGCATTTTTGATATGTTGTTGGGGCATGTTAGAGTAGTCTGTAGCTAAGTTTGCAACTTCGAAAAACCTGTGCTCGCTGCAGAAAAAATGCAACAGTGAAAAAAACGCTAAAATCACCCCATTTTTTCTGACATTTTCCTTTATAACTTTGGACCACAGCAATGATGCAAACATTGATTGTTGCACTCAGTTAACATCATGTTTCTGGCCAAAACTATTTGACCGATTTGTATCGAATTTTCAAATTTTGTCTTATAATATTCTAGGCTATTTGATTGCATATTTTGAGCAGAATTTGACAATTTTTGACCTATTTTTTGAGCACTTCAAAATTACTTAGTTTTTGAGATTTTTTGTTTTTACTCATGGTTAGATAGCAACTCAAATATAACATACATAATATATGAATTTTAAACTAATGTGGTCTTGTAGAAAATTTTATAAAAAACAAGTTTATATGGGATGGTTTTTTCCTAAGTTGCATATTTCCAAAGTTATAAAGAAAAATGTCAGAAAAAATGGGGTGATTTTAGCGTTTTTTTTTTCCTGCAGCGAGCACAGGTTTTTCGAAGTTGCAAACTTAGCTACAGTCTAATCTAGCATGCCCCAACAACATATCAAAAATGCAGAACTACATCGCGCTTTGCGAATTTATTGTCGAATTTGACTGGGCTATAACGTCATCGGTCAATATTAACTACATACATTTCAACAAAACACTCCTTTTTTATATGAAAGTAAAAAGGACTTAAGCATGCGTTGTCATTTATTAACATCAGTGCTAGGATTTTTTGAAATTTTTTAAACAATTGATTTTAATTAATATTTTATTTTCAAAAGTTTTAGTTCCATTTTCATTTGATGACACATTTTAGGTCTTGAATCATTTTAGGTCTTTATTTAGTCCCATTTTTTTAAAGCAGTGCTCTAGTGAAATTCCTCCCCTCAAACATTTTAACCGTAATATCCGCTCCACTAGACATGCTCATCAGTATACCCATGAGCCAAACTTTTGGCATGCCAAAAGAGATTCTTCTTTTTAGCTGTACTACACGAATGTGACTTTCTTACCCAACTCTATTTCTCATTTCAATATTCAAACATTCAAGACAAATTTACATCGTTATCTCCTACTCAATACTTCCTCTGCTCCTAAATGCTCGCACTGTGTTAAATTACAACATTAAAAGGGTAGTCATAGCCCTATTATAAAAAAAATCACTTTTTATCTCATATGCGTCAAGATATGAATGCGTTCATGAGTTATAAACTCTCCAAAACCATAATTTTCTACCACAGAACTTTTTTTTAATACATTTTTCTCTAGATAAACAACAACATACATATCTATACCAACTATGATTTTCATAACAAAACAAAAACTGTAATCTCAAATCATTGCCAAAACCCATGAACATTTTTTATTCTATAATCCAGAAAGTACGTGTAGGTTCATATATCAAATAAAAAACCGTTTCCGACATGTACAAGAAAGAATTATTATGGCAGGCTTTTTTTATTTTGCTTCAGAAATCAGTGTCTTGGTAGAGCTTTGGGTGAAATTTAAAATATTCACTTCTGTTACAAATTCTCTATAAGATATCCTGGCGTTCAGCCAAAAGTCCTTTTGCCTAAGCTGTTAAATTATATCTGCACTCATGTTTACTTTTTAAAAGAACTACAAGTGTGTATGTGTATACAGGGTGCTTCGGATGAGATAACTTGTTTTTGGATGAGATCGGGAAATAATCTCAAACACCAAAATCTCGAATGAAAAAAACTGAAAATCTTTAATCGCATAATCCCGAATGGCAACAAGATTCCGAATGCAAACATCTCGAATGTAATAAAGTCTCGAATACATTCGATATTCAACCCGGATTTAAATTCTAATTTTTTAGTACGTTTTGAATAATTTTTTCAGAAGTTTTTGAATATAACATTTTCGTTCACACAAGCTATGCATCGCTCGTACTAAAACAACAAATATTTTATGAACAAATTATTTTGAAAAATGGGAATCTATAAAAGAAACTTTTGAAACGCATTTTTAATATCATAAATTATAATGAACAAGTTTTTTTTTTGTCTATTTTGTGACTCCAAACAATCCTTTTTGAATGTCACATCCTAAATGGTTTAGTACTTTGTTTAGTATTAAAAATAGCGGGTTGCGAAATTTTGGCATTCGAAATGTTCGCCTTCGGAATTTTTAAATTCGGATTATGAGACTTGATAGTTTGGATTTACAACGAGCATATATTATCATAAAAAAACTTCTATTCGAAAATTCAGTTTCTTTGCGACAGACAAAATTATTTGGTTAACATCTAGGTAGGCGTTAGGTATAACAAAATATATCTCAATCAAACATCGACCAAAATTTGTGTCTTAGAAGGATATGATAGTCTAGTTGAAGAGAACACCGTCGTATCTTGGCGAAACACATGACAAATTATACTGTTATGTTACATAATTTCAAACATAGCCGTAAAAATCTGTACACACGAAAGCGACGAATGGTGAAATGGGATTTAAAACATTAATAAACCTAAATTCTTTACAAAATCTAGACACAATGTAAGAAATATAATTGAGGATTACTTAAAGATACTAAAATTCTCATTTTAATTGCTAGATAAAATTTTCTAGATAAAATGGGGAATTAAAACCGATTTCCTTTTATATGTGATTTTCCTTTTCTTATACTTTAATGTATTCATAAACCTTTTCACCACATCATAAACAATAATCACCCTGTAGACGTGTTTCTTGCAATGTGCTCCAGTTCCGCAATAAAGAACAGATTAGGCACGTTCGAGGTAAAATAAAAATGCATGCATTGCTTGAAAAATAAAGATCTTAAAACCGAACATGTATACATACATGTACCACATGTGGTAAATGTTAAAGCTACATACATAATATATGATGATGATGAGTTTTTTGGTCTTTATTTCCTTTATATTCACTATTGAAGAAAAATGTGCATTGTACACTTTTTCCGTTCATAGTGAAAAACAAAATATTTGATTGGAAATTAACTATTGTAACATAAAAAATCACAAAATATGTTTAAACTTGTGAGGAAAGAACTTTGCATAAAAATGTTCCTTAAAAGATAAAGATTTTGATGCTAATATTAATTTAATAAAATGTTCACTGGGACGTATTGGAAATATTTTGTTGTTGAAAAATTTGATGCATTAAAATAAATCAATCCACATACTCCACCAGAGTTATTTAAGTCTTCAAATAAATGAGTTAATATAAAAGAGTGACTTAGTAGTATAAGAGGTCCGTTCCTTTACTTTAAACATCTGTGACTTCCTGTGCATCCTTTGTTTGATTTTCAGTCCAAAGCCGTTCCAGTACTCAAAAATTACGTAGTACGAGAGACTGAATAATTTTCCTACCTGTGATTTTCTGTCCGAGAAATTTCCTCGGGCAGATAATCACAGCACATTTCATTTTTAGAATGGAAACCAAACATCGTGGCGTACTTGTGAGGCACATTAGGTAGTACGGAATTTGTGTGAATTTGCGTTCCCGTACTTTTTCACAGTTTTGAAATTGTTGAGAATAGTTCATTCTGTCTCTTAAAAATTTGATAGAGTTTTCTGTGCACAAAGTAAAGGATCACTCCTATTTTAAATGTCAATAATCTCTCTTTAACTGATTATATTTAAAATTCAGCTGATAAAATGTATCAAATATAATCCCCTACTTTTTATTTCACAAAAAGTGATTACAAATCTTAAAAGAGTTAAGAAAAAGGTAAGAAAAATCGTGACAAGATAACTATCGTATAGGAGAGTGGATCTTTTTGCACCCATTTAGGTTGGATGAGCAATTTTGACTTAAAATGAAAAAATATTGAAACGCAACGGCAACACAAACAATTTATTTTAAAGTTTCTTAAAGCCAATAATTCATTCTCTTTTTAAATCAAGTAGTTTTAAAGGATAGTTTTTGGAAACTTAATTTTCAAACACAAAATTTTGGAAAACAAAATATTTGTTTAAAATTGTTTTATCTGATAGTCTCAGGTTATTGAGTACCATTGATACCAGTTTGTTCTAGGGCTTTTAGTTTTCAAGATATTAAAAATAAATAAACAAACGTTCTCGTGAAAACTTGAAAAAAAAATAAGATGGAATGAGGCTTTGTTCCAATTCTTTTTATTCTTATGAAAAAGAAAGTTTTTGATATCTTCAAAAGTAAAACTCCTAGAGCCATTACCTTTTTATTTTTTGACTTAAAATTGTTTGAATCTAAAAATCGCTTTAAAAAAATTTATCTTGAACTTCATTTAAAAAGAATACGACACTTGCAAGTGTTGTTGTTATTCTAATAGTTTTTGAATGTTTGAAAGAAATATAGTTGTAATAGTTTTTGTTTTTATTTTAACTAATTTTTTTTAGAAAACTGTCTTTCGCACCTAATTGGGGAAAATATACTCCCACTATTCGATTCGATTTTATTCTCATCTTAACCCAGCCCTCATGCTCGTGTCGCATCATTCTGCGAATCACACTGTATATAAAAATCAAAACAATAAGTACAGACAAAAAATAAATTGTTTTAAAAACTATATAATATCTCATTTATTTCAAAAACATAACAAAACATGTCCCCTGCAATAAACAAAAAGCCACACATACGAGTATAAAAGCCTAATTTAATGGCATACTTTCGTGCAACCAAACACGACCACCACCCTCAGCAAAATCAGCAGCTGCATGATCACAACCCTTGAGTATCCATTTTGTTGTCAATAATCCCTCAACACCCACGGGACCACGTGCATGAATTCTAGCTGTTGAAATACCAACTTCAGCACCCAATCCAAATCGGAATCCATCAGCAAATCGAGAACTGGCATTGTGAAAAACACAAGCACTATCTACAGATGATAAGAATTTGCCAGCAGCACTATCTGTTTAAATTATAAATGCAAATTAAATTATTAACATAAACTTATTATAATTCCATTTTATAAATTTACCATCTTCAGTAACAATAACATCAGTATGACTGCTGCCAAAAGTATGAATATGATGGATGGCATCATCTAAGTCCTTAACAATTTCAATGCAACATTCCAAAGCTCCGTATTCGTGTCTTAAACTCTTGGCTGCTGGTGGACCGAAGGTAAGCAGTTGACTAAGTTTTGGTCCAGAGTTGATTTTCACTCCCTCTCGTTTGAGCATTTTACAAACGTCAGTGAAAATAGTTCCATGCATCAAGTCTTCATGTATCAAAAGGGTTTCCATGGCATTGCATGCTGAAAATAAAAAGGAAAAACAAAAAGTTTGCCATATGAACCCTTGATTTAATATTCTTAAACTATTAACTTTTGGGGAAATAAGTTTAGAGCAGTGTTCTTTGACGTCGATAATTTCTGAAAGTAAGTACTAGCTGTTTCTTCGGAATCAAAAAGTCCTGATGTTGCAGTTGCATAGAACTCAACTTAAACTTATATTAGTTGAAGCGTGCGGCATGATGTTTCTTAATTCAAATAAATGAATCAATAATATTAAAACAGAATATTAGGGTGGGAGTGTTTCTCAATTCTAATTCCTTTAATTACAGTTGCAAAGGTCTTTGGAACATAAACGAGTATCTCAGTTTCTTAAAGTTTCATGTTGCATAATTCTTTATTTGACCAATTTATCATCTACCCTATTCAATAGTTATCATAACGAGCTTTACACAACTTTTTTGAAAATTCTTTGAACCATCACCGCATTGCTATTTTCTTCGATTTATTTGTTTTGCTAAAATTTCAGAACATGGACTTTTGCAATGCACTACGGTATCCTTGACAGATTACCACCCTTTAATTTCATACCATAGTAATATTCTTCTATGCTCTAAACTCTCTTCATTCGAATGTATACACTTAATGAAAGGGTTGTTTGACTTATTTATTAACATTTATTACAAACTCTATTCGTATAGCTGTAAGCCAGTGCTAAGGGGGAATTATAGTGAAAACTTTGATATCGTTCTCTTTCACCGAAAGCTGTGGATATGTAGTTTGTTTACAAACCTATTTAACTCTGCAGCTGAAGTCTTATATTATATGAGTAATTGCGATATGAGATTTTCCAAAAACCCCACCACACATACATACTACACACTCAACAGAAAATATTTTCTGTTTCCTGATTGGGATTTGAGATTGCTATATGTACACATATATGCAATTAATTACTTTTAAGTTTTCTTCTTATGAGAAATTTTTAACTTTTGAGAGCAGTAAGAACCCGGAAGAGGACGAACTTAGGATGGATTGGTTTCCGTTTTTAATAGGGGGTTTCTTGTTCTTTCTATATAAAAATTGTTTTATTGAAATTTTTGATTAAACTAATTTGCTGAATTTTGTGTGATTTCTGATTTTTAACTAAAGAGTTTTGTAAATTTACAAAGGGTAATTTCGGTTACAAAATATCGATTACGCAGTTTTTGTTTAATGTCATAGAAGTGCATGATGCTCATAGTACTGTTTTTATTCAGGGTGGTTCGTAAAAGGTGTGATACAAAGCTAGAGCATTAATGTAAGGTCGAAATATAAAAAAAAATGTATGGGAGGGGGAGTATATTCCCCCAGTTTAAGCGGAAGGGACAATTTAAAAAAAAAAAAAAAAAATGGGTTAAAACAGAAACAACTCATAAAAAACCAAACAGCGGTACCACTTACAATGTGAGAATATACATTTTAGTAAAATCAGAAATCTCTTATTATACATCAACCGTTTATCGAAGGTTTGGTGTATGTGTAAATTTTGTTTTGTCAACTTGCTGGCCATCCGCGTTGCTTACAAATTAATATTTGCTTGTACCAAAAGTGTAATAGATCGTAAACCATACCACCTATGTATATGTGCATGTTTAATCTGGGTACCTCCCTACTTTAGTGGTTTAGTAAAATGCACCAAATTTTATTTTGGGTTGTGATATGATATAATATGTTATGGATTGAGATAATGTCAAGTGTCAAGAGCTCAAAATGGTAAGCGACACTATTGAGATACGTTTATTTTAAAATAAAATAAAAACATATGTAGGTACACAAACCCAACTTCATTCAAAAATTGCATTACAACTTTTAAAAAATTATGAAATCTGTCCTCAACACAATTTTCAAGCCCAGAACATTATATTTATTTGTTTTATTGGTCGCAATAACAGCTGGAAAAAATTTATAATGGCCACTTTAGTTTTTTAATCAGTACTTCATTTGCCCAGTAAAATACTCAGAACTTTAATTACTAATTAAGACTATTCGGACATTGTGAAACGTAAATAAGGATATTACTTGACGAGTAAGTTCAAAGTAGCTTAATTGAAACTTTACTCAGATATTGTGAAACAAGCCCTTAGTCTTAGAACTTTTATTTTTCAAAAAATGAACAAATAAACACGTTTTTTTGCTGTAAACCAACAATTGAACAGTGGCGCATACATTTACATAGAACTGTTCACACGATGATTTTTTTCTAAAAAAACGTGTTTACCTGTAAAGTTGGGATGTTTACAGCTAAAACACGTGCGGCGTAGTCTCGTGTGAACTTGGCCTAAGATTTCATTTCATCATCAGCTAGTGTTTTTCTTGTTTTTACAAGGAAGTTGGTTTCTTAATATTTTGATATTTTAAAAAGTAAAAATCCTAGAACCATAAGGTTTTCAGTTTCTGACTTATAATTGATAAGACAAAAATAAAAAAAAAAACAAAAATAGTGCTGAAGTACGTACAATTTATATAAAAAAAAAAAGTTTATTTTTTTTTTTAATTTGAGTTTGAAAATTAATTTCTCAAAAAACGGCTTAGTAGAATAAATTTATTTAAAAAGAAAATAAAGGATGTGATCGTTGGTCTAATTTTTAAAATGTTTTATCTTTTTTCAGCCAAGATTTTTAGTATATTGCACCTCCTGCTTAAGCGGGGACAATAGACCACCGCTCTGATACAATTTTTGTATTATATCAACCGAACTTACAAGGTCTAGTTTCTTTGTCACACCTTATGCGAAACACCCTGTTTATTTAACTTGAAGAATTATTATACGTTTGATTCTTATAACAAAACTAAGAAGACAAATTACCTGCTGGATAATCACACTTGGCATCTCTGACAATTTTCAAAGCCTTATTTAAATCAGCTTCTTTGTCAATATAAACATGACATACACCTTCAGCATGTCCCAACACTGGAATATGTACTGATTGTTCTTGAATATTACGAACCAATTCTGATGATCCTCTTGGAATAATAAGATCAATATGATCTTCCATTGAAAGTAAATCGCTGATTTCCTCACGGGTAGAAACCTTTAAAAGTATTTAAAATATGATTATAAGTTCATTTGAACTTGAAAAAAGAAAAAACAAAAATATATTCATCATTAACCCACCAATGAAACAGCTTTCTCTGCTCCAACTGTTGCCAATGATTCTTTAACCAATTCCATCAGTGCTTTATTACTGTAAGCTGCTTCCTTGCCACCCTTAAGCAACAAACCGTTTGCCGATGCCATTGCCAGTGCCGCAACTTGAGGTAATGAATCAGGACGTGATTCGAAAATAACCAAGAGAACACCAATTGGTACGGTGACTTGTGTAAGTTCCAAATTGCTGGCTAACTTTGTTCTCCTCAGAACACGACCCACATTCTGTAAATTGAAATTTAAATAGACATTTTCTTAAAATAACGGAAGTTTAAAAACAAACAAAAACAAATTTTTAAGGACTTGGAAGTCATAATCAAACGTTATACTCGTGAAATAAGCGTAGACAGACAGGAAAATAAAAGCTTTGTTTTAAGAAACAAAATAAAAAAAAAAAATACTAACGAGCAAACAAATCTCTGACACAAACAAAAAAGAAGTCCATCACTGTGAATACGTCCATTTTTATTTTTACGTGTTGAGATTAAGATGATTTGCAATTTATTTTTTTTTATATTGTTTGCACCTTTATGAGCTTTATTTTTTGTTGTTTTTGTCTGCTTCTCTGTTAAATAAACTGCCTTAAAGTTTGGTAAAGTTTTTTCTTAGTTCTTATGTTATTTTTTTTACTTCGGAAATATAATATGTATTATTATTTACATATACTTTTCAATACCAATCTATTTTCTTTTTTATTTAAAAGGAAGATGACGAAAAAGTTTTGTCAGTATTGATAAATGGAGAGATACCAAAATAACTTGAGTAAGATTGAGTGGATTTTTCTTAAGTATATTTTCGAGTACCATTATTTGTTTTCCTTTTTATTTTTCACTCGAAAAATTAGTGAAGCATTTCGACATAAGCTGTCTTCTTGTTCTAATGTCAGCTCCTAAATGTGAAGTCGAAACGTATAAAATTAAGAAAATTTTAAAATTAAAATTAGAAAAATGTTAAGTCATAACTCTTAGAAAAGGATGATTAAAATTTTGCGCATTGGATACTAAAAAAATCCAAAAACAAAATAAATATTTGTAATAGCTTGAATTACTAAGATTTAGTAGTTTGAGTTAAATAAAAACGATGCCATTTCATTTTTTAAAAAAATATAAATTAATGCAATAAAAATTTAAAAATCGTTGGATCGTTTTTTGTTTTAAATATAAAGTTATAAACCCATTTTTTTTAATAAAATAGCAATACCAACCTAACTAATTAAAGCAATTATTAATATGCAAATAAAACTTTAATTTCAAAAAATTTCATCAACGCATTTTTTGAAAAATCGAACTTTCGAAAAAAAAATATTTTTTTTTATTATAAAACATTTTTTTTTAAGTTTGGTATATTTTTTTAAATATGTACAAATGTACATCCAAAAGTGAGAAAGTCAAAAATATGAAAAGTAGTTATATGTGAAGTACTGTTAAAAAGGACTCAAAATAACTATTTCTTATAGTCAACTACGCTAAGTAAAGAACAAGCACATTTTGTTATCAAAATTCTTGGAGCCGTTTTCGAGATAAAGTTTTTCAACGTTTATTTGGTGCGTACCGTTATTTTTGGTTTTAAGTTTTTTCTTAAGAGTTATAGAAAATCACAAAAAACCAAGTTTCAAGAAAATTGACTACTCGTTTTCGAAATTTAGTGTTTTCACAAAAAAAAAAAACATTTATTTCAAAAACAAATATTTTTAAAATTGTTGGTACTCAATATTTAAACTATTTAAACTTACTTATAACTTTCCTCATACGAAAAAAATAAAAACTCAAACGAACAGTTTTCTAGAAATCTAAAAATATGGTTCCACTCTAGACGTACTATATAAAATAATTTTGCGAAAAAACAAGATTTTCCTTTTGGTTAAAAAAATTGTATGGCAGGTAACCTTATTTTTGGCCCTAAAAAATCACAAAGAACCTGTGGTCATATTGTCCAGGAAAAGCGCAAGGTACTTAGTTTAAAGAAAATTTACCAAGTCGTTTAGGCTGCAGGCACGAGGATAGACAGAATTGCAACATCGAACTCGAGATAATAATAATTTTTCCTAACATTACGATGACTTTATTTTTAAAAAATGTTCAAAAAATTTATAATGTAGGTATGTACAAAATAAAAATATGTTTTTAGAAAATCGCTCTAACGATTTTAGAATTTTTTTTCATAAATTCTAGGGCTGGCCACGAGACGAGACTGCGAGACTTTTGTAAGTCTCGTCTCGGTCTCGTTAAAATCGAAAATTTTCAGTCTCCTCTCGGTGTCGTGTCGGTCTCCTATAATTAAGTCTCGTCTCTGTCTCGTCTCCGAAAAATACGATTTCCAGCCAACTTGTTGATTATTGGAACGAAATATTTTCGATTATAGTTTGAATACGTGTAGAAGAAAATAAACATTTTTTTAATTTGTTAGACTCTCTGTAAATTTCAGTCCAAATTTGCAGTCTAGTCTCGGTCTCATCTCGGTTGTTCAAAAGCCAGTCTCATCTCGGTCTCGTCATGCGAGAACAAGATCAAGACCGAGACTTTTCTCGTCTCGTGGCTAGCCCTAATAAATTCATTTTTATCAATCAAATTAGATTTATAAATATAAATTGGGTGGCGCAACAGCTCGTGAAGAGTGACTAACAGTTGCCAGCAGCTGGGAGTTTGTTGGCGAGAAGGGCAAGAAGTAAGGGGATTAAAAAAACCTTCTTGGCCAACGTTTGAATAGATTTTTATCACATTCCTTCTCCACTGTAAGTCCCCTTTCACACTGGGAATGCAGTTCCTGGAGATTATCTTGACATTTTCCTTCAATTGCCTTGTACCTTTCACACAAAGAAACTAAATTGCCAGAGATTTTTGTTTGTTTTCATATAGTCTTTTGGCTGAACGTACATTACGGACAGTGTGAGAAGCAGCATGATAAGTCTCTTCAAGCGTTTGACGGGGAAATCTTTTTCAATCCCCTTACTTATTGCCCTTCTCGCCAACAAGCTCCCAGTTGATGGCAACTCAGTTTCCTTGTGCTCAGGGACTAATGTGTGTTCAGCCAAGATACTTTATATGGAAACAAACTAAAATCCATGGCAATTTTGTTTCTTTATGTGGAAGGTACAAGGCAATTAAAGGAAAACATAAACAAAAAATCTCCAGCAACTGGTTTCCTTGTGTGAAAGGGGACATACAATGGTGTAAAATTTGCCTAGTGTCGATGAGCTGTTATTCTCTTTCATTTTATGTCATTCTCTGACAAGAAATGACTAGATTAGGAAAGGATATAATAAGAAAATAATCAACGGTTTTAAAACATTATCATGACTATTTTAATAATAAAATCCATAATTTTATCATTAAAATTCACATGCGAAATTGTGTTAATTAATCAAAATTGAAGGGAATTGATGTTCGATTATTTCTAATAAACTAATAACCTACCCAATTAAGGTGAACTAGCGAGTAATTAAGTTAAAAATACATACATTGTTGTTATTTTTGACAAAATCAAACGCTAGTAATAAACATGTTGTTATTTACAAGCTTCAATGACAGGAAACTTGAATAAAATGAAAGAGTAGGAAAGTGTGCGAGCAGTTTTTTAAATGCTCTAGCTCTTATTTGTGACATCTGAGTTTTTGTTATGATTGTAGAAATGTTCGTAAAAAGTAAGTACTAAATGTGAATAATCTATCATACTTATTATTATACACTCCAATTCACTCGTTTAAATACAGATTTTTTTCAAAAAACTTTTAACGATTTCTCCATAACCTTTTATAATTATGACAAATCTAATTAAAGAAATTATTAAGTGTAATATGGGGTTTAAGACCCAGGAAAAAATTTGAATCCTTCTAAAAAATTGTTAGTCTTATGGCTCTTTGAACAATTTTAGTCAAAAAATCGACCTTTTTTTTGTGTCATTCGTTTAAATACACCTTGAAAAACAACCTAGTAGCTCAGAAAATAGTTAAAAATAGTATGCAAAAAATCAAATAATCAACAATTAAACACATTTTCTCATGAATTTAACAATTTTGCCAAAAGGAAGTGTTCTAACCGAAGAGAAAAATGCTCAAAATCGAGACTATCAGGACGATGGTCAAAGAAGTCGATGTGAAGGTCATAACATTGGACTAAGTATGCAGCTTCCTTCGATATAGGAAAAATGATTAAAAAACAACAAACTGCTAGCGAACATGGCTACAACCCCTCAAGAAAGACAACGCATACTCCGAAAAGTCTCAAATTCAACATTATCAGTTAGCAAAATTAATGGTAAAACCGTAGTTAAAGCCACCAAAAATGCTTTTTATCAGATTGTCCGGGAAGCCACACATTTTAATCATCTGAAAACTAAAAAAGATGCACCGAAATCAGACAGGTACAGATCACATTCGTGAACTTTTAAAGTTGATTTAAACTGGGTATTAATAGCATACTGCGCGTCATAGTAGTAAATGGCCTCCCTCCTTACGTCTACTACCCAAGATTATTTTTTTCTTTTCTCATGTCATGTTAATAAAAGCTATACCCGCTGAGAACATCCAAATTGAACTTTTTTTTTACTAAGAACCACCTGATGCCATTATCTTTCACACCGTATTAAGTATTGATACCAAGTTTAAATCAACTTTTAAAGTTCACGTATGAGATCTGTACCAGCCTGATTTCGGTGGATCTTTTTTAGTTTTCAGATGATAAACATGTGTGGCTTCCCGGAGAGTCTGATAAAAAGCATTTTTGGTGGCTTTAACTACGGTTTAACCATTGAATTTGAGGCTTTTCGGAGTATGCGTTGTCTTTCTTGAAGGGCTGTAACCATGCTCGCTAGCGGTTTCTTGTTTTTTTTTTTCAATATTTTCCGTATATCGAATGTAGCTGCATACTTATTCCAATGTTGTGATTGTGACCTTCACAGCGAGTGCTATGACCATAGTCCTGATAGTCTCGAATTTGAGCATTTTTCTCTTTGGCAAAATTGTTAAATTCATGAGAAAATGTCTTTAAATGTTTATTATTTGATTTTATGACCTACTAGGTTGTTTTTCAAGGTGTATTTAAACGAATGACACAAAAAAAAGGTCGATTTTTTGACTAAAATTGTTCAAAGAGCCATAAGACTAACAATTTTTTAGAAGGATTAAAAATTCTTCCTGGATCTTAAACCCCATATTACACTTAATAATTTCTATAATTAGATTCGTCATAATTATAAAAGGTTATGGAGAAATCGTTAAAAGTTTTTTGAAAAAAAATCTGTATTCAAACGAGTTTATTTTTTCATAAATAAGAGATTCTTATGCCTGAATTATCTTTTTCAGCGTTCTAGTTTATTCTATACTTTTGTAACTCATATTAAATATGCTATGGCCGGAAAAATATTTTAGAAATATGAGTATGTACTTAAAGCACAGAAAATACGAGATGGCTGATTCTTTCATATTCATATAAGGGGGTTATTAGAAAACCGGCATTTTGGAGAACGCGAGTTGGGTATAAATTCAAAACTATTGGTTTTAGCTGAACAAAATAATGTAAGAACAAAGTTATTGGAAATACTACAATATTTCAGTTTACTTCATTTTGTGTCTGCATCGATAATACTTTTTTAGGTTATGTCTCGTAAAACTGAATTTAAGCTTTTTTAAAAGTCCTCATTCAGATATGAAGTTTCGTTCCAAAAAAAAGTTCCAGGTCCACATCCGGTTCACAAACAATAAAAGGTTTAAAGTGAAATGAACATTCTAGACTAGGTCAGTTTAAACTTATGGCGAAAGAAGTGAATTGTTGTTTTTTTTTATTTAAACATTTGTAATTGTTTTCTTTTTTAAATCGAAAATTCAATACTAATAAAACCCACATACTTCAAAACTTTGTAGAAAATTATTCTAAAACATAAAAAAACATCTTTCATGTCAACATTCTTTTAAGTTCCTTAAAATCTCCTATTAACAAATTGTTCCCACACAATATAAGTGCCCACCTGATAAGAACAGCTTTTTCGGCTATATAATTGTCCTTTGATCAAACAATTAACTAATGTTTTCCATGAAAAAGGATTCAAGTTCTTCTGGAAAGAAGAATTGTTATAAAGATTTTCGGATCCTTTTTTTTAATATTTTTTTTATTCTTATTCTGTTTGCTTAAATATTTAAAACTTTGACACTTGCATAAAAGGTCAACAAAATTTACTACAGCTTAGGTAAACTTCTTCTCAAGACTATGGAATTATTAATATCTACTTGCTTAAAATCAATATTAGGTGAACTTACCTTATGACTTGAATCAGCAATCTGCTTTAATCCAACCGCCAAATTTTTCAGCTTTCCCGAGTTTAGTGATAACCGTGACATCAATGGTTTAGCTAGTCCGCTCTTTTCAGCTTCAGCCAAATCTAATGCATTCGCACTCAAAATATAGTCCTGTTTCGAAACCAAAAGGTCAGCAAGTGTATTCACAGCGTTAGCTCTTTCCTCTGGTGATAGAGCTTGCATTTGTCGACCGCCAGTTCGTGCTAAAATTAAAATAAACATAAAATTTTGTTTTAATAAAATCGTCCTTCAAGCGAGAAGCTCATCACGCAGCCACTAGAGATATAACCGGTTAAATCCACAATTTTGCAGAATGTTCGCTCTCCGTCATCATACAAATAATATTCCGCAGTTAATTAAAACTAATATCAAAATGAGAAAAAAACATATATAACAGAAAATTTCTTTACCATTTTCAGCTAAAGTTTCGACAGGAGTGGAAAATCCTTCGGTGGACTCAGTGAAGAACGTTCCTACCTTCCTGCCAGCAATTATTGTTTTAATAGCCTTCTCTTGCATACCGTTGCAAATGACAACACTAACACCACGCTCCAGAGCCCAGGTAGCTGCCTTAACTTTAGAATCCATGCCACCAGTTCCAACCTGTGAAGAGGACAGGACAGGACCAATATGATGATGGTATTAGAAAAAGAACAACTATGTATATTATTCCAGAGGGCAAAAGTTTTACCTTTGATTTTTTGCCAAACTCAATGCTTCGCATGTCGTTGGTGGTGTAGGTGTGCATCAACTTTGCACCGTCCTCCCATGGCGGCTTATTGTAAATACCGTCGACGTCTGACATCAAAATTAGTAAATCAGCTTGCACTTCTGCGGCTAGCATGGCTGCCAAGCTGTCATTGTCCTTTATAGCAATACCCTATAAAATACATAGAAAAAGAAAAAGCAATCTTGTTATTCCTGCTCCTATATATATAATATCTAGTTGCTGGGATAATGGAATTGAGATGTACAATGTACATATATATAAAAATAACCGATACTCACTTTCTTAGATCCGGCTGGTAGATCATCGTCCTTAATAAACATTGGCGGGGATACAGCATCGTTTGTATTAATAATTGGAATGATGTTCAAACTAATCAATTCAGAGAGCGTACAGAAGAGATTATTTCTTGTTTCTTCGTTGTAGAAATCTGGTTTTGTTACAAGGACCTGCAATGAATAAACAAGAAAACTATAGATGATATAAAAAAAAACACCGTTTCTTTTGCGCCTGGTTCTGTCTTTTGTGGTTTGTGTGAGCTGAGAATTTACAGGATGTGCAGTGTGGATTGTGCAATATCCAGGCAGAAGACAGCTGCAGTGTGGTTTATACTAACTACTTTTCTCCTGATGGTGCAAAGTTCTAAGGAGGGAAACTTTATTGAATGTGCATTATTATGCATTGCGGATACAGCAGTTTTTTTGTTCTATTATTCATGACTCCTTTTTTTTCTAATAATGCAACCAATAGGTTTCAAATAATTCAAAGAGGATCTTATTAGATACTCTGTTCATCATTGTCGAATCGATTTGTAGAGATGGAGTGTTTACTGTTTTGAGTGTTCTGAAAGCTTACAATTTTGTGTTGAAGGAAATGAAGAGCAAAGGCAGGAAAATAAACACGAAGGAAAAGTTTCGAAGAAAATTACTTGTCAAACTTTACTGTAGACTATGGTTCGTGGGGTGATTTCATGTTTATGACAAAGACTTTGCAATATTTTAAAATTTCTTTAAAAAAAATGAATTTTCAAGGAACCTTTCTTCTTTATTATTAAAAAATGAAGTTTTTTGTTCAACTGATTACACACAGGGGAAATTTAATCAAATGTCTGTGGCAGAAATATGTTTATACTTTTTCGAATGCTTTGAATGTCCTAAATTGGAATCCGATCTCAGAATCGTTGGATTGGCTCAGGTTTTCGAAATAGTGCTAATAAAGGCGTTTTCAGTATTTTAAGCTTTTAGGGTTACATCACACCAGCAATCAATTTTTATCCTGACAATTTGTAACAAAATCAGAAGGTTGTTTCGTTGTTTGTGTTTTGAATTCGAATATGACCTCAGAATTACTGAATTGGCTCAGGTGTTCTAGGTATCCTAGTGTAAAAGTGCCAAAATCCGCCAGCTTTTCGTTATTTTTGAGGCTAATTACACCACCACCAATTACATTTTCCTCACAAAAATCATTATATGTAATCTAAGACTATTCACCTTCTCTTCAATTACTCAATTTGAATCTCTCCAAAGTATTCATTCCTCTTCCAGAAATTGTAGGCTAAAATGTATGAGTTTTTCCTTATGGATTATTCGTGAGCTCACTATGGGAAAGCGAAAATTTAAACTAACTGAGGATAGAGACATTATTGGAAGTGTGTAATTTTTGATGTTGAAGGGAAAATTTAGTACTTTTGTATACTGTAATTATTTCTGTGGGAAAAATGTTACTGGTGGTGTAACTTTAAAATAAACTCAAAAATAACAAACAACAAAACAAGCTTTTTAGCACTTTTAGACTATGATATCTGGAAAATAAGAGTCAGTCCAGCAATTTTGAGTTCAAATTCGAATTCCTTCAAATAGCATTATTTGGTTTATGCCAAAGGGCGTGAGTTGCACTTTAAAAAAAAAAAAAAAATACTTAAAACATAAACCCAATTATCATTATAAAACAACGGTTACACGAACATGAACAACCAGAATTCTAAATTTTTTTTTCAAAGTAGTTTTACTAATCCGCTTTTGAAAAATAAATTTTTAAACTCAAAATTAAAAAAAAAAAAAAATTAAACAATTTTTTTTTCAAAATTGTTAAAGTACTTTTTTTGTTTTAAAAATTGAATGCTAAATTTTTAGTCAGAAACTGAAAACAGGTTCTAGGACTTTTATTTTAAGAAATATTTAAAAATATATGAACTAACAATATGAATGTTTTTTTTTTTCTAAAATACAAATTCTAAAAAAATAACAAATTAGACTTGTTTAAATTAGGCAAGAGTTTGAAACATTGATACGCAACAAATGCGCCTATAGTTGGTCTTTGGTGTTGATTGTGCTGTTAAAAGTGAATCTCAACATAATATTGACTTATTAGGCCTCCATATCTTAGAAAATAATGGACACCACGCCTGTCGAAGTTAGTCAAGTTGTCACACTACTGCACCAAGAAATAAACAAATGTACTGTGTCCCGTCAACCCGGTCTAAGCCAATCTTGCATATCAGAGATTTACGGAAGGTTCAGACAAACTTGTAGGTTAGTTTAAAGGCTAGGATCTGATTTATCGTGACGGCGTTTCTCCAAAATTGTGCTTTGACTAGCGTTGACGTCCAAGCATTGCAGAGACAGGTAGGATAAATGATCGTTAGTTAATAATAATTTTTATTATATGCTTGTAAGACCTCAGGTCTTTTAAATGCAATGCACGGCACTTGTTAGAAGGAATAGAAGGAAAAGAAAGATTTTTGTTGGACAGTGGATTGAGATTTAGATGTTAATTATCTCATGAAATTCCACGGTTGGCATCTATTTGAAACTCGGGAATATAGAAAAGAATGCTGCCTAAACTGGGGCTCGAACCCACATGTCCATGTTAGCAGTCAAACACTATATCCACTGTGCCATTGCCACCTGCAAGTCAATGGATAGTTAGGAGGCAACTTAAGGAAGCAGGCCTTATCCCAAAATGGTACCAAAATTAACTACAATTCATCGACAAATTCGAGTACAATTTTCACTATGCACTTCAATTGGGAAGTTGAGCAATGTAGACGATTAACGTTATCGGATGTGTGCAGAATGTGTCTGGATGGAAGCTATAGTATAGAGGCAGAGTTAACAGATGACCTGTCTTCACTCATGCGAGAACGTAAATCACCTACATTGCTCAACTTCCCGATTGTAGTACATAGTGAAAACCGTACTCGATCTTGTGGATGAGTTGCAGTTAATTTTGGTCCCGTGCCGTGACATTTTAGGGTAAGGTCTACTTCCTTAAGTCGTCTCCTAACTGGTCCATTAACTTACGAGTCTTTATCGTACCTGTCTCTGCTATTGTTTGACGTCAACGGTAGCCAAAGCATAATTTCGGAGAAACGGCATCACGATGAATCAGTCATAACATCCGGTGGCACACCGATCCTGGCCTTTACAATAACCTACGAGTTCGTCTAAACCTTCCGTAGGTCTTTGATATGCAAGATTGACTTACACCGAGTTGACGGGACACAATACATTGGTTTATTCCTTGTTGCAGTTGTGTGAAAACTTGACTTATTTCTACAGGCGTGGTTTCCATTGTTTTCTAAGACTAGGAGGCCAAATAAGTCAAGATATGTTAAAATTCACTTTTAACAGCACAATCATCACCAAAGACCAACTTTGGGCGCATTTATTATTTTACCTTTATGATTTTACCTTTAATTTAAAGTTTTAAGTTCAAGCTTTAAAACGAGCCTATTAAAAATTAATTATAAGATATTGCATCCGTCGCCATTGTTGTTTTTAGAAGACAAACTTGAGTGATTCCATTTTTTGCTCGCGAGTGTACTTTTTGAACTGAAATGTTTACATTTATTTCCAGGGTTTCAGTTTAAAGTTTCTTTTATTTAAAAAAAAAAACGGTAAGTAGCTTGATTTAGCCATGTATTCGGCATCCCTTATTTGTCACAGAAAATATTATTCTTCAATTTATTATATATTTCCAAGTATAATTTTGTTCAAAATGAATATCAAAACAACTCTGAAATCATATAACAATAAATAGGACAGCTCATCAGTTTCTGTTTTAATATGAATGGCTTTGAAAAGGTCTATTTCATATATAAAAACTAGGTATTAACCCTCTCAATAAGAAATCCCTCACATAATAAAAGTTTTAATATTGCTTATTTTACATAAGTGTCCTCGAAGTTAACTTCATAGGTTTGATTAATTTTTATAAAAACCAAACTAGGCATATTATATCAACTATATACCTACTCCTTCCTATAATTTAATCAATTTTGTTTTTTTGCTAAATGTGTAGAATTATTTCGTATCCTTTTAACCTTTTTGGATAGACTCATATATCCGCCTCTTTCTATTCGGCTGACTTTTGCCTTTATTTCAATTATAACAAAAAAAAAATAATAAAGCAAATAATAATAAAATCAGCATCAACCACAACTGCCAGTGACATTGGTAACAACCAGCTCAGCTACAAAAAAAAAAACTAATAACAATAACAACAAACCTGTGCTATCTTAACTCCATACTGTGCAAACATAGCATCATATAAGGACATCAATCCGGATTGTCCAACAGCAGCAGCTGCTCTAGGTTCCAAAAGAACTGGAGCTTCCTGTGGCGCCATCACAACAAATGAAAATGAAATGAAATAAAATATAGAACGATATTAAAATCAAGTTTATACTGTGTTAGATATCGAGTTCAAAGATATCTTTCTTTTCTACGAGTAGATAAATATTTTTTTGTTGTCATCATTTTCTTTCATTATTATATGAGTTTTGTAGTATATAGATACTTTTTATAAAACCTTAACTTACATTATGATGATCCTTTGGTGATAGAGTTTCTCTCATTGACAAGGACATTAATAGTTCTTGTGCGAGTTTTTGACTACCAAATGCTACAGCACCACTCGTAACCATCATTACTTCTCGTCCTTCCAAATGACATTCAGCAACCTTTTATTAAAATAGGAAGACAAAACAAAAAATAAATCATAAAGTTGTATCTATATTTTTTGCTTTTATGTATAGAAACTATTTCGAATGAGATTGAGTGTTCATATGATAATGAAGAGATATTGAAAGCAGTGCTGTCGTTTTAAAAAGTTCAAGTCGAATTCTGGAAGTTCTAATATTAATCTTTTACCGCAATTTTTAGTTTAAATATTTAAAGTATACATATTTTGCCGTCTTCGATAAATTATTAAATAGTTGTAATAGCACAGGAAAGATACGACTTCTTTGTAGGACATCTGATTTTTTGAAATGTTGGAAACTTTATGCTTTTCAATTTATATTTTAAGAGAAAATGCAAAAAAGTGAAAATGAAAAAATTAAATAAAATATGTAGCTAATCTCAAGAATACGACAACACAGTTAAAACAGTTAAACAAATTTGCGATGATAAAACTAATTTTCGCTGCTAATTTGGAGATTTATCCTTATTATTAAACTTAAAATATTTGATATTTAACTTAACTTTAACTTAGAAATTGGCGGACTTTTAGATCTTACTAGATTTTACTGCTGACTTGTTACGCAAAGGTTTATGTATAAAGATGAACTTGGCTACGTTTTTAACATTTGTATGTTTTTGTTGTAATTTCACTACTTTTTGCAAAGGTTCTTTTTATCAGGAAAAGTGGGTCAAATAAATGCCCAATGAAAGCCTTATAAGCAAAGTAAGTTTTTAATGTATGAAGTGGATGAACGCCACGCCCCTACATACAAAATTTCATAATTTCAACTTGTCCTTTGTATACACCTAAAAACTAACCGCTCTACCAAATTTCATAATCCTGTACCAATCGGAAGTGCTCTCAATATATTTACTATTAATTCTGTGAGAATGGGTGGTTGCCATGCCCACTGAATATAAAATCTCAAATTTTCGATTTTTCCTTTGCTTGCATGTCAAGTCCTATTACTCTTCCAAATTTCATAACTCGTCTACACCAGAAGTGCTCCATATAATTGATCAATTCTGCGAAAATGGGCGGATACCACGCCTGCCCGGCCCTCTGAATGTAAAATCTCAAATTTTAAAATTTTACATTTACTTGCACTTCTAACCCTACCGTTTTACGAAATTTCATCATTCTACGACAATCAGAAGGGTTACTCACAATTGATATCAAATCTATTCAAATGGGCGGGTTCCACGCCCCTGAATGTAAACTGAACTCTTAAATTTTAAAATATTGCCTTTGCCTGCACTTTAAGCCCAACCACTGTACTAAATTTCATCATTCCACGACAATCAGAAATTCTCCAAATAATTTACATCGAATCTATGAAAATGGGCGGAAACTACGCCCCCTGAATGAAAAATCTCAAATTTTAAAATGTTTCCTTTGCCTGCAGTTTAAGCCCTACTGCTTTATTAAATTTCATCATTCTTCGACAATCAGAAGTGCTCCAAATAATTTATATCAATTCTATGAAAATGGGCGGATGTCACGCCCCCTGAATGGAAAATCTTAAATTTCATAAGGATTTCCTTTGTATAACCACGTGCGAAATAACAAGATTCTACGATGTTGGAAAATGCTCCATAATTTTGATGATCTGTCAGTGTCTCAGTCAGTCAGTCAGTTTCGGTTCTTGCGATTTTTGCAGTCTTATATCTCGGGAACCACTTATGCTAAAGAATTGAAATTTGGTTTGTTGCCTTAACCTGGTGAGCTTAGCAAATGCTGCGAATTTTCTGAATTTATTGGAGTAGGAGGGGGGTCGAAAATAGCCTGAGTTTGATCATGTAAAAAGGGTGTAGGGCCAGAGCTTGGCTGGGCACTACCATGCCCTTTGATAAAAGCCAAAATTTTGATCAGTCGATTTTTTTTTTCATTTGTACGTTATCCGGAAATTAAGTTTAGAAGCGTGTGCCTGTGCATATTAAAATCTTGCACTATCTGAGTTTGTATTAATGCCAATATTTTAAAAGTAAATTTTCTTGCCAAAATTATCGTCAAGTCAACAATTTAAAAAATAGAAAAATAAAATAAAAATAAATACATTTTTTTCAGGCGTCTTTCAGGGCAACTTTCTCCTAGAGTAATGGGACAAACTCAGTCTTTTGCATTTTTGTTTGCATTTTGTTTGCATGCATCAAATAGTGGGTGTAATCAAGTGACCTGCTAACTTAACAGTCAAGTGCATTTCAAGAATTATGCTAAGTAAAAACTTTAAAAGTTCATTTGAAAACAAATTAATACTGCCCTTCTAACTTTACTATGAAGTTAGCAGGGCAGTATGTTTGGAGCCTTATTGCAAGTTTCTATCACGCTTGGTTCTCGAGATACACTATGTGACCTGGTTTACTTCACTGTGAAGTTAGCAGGTCACTCGATTGCACCTACTATTTGATGAACTGCAAAATCAGGAATAGAAATGCAAACAAAAAGTTCAAAAAAACTGCAAATTACTGCGTTTGTCCTTTTACTCTGCCCTGCCAACTTCACAGACGTTTTTTTTCAGTGCAGTCATCATTTTGTCAAATCTCGATTTCATAATCTTGTAATTTTTTTAAATATATAAAAAAATTAAATGCATTTTAGATTTCAAAACAATCGATAAAAGTTAACATTTTGACCAGTGGACATTTTATTTCGATCATTCGTACGTAACCCGAATTATTCATTGCATTTACTAAATTCAATAGTAACAATTTCAAAAAACTAAAATGACTGAATAAATACTTAAATTAATACTTTTGGGCCTTCAGGGTACTCTTGACAGCGCTGGTGACAAAACAAAATCTGATACCTTCGGGTGCATTATGAATTTTCCATGGAAAAAATATGCGATGTATGTGCTTTACTAAGGAAGTTATAATACTCGACTTCGACTGGTAGAGATGCCATAATATTGAAACACTCTTTTGTGTGTCTTTCTTTGGTTATAAATTTCATTCTTTGAAATATTATTTTTCCATCAGATCTAAGAAGCTATGAGTATTTTCATATTTTGCTTATTATTTTTTGTTTTGAAGATATAGGTTATACATTGGTACAATGTACATTGTATATTTATGTATGTGTCTTGGCAAGACCACACAAAAATTCTAAGTATTAAAACTGTTTCATTCTATTTATGAATTTAATAGTCTGTTAAATATTTCCATAAAAAAAAATCGGGTGGCACAACGGCTCATGAAGAACCAGGGACTAGTGACTAACAATTCGCAACCATTCCTGTGTGCGCCTTTTGACAGGAATTGAAGGGACCTACAATTTTATGCCGAATCCGAACGGCTAGACGAGAAGTACTTATGTGTGACAAGTGATACTCTTGGAGGATTTGTCAATTCCTCGCAAAAGGCAGTAGCCCTGAAAAAAAAACTTTTTTAGTTTTTAGGTGGACGATTAAATAAATATAAATATTTCCATGCATATGCCTGCAGTAGCCAAGATAATAGCAAGGATAATATTGGACCGAATTAAAGACCACCTCGAAGACACACTCGACGCCGAACAAGCAGGTTTCCGCACTGGATCTTCCTGTGTGGATCACATCAACACCTTGCGGATCATCATCGAACAGTGCGTTGAATATCGATCACCACTTCACCTGCTGTTCATCGATTTTGAAAAGGCGTTCGACAGTGTCAATAGAGAATTTATTTGGCTTGCTTTGCACAGGAGGGGCATCCCAGATAAATTGATTGCTATTATCAAGGCTACATATGATGGATCCAGGTGTCACGTTTTGCACAAAGGTAGGCTGTCAGAGGAGTTTGAAATCCAAAGTGGGGTTAGGCAAGGCTGTATACTGTCACCAATACTGTTTCTGTTGGTGATAAGTGACGTACTGCACGCAGCTTTGTCAAATGGAAATGGAGGAATTCAGTGGACTCTGCAATCTCACCTCAAACATCTGGACTACGCGGACGACGTATGCTTACTCTCTCATAGGATCATGGATCTCCATCAAATGACAACAAGGGTGGAGAGAGAAGCAGAAATCGTAGGGCTTAAGATCAACTCGGCAAAAACTAAAAGGATCAGCCTTGGAACTTCCTCATCAATCCAAGTAAATATTTCTGGACAACCCGTAGAGATGGTACAGGATTTCCAATATCTTGGGAGTATTGTCTCTACGGGTGGCGGAACTGAACTGGACGTAAACAGCCGAATCAGAAAAGCAAAGGCTGCATTCGGAATGCTGTCCAAAATATGGAGAAACAACTCTTTTAGCTTAAAGACCAAGCTACGACTGTTCCGCTCCAATGTTGAATCCGTTCTGCTTTACGGCTGCAGCACTTGGAAAGTCACTGAAATTGTCACTAGAAAGCTGCAAACCTTCGTTAATAGATGTCTACGAAACATCTTGAGGATTTTCTGGCCCAACCGTATCTCCAATGCCGAACTTCATGCGAGAACGGGTCAGGAGCCCATAGACTCCATTATACGAAGAAGAAAGTGGCAGTGGATTGGCCATACGCTTCGAAAAGGCGATCGGTGCATTGCATCTCAAGCAATGCAGTGGAACCCGCTCACACAGGAGGGAAGACAAGTGGGCCGGCCTAGAAGTACATGGCGAAGAACGGTCGAACAGGAATCGGCACGACTGGGGAAAAGTTGGAGAGAGCTGAAATACATTTCAAGAAATCGTACACGATGGCGCGTAGGTGTAGTGGAGGCCCTATGTCCCGTAAGGGAAACATCACGGACGTAATAGGTCCGAGGACCTAAGTATATGTGTATAAATAAGATTGTCTTGCAAGTAAGTTGGATTACTATATTAATATTAATAATATCCTTGTTCAACAAAAAGAATTCGTCAAGATATTGAACTTAAATTGTGTCTTGTTAAAATAATAATTACCTTTTCTCGGGACGTACTGTCAAGTGTAGAGATTTTTCTTAAGCCGCACTATTTTTCCCTGCCATTTTGATATTCCAAGGTTCAAAACCAATGTGTGTCAATATCTCCTCTTTAATCCTTCCCTGTTTTTCTAACACTCGCACTTTGCTAAATTTTTTTAAGGGCTTCAAGGGTAACAAAAACCCCTTGAGAGTGCGTAATACCTTTCTGCATTACTTAAAAAATTAAAATATTCTTCAAGACTCTTACACCCGTATTCATAAAGAAAAAATAGTTATTTTAGCTACCGTGTTTAGGAAAACTACACAATGGAATAATAATTTTCTGGGCTCAAACTAAAGGAAATTGCTTACTGCTTCATTTGAGTCAGGAACATTCTTATCCCATGGTGTAGTTTTCCTAAACACGGGAGCTAAAATAACTATTTTTTCTTTATGAATAAGGGTGTTAGTTGTCAGGTAGAAAGTATAGTTTGAAGAAAAAGTTTAGAAGAACCTATCTTCTTAGTTTTCATTTCAGTTTCTTTTATGATTTTTTATTTCTTTTTCATGAAAACCATCGAGAATTTTGAAATTTAAAGGAATTATTGGAATAAAGCTTCAACGCAACAACATAGGTATGTAAATGATTGCAGAGAACATTATCGAATACAAAGAATTCAAGTTTAAATAAAATTTAAACAATCCCGTTCAGAAATAATTACTAACAAAGGTTTTATTATGTACCTTGTATGTTTTGAATTTTTCAGTGAATTTGAAAAAATAGCTTTAAAGTTTTAAGAAACTAGTCAGCAAAGAAACGAAATAAAGTTCGCTTGGAAATATCTTGGAAAGAAAAGTTTTTTTTTCAGCAACAAGTGAAAATGTTTTGAAAATATGTGCATGCGCAAATTGAAATACTTGCTAAAAACTACCAGCTCGTAGAAAAACTATAAGAATTCTTCCCTGATTCTTATTACATTTAGGGAGATAGTAAATACATTACCACGACACGAAGGTGCACTTTTACTTTATTTCACTGAGTGATTTGGTTTTAATTTTTCATTAAAAAAAAACACAAGAAGCTCACTGAAATTACCAATCAGTCATGAATTTGAAAAATTATCGTTATACCATCTTTCAATTTAAAACCGCAAAAACAAATTCTCCAATTTTAAAACGTCATCACATTTTCTATTGTTATATCCCACAGTTCACTTTCATTTATCATAAATCCATCATCATCAATTTCAAATCAATCCAGAAGAAGTAATTTTTTGTTCAAGTATAACCAAAACTTCACGCGTCATTATCCTTCAATCTTCTTTATCTAAAAGGCTTCAAAGTCAACCTTTTTTTTTAACAATTTATAAAAAAAAATCCATCACAAAACAAATCTGTTAAGTCATTTACCTTAAAATAAATAATAATAGGTACAAAAAAAAAAGAATGAGATTCGTAAGAGGAAATCCTTTGCTGATAATCCAAAAAAAATCCCCAGAATAACAGAACACACATACAAATATGTATTTATTAATGGTTCATAAATTATCCTTTCTGTTGCTTATAGCCTATTATGTGTGTGTATCTATGTACATACATATGTATGTCCCATCATCAAAATATAAAATAGAAAAAAAAAAAAAGAAACGATAAAAACAAAAAAGCAAATAAAACAGAATTGTGATATTTTTGAAAGGATAAACTTTCAATTTTACAAGGACATCCATACATAATGACATAATGTGTGAACTTCAGAAATTTTCCTCCTGCCTAAAATAAGAAAAAACTTTTTAAGGCTACAAATTAGAAGTCAACACTTTATCTTCAGAAAGTGCGAGGAGTTGTTGTTCGAAAGGACTTCTATTTTTTTTTTTTTTTTTTTTTTTTTTTTTCAGTTTGGTTGGGTTTGAGCCCCAGGAGCTGGTATGGTATACATCTTTTATATATTCCCTAAGACTGATGCTGCTCCACCATATGATAACGACATAAACTTAAAACGTCCTCTGAATCAGCGTCAAGGATCTTCGAGCGGCTTCCAGGCCTTATACGAGTATAGTAAGAGTTTATTTAGTTCATGTGTTATGAGCTTGAGGAATTATTTCGCACATGACTTCCGTCAGCGTCATGGGGTCGAGATATCATTTTTCAAACAACAAACTTTCTCACCCTTAAAGCTCTGTCTATATCTACACCAACTATAGAACACACACCCAGTCTTAAGTCAGTAGGAAAAAAAATTAAAATAAAAAACAAGCATTTTTATGATCAAACTGGACTCAGGTGAACTGAAGAGGAAAATAGACGAACAAAAAAAAAACAAAAAAGCAGGTCATAGCGTGAGAAGATGTCAGTCTAAACAGTTAACGATGAAGACGTGTTGTGGCATAGATAGAAAAATGTGTCATGTTAAGGATAATGTCCTTGAACGTAACAAGGATCTCGGGAGCTATTGATTTTTATGTTAATGTTTTTTTTTTTTTTTTTTTTTTTTTTTTTTTTTTAAGTAGGAATGAGCAAATTTATATCTTTTCTTGACTTCAAATTATTCCCAAAGGTTAACTTTATTTTAGGGACCATTAACTGACTTAGGTTTTCCTTCATCCACATCACATCTCACAAACATGAGATATGTACATATAAAATTACAAAATTATAGAGGAAAGGTTAATTTTTATTTTATTTAGTTTTACAGCTCTTGGCCAGAAAAAAAAAACTAGGGACAAATACTATATATGGCGAATTGCCCATCATCCATTCCTTATGAGGATAATGTGCCGTAAGAACCTCTGTGACCCTGGAATTTAGGATGTGTCTGACCTTACTCTTTCTAATTCGAATCAATGTACCTATGCATATAAACCCATGTTCGTAATTTAATTTTGCGCTTGATAAATTTTGTTATTTTATTTTGGATTATCCTCAATAATTGAGTTAAAATAAGTTTAATCACTTTTAACTCGCAGCTTTGCTTTATTTTGTTTTAAGTTTTTAAATCTTACGAAGTCTTTTCGTGAGATAATTTGTGTTTATATTAAAATTTTGTCAAATAGTAAATCTGAATGTATTCTTCTATTTTTTTGAAGTCTTTGTTTTTGTAGTCCTTAAGACTTTTAAAGATCCTGAGTAATTTTATATTTAATTGTAAGAATTTTACAACTTTTTAATCATTTGGGGCCTTCAAGCTTCTTGTAATTATTTAGTATTGTGCTCTTCAAATTTGTTTAATGTTTTGAATCCCTTGAAGTGTTTGGAGTGTTTGAATGTTTGGGAGTCTTGTAATGATTTGAAGTTTTGTAGTCTTTTGAAATCTTATTGTAATTATTTTTGTTTTCAGTGTTCTGACATTTTTTTCAGTTCCAGAATTTCAAAAAAGATACCCGACTGGAAAAATGCTAATTTTCTGTTTATTTTGTTCAAGACCCTACTATGTTTTCACTAGGGAATATCTAGACGAGGTAAGCCCTAGATTTCAATAAAAATGTATACGAGGGAAATGTTTCAAACACTCGTGAGAAATAGGAAATTTATGAAAATTTATAAGCAAAAATTATTAACTCCCTTTTAAATTTAAAATCGCAATTAAAACAGGAAATTTATGAAAATTTGTAAGCAAATCTCATTTAATAGCGATTAAAATTTTACAGAGAATTAACGAATTGGGGCAGTCTTTTTAGGTTTTGCAGCTTTTAAGTGCCTTGGAGTTTTTCAGCCATTTTTTTAATATTTTGTAATCTTTTCATTATCCATATTCATTCTCCATCAAATTTAAAATAAAGAAGATGAAGAAGATGAAGAAATTTAATTATTAAAACTATTTCTGTTATAAGCTAAGTGAATTAATATTCTTCATTATTATAAAAACCCGACCACAGGTCACTATTTTCTAGGTGCACGAATTTTATTCTCCTAGAATAATAAAAATCACAGAATCTTCTTGCTGTGATTTTTATAAGAATCGATTAACATTGACCAAAATTTGTGTCTTAGAAGGATATGACAGAATAAGAGTCTTTGAGACTAATAACTGTCCTATCTCAGCGAAACACATAACTTTCTGGATTTGAGGTTTCTTCTTCTTTTTAATTGCATTGCATTTAAAGTTATCCCTAAAAATTGTAATTTTTGCAGCTTATATGAAATTTAGGGTGCAGTGCATTAACGCCCACGGAATTATCCCCTGCGGGTGTTAATTCCATTTTAAAAAGGATTTAACCCCCGCGAGTGTTAATTCCTTTTTTAAATGGAATTAACACCCGCGGGGGATAATTCCTTTCTCTGATAGGTTTAAATTCCAATTAAAAATGGAAATAAACCCCATCTGGCAGACTATGGTATCAGTCGGTCTTCTTTCAAAGTTTTTGTACTAAATAGTGCTTTGGCGCGGGTTCAAGGATTTTAACTCCCTTTTCGGTTCCTCTGTCCCGCTCACGCAACTCCGTCGCTCCACTAAGGGTATGCTCAGTCGTCTGGCAGGCGCCTATGTTGTCAGCCGATCTGTAATCATAGTTTTTTTTACTAAACAGTACTTTTGGTGGCCGGCTTCGCGGGTTCAAGGATTTAAACTCCGTTTTCGGGTCCTCTGTCCCGCTCACGCGACTCCCTCGCTTAGGGTCTGCTTAGTCACCTGGCAAGCGCCTATGTTGTCAGTCGGTCTGCTTTCAAAGTGTTTGTAGTAAACAGTGATTTGGGTAAAAGTTTTTATGAATCATATGTGTATGAAGTTTGGGTCTTAATGCCAATTACAAAAAGCAAAAACACCCGCTTAGGGTCTTAGTTCTTTTTTGTGTTGGGCCTTATTACCAATTACCAAACACCCGCGGGGGTTAATTCCTTTTTGTTTGGGTATAAACACCCGCGGGGGATAATTCCGTGGGCGTTAATGCACTGCACCGAAATTTAGAAATGTTTCCTTTTTAAAATTGACTTTCAGTTTAATGGAGAGTGAATAAATTGGGCCTAAGATATGAAAGTTCCTTCCACTTTTTTTCTCCGTAAGTATTTTCTTATTAATAATTGGTGTAGGCAAGTTTCTTAATTAATTTAAATGTTCGTCCCAAAATACAACGCCCACTCTGCAAATCAATCATTTAAACACTTTTTTATAAAAAAAAGATTCACCACTTCTCTTATAGGCATTGAAATGCACACCTACACCTTGGTTACGCCAACACCGAATTCCTGTTAATGTCACATTAAAAATAGGTATTTCCTTCATTCTCCAATTTATATGAATAATTATAAATAAAGAATTGCCCGCTTAATTCCACTGACCATTTTGCCAGATTTTAGGCCAATTATCCTGGTGTTCAATTAAGCGAAACCCGTATAATTGCACGAGTCGGTCAATTAAAAGATAAAATATTCATCTTAAAATTCAATATGCAAATTTCAGTACCAATTTTAGTGATAGCAAGTAACTATAATTTATTTTTAGGTTTCCTTCATAATGATTTTAATTTGTCCGTTCAATTAACCGAAAAGTTTACATGGTTTTAGTTTTTCAGCTGCATTTTCTTAAGATCAATTAAGCGAGTACATAATTTAATTAAGCGGGGTTCAATTAACCATTTGAAAAGCTATTCTACTTATACCTACGGTAAATTTTCAAACTCCATTTTGTCGATCAATTAAGCGGGATGTTCATTTAAGCGAATTGCAATTAAGCGAGAAGCACTGTAAAACCTTATTACAACACAATTCACAATAATAAATACCTGTTCGACAATTGAAGCCAATCGTCCCAGAGCAAGTCCATGGCTATCCTCTCGGGTGATGACAGCGCTACCAAGTTTAACTACCAATCGCTTTGCGTACTTTAATTGACTCCTTTCGGTGAATGAAACTGTTTTCTTCTCTGATATTAAACCTCGTTTATCATGTTGATTATTTTTGGCCTGTATAAATTCAAGGAAAAAAAGAAAACAAAAAAGAAATAATTTAGAATATCGAAGCAAACAAACAAACTGGATGATAAGTGATGAGTATAGTGGAAAACGGTGGTGATTATCGATTTTTCTTTAAGAAAATATTTTCCTGTCTAGGTATATTTTAACTATGCAAAATGTCTAGTCTATAGTTCATTATTTTTTTTTTTGGGGCTGATGCTGAAGGATATTTTTGGTTTGATTTTGTTTTCCTTGTACGTTCATAGATACTTAGGCTAAAAGATGTTTAATCGAAGTAAGATATTCACAGGAAGCAGTACACAATTTATAAATGCCGTCGGCATACTTAGAATTTTAAAAAGAATTGCTGATAAATTGGTTTTTAGAATGATTGATCGTTGATTGAACTGAATCAAATCAATCATATATTAACATAGATCGACCTTTCTTTATAGATTAACTTAAATTATAACGGAAATATTTCATTATTTATATAACAAACCGCTTAGAAACAAAACATTAATTAATCGATTGTACAAAAGAATCATGTGTCTTTGACGACTGGCTATTAGTTATTTAATTACTTTTTAATGTAAATCAAGAAAATTGTAAAATATTATAGAAGCGCAACGCTTTTTATAAATCTGTTTTTTTTTTAGTTTTATTTGTAATTTTTTGGTGTCTCTTAATTAGTTAAGGATATTCTTGGGTACATTTTAAGAAAAGAAATCGTTAGAGTCTACCTTTTTTTTCTAATGTTGACATTTATCGGGAATTTAAGAAAAGGTTTACTTTGTTGTACCCTGACCGATGTTAACATGTTAATGCTAATGATAGAAACTTTGTCTAGAACTTAATTTTTAAAAGAAATACCAGCCTTTGTAATTGAGTTTAAATAAAGTTGATAAATTATTTGGGTCTTCAGCCGTCTAATTTTTAGCCTGCTCCATTTTTTCTTGCCCATGATAATTTTTGACTTTGAGGACTATGTTTCATATATACAACGTAAAAATGATAGACATAAAAATCACCGACAAGATGGCTCAGAAAGGCATAGAATTTATGATACTTGGAAAAACCTGGAGCAGTTGAAATAAAAAAAAAATAAAGTTTTTCTTTGCTTTAAGCCCCAGAGTTCAGAAATGCAGAAATGCTGTATCACTGCAAAATACATTTTGTTGAAAATGGTACTATTTATGCGTAGGTTAGTTCTTAGTAAAATTTGATTTTATTGTTGGGAGGGGAGGATACATTAATTCTTCAAAAACAGTATTTGTCAGCAGAAATTGAAAGTAAAGGAGGAAACATTAATGAAATTGGTATCAAATGAAAGGAGATGTTGAGCTTCTTACATAAGTGCAATATTTTCAAAATCGTATATGGGAAACTCGAGATATTTGACCTTGAAGTTGGCGATTGCATATTATATATGAGTGTTTTTTATAATACAAATTCTATATACTACTGAAATATATCAGCCAAGTAGAAGACTTAGCATTATTTAATTGGACTTGTTGAATTATTGATTCAATATAGCTTTTAACGGCCTTTAGTCCATAAAAATTGGCGTTTCGTCCCGGCGTTCTCACTTGGACTCTTCAGTTGACAGTGAGGGCCTTGTCAAGACGCAATTTTTATTAAGTTCAGTCCAGCTTACATCAATTTTACAGCGAAAATCGAATGTGAACTATATCCAACCCAATTAGAATTTCTAATCAAGAATTGTTGGAAATTGTGTTACCCGTGGCCTGGCATTGTTTACATATGAGTGTTTTTTATAATACAAATTCTATATACTACTGAAATATATCAGCCAAGTAGAAGACTTAGCATTATTTAATTGGACTTGTTGAATTATTGATTCAATATAGCTTTTAACGGCCTTTAGTCCATAAAAATTGGCGTTTCGTCCCGGCGTTCTCACTTGGACTCTTCAGTTGAAAGTGAGGGCCTTGTCAAGACGCAATTTTTATTAAGTTCAGTCCAGCTTACATCAATTTTACAGCGAAAATCGAATGTGAACTATATCCAACCCAATTAGAATTTCTAATCAAGAATTGTTGGAAATTGTGTTACCCGTGGCCTGGCATTGTTTACATATGAGTGTTTTTTATAATACAAATTCTATATACTACTGAAATATATCAGCCAAGTAGAAGACACTCATATGTAAACAATGCCAGGCCACGGGTAACACAATTTCCAACAATTCTTGATTAGAAATTCTAATTGGGTTGGATATAGTTCACATTCGATTTTCGCTGTAAAATTGATGTAAGCTGGACTGAACTTAATAAAAATTGCGTCTTGACAAGGCCCTCACTTTCAACTGAAGAGTCCAAGTGAGAACGCCGGGACGAAACGCCAATTTTTATGGACTAAAGGCCGTTAAAAGCTATATTGAATCAATAATTCAACAAGTCCAATTAAATAATGCTAAGTCTTCTACTTGGCTGATATATTTCAGTAGTATATAGAATTTGTATTATAAAAAACACTCATATGTAAACAATGCCAGGCCACGGGTAACACAATTTCCAACAATTCTTGATTAGAAATTCTAATTGGGTTGGATATAGTTCACATTCGATTTTCGCTGTAAAATTGATGTAAGCTGGACTGAACTTAATAAAAATTGCGTCTTGACAAGGCCCTCACTGTCAACTGAAGAGTCCAAGTGAGAACGCCGGGACGAAACGCCAATTTTTATGGACTAAAGGCCGTTAAAAGCTATATTGAATCAATTGCATATTATAGTTTTTTTCGAAATAACTGTTCATAAAAGGGAGATGTTCTGAAATGTACCAACAACAGAGGAATTAGTCTCCTAAACGTCGCTTATAAAATCTTGTCGGCCATCCTGTGTGACCGCTTAAAACCTTTTGTCAACGATCTGATCGGCCCCTATCAGTGCGGTTTTAGGCCAGGCAAGTCAACCGTCGATCAAATGTTCACACTCCGACAGATTTTAGAAAAATCCCGGGAATTCCAGATCGATACACACCACCTTTTTATCGATTTTAAAGTCGCGTATGATAGCGTGAAAAGGGACGAATTATACAGAGCCATGTCGAGTCTCGGCATCCCTGCCAAACTCGTCCGCCTGTGCAGGATGACGATGGAGAAATCTCGCTGCTCCGTCAAAATTGGTAAGAACACCACCGATTCCTTTGATGTTGAGAAAGGATTGAGGCAAGGCGACGCGTTATCATGCAACCTATTCAACATCGTTCTTGAAGCCATTGTACGCAACGCACATGTCAACACCAGCGGTACAATCTATCAAAAGTCCGTTCAATTGCTTGCATATGCGGATGACATAGACATTGTCGGCAGAACGAAGCGAGCTGTGGCAGGGGCATTTGCGAGCATTGAATCGGAGGCGGCTAGAATGGGATTGGCGGTTAATGAGGACAAGACGAAGTATATGCTGTCATCAAGAGAGGAATCTCAACATCGTCGACTCGGGCAAAATATCACGTTGGACAGATATAACTTCGAAGTTGTCAAGGACTTTGTCTACCTGGGCTCCGCTATTACATCGCAGAAGAATTACTCTTGCCAACCGCTGTTTCTTCGGTCTAAGAAGGCATTTAAGTAGTAAGGCCCTCTCTCAGAGAACCAAGGAGACTTTATACAAAACCCTAATCATCCCGGTCCTGCTTTATGGGTCAGAAGCATGGACACTGAAAGATTCGGATAAAAATCTGCTAGGGTGCTTTGAGAGGAAGATTCTTCGTGTGATTTTCGGTCCGGTGTGTATCGAAGGAGTATGGAGGAGAAGATTCAACGACGAGCTATACGGGCTCTACAGCGACGTTGACCTGGTCAAAAAGCTGAAAATACAGCGGCTGAGATGGCTGGGGCACGTGGAGCGTATGTACAGCAACGCACCTGCCCGACGAGTCTTCGAATCCAACCCCGATGGGGTACGCAGCAGAGGAAGAACCCGTAACAGGTGGCGCAATCAAGTGAATGACGACATCAAAGCACTCGGTGTGCGCAACTGGAAGCGGCTAGCTAGGGACAGAGCTGGCTGGAGGAGCTTGTTAGTTGAGGCCGAAGCCCATCCTGGGCTGTGAGCGCCATCAAAAGTAAAGTAAAAGTAAGTGTTTATAACTTTTCATATAAAAGACGTAGGAAAATGGTTTTAGTGTGAAAAAAAGTTAGTTGTCAGTTATACGTCAATATCAGTCCTAAGACTGTATAATTCCATTGTTTTTTAAGGTTTAAGGTGTCTTTTGAAGCAATTTTTGATTAAAAGCAGGTATTTATTAAGGAAAGGACACACTCTGGTGTATTAAATTAAAGGTCGTAAAAATAGCTTATCGATGGTGCTAAAAAAGTATGCGTTACCCCTGATTTTTTTAAGATATTGGTGTGTAAAGCCAGTGTTAAAAAATTTTGTATTCAAGACTTTAAAACTTAATATCTCAAAGTGTATAAAACGTAGCATAATAACTTTGCTGTTATTTGAAAATAATAATATAGTTAACGGTTATAAATAACCGTTTATTTAATAACAATGTCGTTTTTCTATGTTCTTTATATAAAAAGTTATGGACTATTATTTCGAAAAAAAACTGAAATATGGTGTTTGCAATACTCATTTTCAAGTGGCTATATCTCTGTTCTCCGGTGGTTTTGGTTCTTGACGCCATATAATAAAATAAAGAACTGAACAAGACCTTTCATTTGAGATATATTTTAATTCTGTTGGATCAACGACCAATTTGCCCATTATCCTTTTGAAGTGTTGCTGAATTCCTCAATTTTTTAACTCGGGGTGTGAATAATAAACTTTTTTGAGTGGTTTTAGATAACTTTTATTTTATTTGGGTACTAACATAGTTATAACAGGTACTTAAAGTGAAGTCCTTTTTTTTATGCCTTGGAATTTAAGGAAGAAAAAAGCGCAATTTTTAGGCTGTTATAAATCTAGTTTGATTTATTCGCAATATTTTTCTAGATTGACTGTTCTGTACTTATAATAGTCGTTTTTTTTCTGTTTTTTACTACAACTAAGTACCAACATACCTACTCAAATATACCTAACCATATCGCACTAATTGTTTGATTATTATGATTGACAAGATAATAAAACACAAACAGTTTTAATCACTACTTAAGAATATTTATATACTTATGTATATACTTATATTGAATTACAGTACCTATTACAAATAAGTTTGTGTACCTAGAAAAAATATCAGTGTCGGTAATAATAATCTTGTTTATTTTGTTCCTATCATGTGGCAACATACTGACTTACTTTTTTTTCTTTGCCATTTATATTTTTGTTGTTATTTATTTATTACTATAGCTAGCCATTATTATTTTATCAGCAAAAGAATTAAAGCAACAACACAAGAAAGATATCATTTCTTTGGAATATATACACATATATGTAATTATAATTAAATAATTATTTTACGGTTCGACAGAATAAAATCGAACATTATCAGCACAGTATCATTGAAGTTTTTTTTTTTATATTTTGATTAACTTAAAGAGTAGAATTCTATCATGTTTTGTTTATTAGTTCAAAATATAATCTCTTACGTCAAATATTTTTGCATAAAAATGTATACCTAAATTAAATGACGATGTTGTTCGTTTTGATTGACAAGACACATAACATTCCGTATTTAAATTAAATATAAATTCATCATTCAGACCTTTTCAAGATCAGTTCTTTTTTTAGTAGAAGTGTCTAGGCTGTTATGAGATTTTTTTTATAAAATGCTATTTTTTTGTGTTATAAGGAGTCTTATGTAAGAATGTTATTTTTAAGGAAAAAACACATTAGTATCGCAATTAGATCTTTAACAAATATTAATTTCCTTCTAATTAGTACCGTGCATTGCATTTAAAGACCTTAGGTCTTACAGGCAAATAGTGATACATATAGTTAAAATTATTACTAAAGCCTTAATTTTCCCAAAATTTGTATGGACATTTTGCTCTTTTAACCTTTTTTTCTGGAGAAATATCGAAGTTATTCTTTTTTTTTTCATTCTTAATTTATAGTTAAAAAATCCACATTAAAAAATTAAAGTTTAAAAGAAAATTCTAGTTTATTTTTGAAATGTTTAAATATATAATGTATGCGTAAGGACGTCTGCTTGCAAAAACAAAAACATAAACTATTCTGAAAAATAATAACTTAGCCACCTTATATTATTTTCTATTGTGTTTTTGTTTACAAGCAGGTGCCCTTATATTTATTTCTCATTTTTGTACTTTTTACAACAATTAGGAGATTTTTTGTTTTCTCTTCTTTTATTTTTTTTCTTGATTTTTGTGCTATTATTATGGCCCAGAATTTTAGTCGATTTAGTACCATGTTAAATTATTATTAGTATGCAGCTAACTAGCTTAAAAATTGAATTTTGCTATAACTTTACAAAAGATAAATTCACCAAATGGCTATTTTATCTTTTAAGTTTAGTTTTAAGTCCGAATTGCACTTTGACTTTTATAAATGTCAAAACGAGGTACGTTTGTGAATTTTGTGAGTGAGCTGTTACTCTTTTGGACATGTTCAGCTGGAGTTTATGAAGGGTATTTATTTAGTATGTGTATGATACTATAGTAAAAAAGTATTTAAAATTTAGAAAATCTTGGTAAACTGTTTTAAAATAAAAAAAAAATAAAAACCTTAATTTTAGACTGATTTAAAATTTGCGCCAATATCTTTAAATAACTGCATTCAAAAATGTATGTAAGAACGAAATTTTTGATATATTTTGATTTGAAAAATTATTGCAATATTATTTGCTTCTTTATCTTTTTTTATTTTATTTTCCTTTCTCAAGAATTCTTTTCTCAGTTATTCTTAATTTTTTTAAAAATTATGTTCTAAATAGAATTTATAATTTATTTCGATTTTTAAAATATTAGTACCTATTTTTACTTCTTAAAAAGCTAAAAAGTAAACATTATTATAATAGTTTTCTAAAAACCGAGGGTAAAATTAAAAATGTGTTATAGTTTTAAAAATCGAAATAGATAAATTATGTTTTTTAAATAAAAATTTTGCATGTAGTTCTTTGAAAATATGATTTATTAACAAAAATAATTAACAAATACAAAATTGGAGCAAGCCGTTTAGTTGAAGAGAAAAAAAAATAAATAGTAAAAAAGCCTAAAGTAAAAATATTTATAAATTTAAAAAATCGAAATAAATCATAAACTTTTTTCAAACAAATTTTTGAATGTGGGTTCTTTAAGGAATAATTATTAAACAAGAACAGACAAAAAAAAAAAAACAGAAGTGGGTACTGCAATATTTCAAGAGAAAAAAAATAAAAGGTTAAAAGAGCAAAATTTCAATTCAAATTCGTTAGGAGGCTAAGGCTATAGAATGTACCGGAATATGCAAGGAAGAAAGGAATAGAAAATCTTATTTCCAACAAAAAGTCATCTAAGTGAAATTTTCAAATTCGGCTAAGTTTTCGAGTTATACCAAAAATATTGAAAAACTTCCAGTCCACTCTCTCATAAATGAATGGATGAAATTAGGAGAATATTTTTTTGTGACCTTAACTTTTGGTTAAGAGAATATCCAATTCTATAAAATGAGTTGGAATGTCACGCTGGAGGTCTGGGTTCACTTCCCAGCCTCGAAAGAGAATCCTTTGATTTTGATCATACTATCGAGAGTTGGTTGCTTATGGGTCAAATAAAATTCTGTTAAAAATAGGCTCAAAAGTTATTCAAATTCTTCCAAATTCAATTTCGACTTTTTTAGAAATGGTACATTTGGGCCCTTTTTACGATTTAACTCTCAATTGAATAATCTTCGTTTAGATATTCCAAACATTTTCAATTTGTATAAATGTGCTTCGAAATTCGAATTAGCAACGCAAAATGATAGCAGAAAGATGTTAGGTTAGGTTAGGTTGGTGGGCTGGCAGTTGGTCTTGTTACCGTCATACTTAGATCTTTTTAGATCCATTTTGGTACCCTAGGGATTTGATCCCCATAAAAAGAAACCTAAGATAAATCCTATGACATAGCCCGTAAAGGGCGTTGATAAAGTTTCAACAAGCTATAGCCTGAAAAGGCGGATAGTGTTTTTAAATTAATTGAAGGAGTGCCTGTCGCTGCATAAACACCAGGTTGAGGAGAGATTAACGCACCATTGCAATTGTCTTTTAAGGGCGTGATCCTTTCCTTTGCCCCACTGAGAAGATCATCCCTCCACCAGGCCCGTAGGAGCAGTGGCTCCATGCAAAGTCTGGTGAGTGAGTTTTATAGATAAGTGGTCGGTGCATGCGACTGCCCCGTTCGCAGTCAGATTAGCAGAAAGAGACTCCTGTATACTCTTCTGATTTTTGTGTACGTATTGTCGATTTATTGTATATTGGCCCCTTTTTTGGACCCTTTTTAAATTTTTTCAGCGGCAACACAATTTGCATGCAAATAATAAAATTGCAATGAAGGACCTCTAAACGTTAAAATGTTCAGTCCATTTTCTTACAAAATTTTATTTGAGTCTCACAAGTCTCACAAAATCAAAGCAACTAAGTTCAATTTGAACAACCCTAATGTGCAAATACATACAAATCTGTATGTGTCTTTAAATCGATATCGTTTAAATAATAAAATAAAATCTTTTAAACTCATAGATATATGTCAAAAAAATAGTTTATCTCAATTTCTTGATAATGATTATTATTGTTATTTAGTTTTGTTTTTCTATTCATATACAAACAAGCACTAACACCTCTTATCTTCTATCAAAGTAGACACTGAATAAATGTTATAAAACTGTCTGTTATGTAGAGTATTTTTTTTTTTATTTTTAATTAGATAATCTTCTTCACTCCATGGATACAATATAATTTTTATCTTTTGAAACACATTTTTTTAACGATAACACGCACTCCGGGTCATTAAGTGTTGGGGAAGAATGAACTTTATTCAAAAAAATATAACTAACAGTTTTATATGTAAAACAAAACAATATAAAAATATTATATTTGAACTCTGCTTATATTTAATACAACACTAATGCTCTTAATCTTTCGGCCTTATGTGTTATATCTGCCCCTGCTTCCTACTAAAGGTCATATTGAGTCTTCAGTGAATATTTGATTTCCTTTTTTAAAATGCGAAAGTTTATGAAAAATTTCACAGCTTTGGATGTTCTGACGTTTTCAGTACATCCTTCCCTTGAAATTTCAAGGATATAACATTTATGTTTTCAACTTACAAATAATACGTTTTGAGTACTGAGGCATCTCCAAATATTCAATTTAGGAGCAACATTTTTTGTTACAAACACTGACGTGCTAAATCCTTTGCGCAGCAACATCATTTTACTATAGTGTTTCGGTTATTTATTTATTATCACAATTTTTTGTTATGTTCTTTGTTCACTTTGATTGAACTGGGTGGGTATCTTAATTTAATGCAATATTCAATCACAGTTATATATATTTTTTTGAATTATCCTTCGATGGAATAGAATAAACAACAAAAATAGTTAAATAATAAAACTTAGTTGGATTCCTAACCCAGACACTTTACTTATTGTTCAACCACCCCGCTGACCGATTTCCAACTGAAGCACAATATAGTCACATTCGAATCAAAAGCGTCTAAGATTAATTCGTATTTGCTCGATTGTAATGAAAATATATGTACTTAAATTTGTTATCAGCTGTAGTGCGCGTTGTTATCACTAGCTGTTCAGGGTAAGAGAACTTTACCCTTCTGAGTTTGATGTTGAATGAGCTGAATATTATTGGGTAGTGGGGAGGGGGCGAAAGCGGGGATATAGGGTGTTGTGTTGTTTTATCTTTGACAATGACGGAAGATTCTTTTGTTGTTATAAGTTGTGTTTCTAGATTTTTTTTTATTAAATTTTGCAAGAGCAGGACAGGGAGATCTATGTAAAGGAATACCTGACTCAAAAATAAACAGGGAGTTCATTGGAATTTTATCACCCCCCTATAAATGCTTCATTGCTGTGAACAGCTTTTGATAGTTGCATTTATTTATATTTATTGTTTTTGTGTTTGTTAGAAAATAATCTTCAAATTGTCCTTGTGTGTTGCCATAAGTATTTTTTAGGTATTTCAATGATTTATTTCCTTATAATACCTGCCCTGTTGTTTCTCGAAAATATATTAAACTATGATAACGAGAAATTGCACCAGTGAATAATGCCATTCGATAAAGATGCTGGTCTTAATGCTGGACACTTAATCTTAAGGAATGGGGGTGAAATAAACATATTTATGTTGTTTCGATGTTGTTGTTCTTCTGTGTTAAGATGCAACAAGGAGAAACTAAAAGATACAAGGTTCAAGGATAAGTGAGTGAAAAATTCGAATAAGATTATATAGAGTTTTCGCAAAACAGAAAACAAATTGGGGATACTCACCTATACCTTAAGCTAAAATGGTTCTATAAAGAGCTTTAGAAAATTTTGTTTCGGGTTTAGATGAATGGAATCGATATTTCACTCAACTGTATAAATAAATTACATTATCTGCTTAGCTTATAAGAATTGAGTATCGAAGACAAAGAGGGTAAGATTATCTTCTGGCAGTAAGGTCAACTTGAATGGACTCAATAATATTCCCATGATGAGAAATTTTAAATTTTCTGTAGATTGTCTTATACAAAGTTCATTCAGTTCAGTTAGAGAAAGAAATGAATTGAAACTTTTTGGTTAGGAATACATTTCAGCCTTATCGGCAATTTCAGGGGAGATTGTTTTCCCTTGGATTTTATCTTTTACTGGGAATCGAATACTCCTATCGCCAATCTCCCTTGAGATGAATCTCCCCAGAAAATTACTTCGAAGTCATTTCGAAATTCTCGGAGGGAATAAATTTTGTGAAATAATTTTTTGTCAAAGTTTGCAAATTATTTTCTGAAATCTAATTATAAATATTTGAATCATTTTTGGTGATGAAGGCGTATTTTGTATTATAAATGCAATTCTCGTCTCATGGAAAGCGTAATAGTTAAAAAAAGCATTTTGTATCAGTTTTTTTTTAAATCTTTTGTTCTCTCCCTCTCTGTGCAAAATTGTGTTACTTTATATAAGTGGGAATAACCCAAAAAAAAAAAACAAAAAATACTTAGATGGAATAAAACAAAACCAATTTCTCCACTAAAGGAATCAAAAACCAATTCAAATTTGAAGCATATCGAACTAGCTTGTTGTAGAGTGGACGTACAGCCATACATACCAATACCGAGGGACTTCTCCGTCATCGTAATGCGAATCCGATGTTTTTTGACACGAAACGAAAACTTGTGCTATAGTAGCAAGTAAAAAATTAGAAATCCTTCAAAAAATACGTAGTATATGCTTCTATTTTAAAAATTCTCCAACTACATACATATATTGAGGCGAGTTTTTTTCAGGGAAAAATCATCATGAAAAATCATCATATGACTGAGTTCCGAAATGCATCAGATGCACTTTTGATGCAAAGTCATAAGTTCCAAACCTCAAACGTAAAAATGTTTACAAAGCTAAAGCAGCATGATTGCGTAGCAGATGCGCATCAATAGAGTATTGCAAAACTTTTTGGAACTCAGCCTATTATACACTACACAGGAAAATATCCGGGGGAGATTTTACTACCGATAATGCTGATGATGTACTTTACCTTATGTTTCTCATGGCAAACGTATTTTTATAGGTGTATCTAGTTGAGAAAATTCAATAATGGTAATGGAACGTGGAAGGTAAAAAAAACTCAAGCTTATTTTCATAAAGAGAAAAAATATCACACAACATAAACAAAACACCCTTTGTGTTAAAATGGAATACAGATTTTACAGTTTTTATCCTTAAATTTCAATGTCAATACTTTCAACCCCTTTCTGTGTTACGAGATTTTCCGGCAATCACTATTTCATTTGCATTCAACTTCTGTGTGTCATTTGCATTGATATCGAGCAATTCATTGGAAAATACAAATTGAACTTCAATCCCTTTCCATTTTAGACTCAGACAAGAGGAGTCCGCAATTTATTTGTATGTGGAACATCCTGCTCAGCAAAATACTCGAAACACTTCAAAGAAACCACATTTCCATTAGAGACCAGTACTGGTGTAAGGCATAATGTACAATTGAACATCCTATTAACAACCTATTTATAAAACTAGGACTGAAAATTGTAAATAAGTGACATTTTGTGTAAACTGGACAATTTTATTCTTTCTTGCTTTGTATTATGTTCTTGTACGGTAAGGTATATTCCACGAATTTTTCAAATGCATACAAAAATTTAAATGACCAGTGACAGATTTAGGAAGTGAAAAATTATTAAACATTAACTCCCAGTTTAACAATGGAAGTTTAAAATTAAGTTCAGATGAACCTTAAATTGAGTTTAAATTATTTTTGGTTTAACTCGTCCCGTTTCACAGTGAAATCTAAACATTAGTTCAGTTGAACTTCGTTTAAAGGTGTCGTCACACACTGAAAGGAAAGTACTTTCAGAAAGCAAAAAGCTTTCTGAAAGCAAAACTTTAATAGTGTGACGACCCGACTCTGGTGGACCAAAAATCTACAATGTTCTTTATATGATAAAGGAAGTTGGACGTAAGTTTTTGTGGTAGGGCTAAAATTGTGGTAGTATATTCGCTGGGCAGACATCAACGTCAACAGTTTTCTTGGAAAAAAGTATCTTGGAAGACCAACTCCGCTTAGCGGGTTCAAAGGATTTTAAATCCCTCCAAGGATGCAACCGATAAAATGAATGATGGCAGTAGGAATCAAATTGTTTGATATTTACAGTTTCTGGTTTGCAGGGACTTTCGTTGGAACGTCAAAAGCGAGGAGATACCTGGTATCTTCCGCACCGCTAACGTCGAAAGCTAGGCGATAATGACCTGGCATCTGCATTAGGTGCTCTATATGAGGAGCTCTCGAAAACGCGTGAAAATATAAAATAAAAGGTCCAAACGAGAAATTTTGGATGGAGATTGTGAGTGTGCGCAACAATATTCGCCATGAAAATATTGTCAAAATATTGTCAAGAGCGCGCATACAACTAATGTTTGCCGATTCAATGACCGAATCAGCCAGACTTGTCTTGGTGGAGAGTGAACTGTTCTCCAGCACATCATCTCCTGGCCGGGAAACACGAAACACTTGCAACAGTTTGTTGTTATTTACGCCATATGCAAGGTGTTTCAGTATCACAGCTACTCTTTCCTCTACGCTGATGGGCACACGCCATGGTGTATTTTGTTTTGCAACAAACGGGCGTACTTTGTCACACAAAAATTAAACTGCTCCTCCGAAACGCGAGCAAAATTACGGAAGAACTCGTCTCCTTCTGCGCGCAAATCTCTCATGAGCGTTGCATGGTACTGATTTTCAGCACCACGTTCCCAAAACGGTCGCACCCAAATTGACCTACGATTACCGCATTTTGCTCAGTAACATGCTGCGAAATCCGTATTATATTTTCCGTTTTAGTTAATTCCCTATATTCCAAAACCTCTTCAGCGAACTGCATTTCGTTGCTACTCTGAATAAAATAATTAACGAAACTAAGCTCAAATATCACAACTGTTTACACACAAAACAATTTCAGAAAGGATTTTCAGAAAACGTTTTCATAGTTTGACGACCTAAAAAATGTTTTCAGAAAGTTTGCTTTCTTGAAAGTAAAAAGTTTTCAGAATGCGCTTTCAGAAAGCACTTTCCTTTCATAGTGTGACTGCTGTCTGAATGCACTTTCAGGAAAATTTCAAAATCGAAATTTTCGAAACGCTTTTTGAAAATATTTTACTTTCAGTGTGTGACGGCTTCTTAACTAGATTTTATGCAAAATAATATGGCAGCATTGTACGTTTTTGCTTCGCCATGTGATGTAATGTACTAAATAGTACGTTGCTTTTCTTTTCTATTCTCTCGAAAGCAAAGAACACGCAAACGCAAACAAATATTTTGTGTTGTTTTGTTGATAATCTTAAAGTTTGTCTTGTTTTAAAGTGGCACACAAAAATTAAAATAATCTATATAAACCAATAATTGCTCAAAAGGGAGAAATAACAACTTTTTAACGGGAGACATAGATACGCTGATGGAATTGGTGGTACAAAATTAGTAAATATAAATAAATTTCATACTTTAGTGTTTCCAAACGTTGAACTTAGGTTTACACGGAAGAATATTGTCTACAGATTGAACTCAGTTCATCGTTCAATTGAAACTGTTAAATTGAATAAATATTTGAAATGAAGTTTGAACCAAAAGTGGAGTTTAAACTTCCACTTTGAAATCGGGGGTAATAGTGGTTTGCTGAACCAATTTCATTCAAATGTTCTCTGTTGCAGTGCACGAAGTTGACCATTCTTCTACAAGGAAGATAAACTTAACGATTTGAATTTTTGTTTGGCGATTTTGATGAAACTTGCAGGAGTTATAGTTAACAGGATGACATACAAACACTATCAATAAAAATTCACCGCAAAAGGTTATTAACGGAAACTATCATAGAACCGTTTTTTGGATTTTCATTTTTTTTATTTTTACCAACTTTTTTATACAGGAAGTTCTTCAAAATTTAAACAATTTTTGATTTTTTTTTTTTTATCTTATATTTTTTAGAAAGAACTCACCTTCTTGTTTAATATCCATAACAAATAAATATTGATCACACCTATTTAACACAAGTTAGTTTTCTAATAAAAAATTGCACCGATAAGCGAGTTGTATAATGTTTTATTATATGTTGAGTGAATGGCTATAAAGGAATGAAAACAAAAATAATACGTCAAAATGTGTGTTAGTTTTGGTTTAGCGGGAGTTTGAAGAACCTTATTGACACTCTGCATTCTTGATTGATGACATTTAATTTTTTTTTATTTTGGACTATGGAGGTTCCCAGACCCTGCCTTGGAGCAAACGGGTGGTATTTATTTATGGTGTAGTCTCCATTTTGTGTAGTTGTTTCGAATTAAATAGAAAACAACATTTTAATTGATTTAAAAAAAAACTTAAATTTTTAAAAATAATCTAAATTTATTTAATTTATTTAATGAAATCACAACATTTATTAATTTTAAATTTGAAGCGGCGCGTTTTGGTTTTGAAAAACCACACATCAAGCATTTAAAGCCTAAGATGGTTTTTTTAAACCGAAACGCATCGCTTCAAATTTTAAATTAATAAATGTTATGATATCATTAAAAAGTTAAATAAATTTAAATTATTTTTAAAAACTAAATCTTTTGTAAGTCAAATAAAATTTTGTTTTCTATTTCATACGAAACGGTTGGTGGCTCTTTGCACGAATGTAAGCTTACTATGAACTTATGAATAATTATAATTGTGAACTAATGCACTTATATAAACATTTTAGTACTGAACTGGACTGAGAATACGTTTTTCCATACACCGAGAAACAGATACATACATAGATATAAATCTACTTCAAAGTGGTTTGAGTAAAAAAAAAAAGAAAAATTATGTTTAACTATAGATTTTTGGACACTTTAAAATGAAACTTTAAAATAATAAACCCATGTTTTACCTAAATCCACTTTAAAGCTTTGAATAATCATAAGAGCTAAGGCTGGTGCAATGCAGTGATGCATCTTATTCACTATCACAATCAGGCCCTTTCTCAATTGGTATATATACTGAATTGTTTAACAAGGCATCAATACAGCAAACGTACATAATAGTATATACTGTGAACCAATGTATATAAGTTGTAAGCAAAATATTGACTATGAAATATCTCTTTGTTTATTCTATTTTTTTTTTTTTCTGAAAATTTTGAAAGTTCATATTTTGCTACTTTTATAAAAATATAACTCGTTGCAAGAACAAAATATCTCTTCGAACCCTGTTATGTAGATGCACTTATAGATAAATCTATAGTTCCTATTTCCAATAAAAAAATGGTCACATTTCCAATAAAAAAGTTTATGATTTTTCAAATGCCAGATTATATTCTTCAATATCTAAGAAATGTTCATCGTTTTTAGAAAACAGAGCAGGATCCACTTTCTTTTATTAGAAAATAAAAAAAAAAACACATAAGAACCCATTTTCCCTTATGTCTTCCAAGCGATTTACAGAACTTTCCCTTAGCATTTGTTATACCTTTTTTTTTCATTTTTTGTTGGTTGCACTCCATTTAATCTGAACGCTCCCCTGTGTTTAAAGCTAGTATATTAAAAATGATTTATCACCACAGGAAATATAATAGAAAATAAATACAAATCTTCATTATAGAAAATGGGTTTTGCATTGAATTTAGTTTTATTTATGTATTTACAGTATTTTTTTTTTTGTTTTTTAGCCCACATTCAATGCGTGAGTCAAAAATTTTATATAAATTAAAACAAAATGGGATAGGGCAAATTTTAAGTTCTATAGTACTAATTTTTCAACTGATTTCAGTAGAATAGTTCAATAAATAGATATTCTTAAATGCTTAAAAATAGTTCTAACTTTTAATTCTCTAGCAAAAGTCCCAGTAAAATGAAGTTTCCATGAACTACACACTTATGTACATCTGTATTGTATGTACTGGAAATTAATACAAACTGGAAAAAAAAAAATAGAAAACAAAATTGAGGCTTCGCTAAAAATTGAATATAATTTTATATTTTTAAAATGTATTTTTTATGAAAAGCCAAACAAAAAAACCTTTTATTCCAGCTTAATTCTTATAATTTTTCGTTACGTATAGCATTTAACATTTTTTATATTATCATAAAAAAAAATGAAACCCACCCTTTAGGTTTGATTTTTAAATTGGCAATACTGTTTCTTGTGACATTAAATTTGACAGTGGTGTAATACATTTTTGTATTCGCTTATTTTTGTCTACAAAACAAATTCAGAAAGATAATTAAAAATCCAGCACAAAACAATGTCAGTGTTTTGCGCGAAATGAAAAACGTGGTGAGTACAATTTTGTTTAACTTTAAGTTGCTTTACACCATACAAAAAATTAAACGACAAATATTTTGTTTCCACAGATATCATTCCCACAGCAAACACTTTAAATTTAGTCATTTTTTCGCTGAGAAACTGCATACTTAGCTAGACTTAAGACAATAGCGTCGTTATGAAATCTCGACTTGACAAAATGTCGTCTGCCTTGATAAAAAGTGCTGGTAACGACTCTTCAAATATCGACTCTTAGGTCGACTTTCATATAAAGGGTTTTCCAATAAGGACGGGTTGATTTTGACAGGTCTCGGCGGCCATATTGTTTCTTTTACATCCTGTCGGAATATTGCTTTTTAATCAGTTACTAAAGACAAATCATCATGGTAAGTTACAGCGTCGAGCAACACGTGGAAATGATAAAACTTTATTATCAAAATTCAAAATGGGTTGGAAGTTGATCACAATTTTGGTCGAAAAATCATCTTTTAGCAATATGGGAAATTTTTGGATGAATGGGTACATGAATAAGCAAAATTGCCGGATTTGGGACGACACCAATCCACGTAAGATTCACGAGGTGCCAATGCATCCAAATAAAGTTACTGTTCGGTGTGGATTTTGAGCTCGAGGCGTCATCAGTCCGTACTTCTTCGAAAATGATGCTGGCCAGGCCATCACCGTCAAAGGCGATTGCTATAAGTCGATGATCACCAAATTCTTGTGGACTGAATTGGATGATATGGACACGGAAGACATATGATTTCAACAGAATGGTGCCACATAGTTCAATACACAATCGATATTCTGCACGAGTGGTTTCATGGCATGGTTACTCGCGCTGAGGCGACGTGAATTGGCCACCAAGATCGTGTGATTTGACCCCTTTGGACTTTTTCCTGTGGGGCTTTCTTTAGTCGCAGGTCTATGCGAATAAGCCGCAAACCACAGCGACCCTCAAAGAGAACATAATCGATGCCATCGGTCAGTTTCAGCCTGATTTATGCTCCAAAGTCATCGAAAACTGGACCTTTCGAATCCGCGCCCACCAGCGAAGCCGCGGCGGCTATTTGAACGATGTTATATTTCAAACATAATGTCATTGATAGGGCTTTCAAATAAAGATAAAACTTTATTGATATCTCATATAGCTACAACTTGTTTTATTCAATTTTAAAATCGACCCGCCCTTTATGGAAAACCCTTTATAATCTCGAAGAAAAAAAAAGTGTAGACTGGTTAAAAGCCCGATTCTGTTGAATACACATGTTTGTCTTAAAATATTCACAAACTAAGTGTCTGAATAGTGATTATACGATGCAAAACCAGTGGATTGGGTGCGATATATCGATTTTCAAAATAAAGTCTCTATAAGAGACAAAATAAGAGAAGAGACAAGCGCAGACTTGTGTTGTAAACATCATTTCCTAATCCATAATGTGATCAAAATGTCCACGTTCAAAATGTTCACTATTAAAATCTCTCACTAACTGGTTTCGCATCATCTTCAATCACCATTATTCAAGCACTTGCTATGCGATCGTTTTAACCAGACGAAATTTTCAATATTTTAAAAGTCGTCGTACTTATTGTAAGAAATTCTTTGAAAAAAATATCGATATTTTTCAAGTTAGACGACATTTTGTCAAGCCGAGATCTCATAACTTCGACGTTTTTTTAAGTCGATCAAGAAAATTACGCCCATTTTTAAAATATCAAAAATATATAATATAATATATATAATTTGATAATTTGGCAAGTCAACTTTTTTCTGTCGATCATTCTAACGTGTTTACAAGGACGTCTTTGTAGACATGATTCCCAAAACCATGATCTGATCGAAATGTTGATTATTAAAATATGTATCTAATGATGAAATCTCGAGTGTTAAATTTTCGATTACTGTAGACATTTTAAAAATTTACACATATTAATAACGATCCAGGTTTTTTTACGATATTTTAATTAGTCGGTCTTGTAATCTGTAGACATTTTTTTTTGAGATTATAAAAATCGACCTTATAGAGTAGATATTTTAAAAGTTGACAAATCATACCCAACATGTTTGAAGAGAAAATATGAAAGCTGACTAGACTTATTCATCTGCGAAATATGTTATATAAATCTACTACGCATTAAATCCAAAATAAATAAGCAAAAAACTAATATCACACCGATATTTAAGTGACAATTTGTCAAGTAAACATTCCAATATCTTGTATCATCTAGAAAATAAATCCTTTGAGACCTTAAAACTTCTTACTTCCAAGCTATTATAGCTTCAACTTATTAAGTGACCACTTTGATGATTGCAACTTTTTCAAAAAATCCTTGTTATTTTATCTTAAAAAAAAAAAAAAACTACACACCTCTTCAGGAAAACATATTCTTCATAATTACTTTTATAATTTTACACTTAATTGAAAAGTGTGTCATCTATAATGCACTCAACCGGCTTCTTAAGAATCAATGTTTTAAAATGTAATTTATTTTTTTTTTAATAAGATTGCTCGTATGCCGCATTTAAAAATAATGTTATCATCAATTATTTATCGATCGATGTTTATCTTCGGTGAGCATACAAGTCAATATCAAAACGATATTCATCAGTTGATTGTAGTCTTCCGTTGTGTGACATCTTAAAAAAGGTACAATTTTTTTTGGCAATAACGTCAATGGAGACAAAATAGGCTGTCAAAAGAATAAGAAATAAAAAAGTTAAAGAAAAAAGGAGAAGGATAATGTGAAAAAGTTTATGAAAAAGGACGATAGAATAAAATTTTAAAAAAATCAATAACTTAGCGTTTCAAAATGTCCACCTTCGATTACGATGACGATGACATTTATCTAAGAAAACGGTAAATTAAAATGTATTTATTGTCAGAAATCAATCGATATGAGTTGTTTTTTGTTGTCATCGATATATAGAAAACAAAAAGAAAAACCTCCATTATGGGATTCCTTTCAGGACCCACCGCCAAAGAAAGCCACTGGCTCAGCTGCCAGTTGGAATAAACTAACATTGTTACTTCAGGTGTTTAAAATTCTGGTGTATATTTTGGTATTTGGGATTGTCCTAGGCTCAGCTGTGATATCGAAACTCAGCTATCTGCTGATGGTGGCACAAATACCTTCTGGCTCTAAAGTGAAATATTGTGATATCAGACGTGAGTATATAAATGGTTGTGTTAGTAACGCGCCGCGCGTCGTGGTCGTGTTGAATGGTTTTGATGCGATAAGAACCAAACAGCAGACATCATGATGTGTGATGGGTTGGGTTTGTGATATATGTCAGCCACAGGCTGGCTGATGTGCGTATATTCAGGAACATTGGGCGAAAATGCGTCATGTTACATATTAGTTATCAGTCATTCCTGTTCACTGGTACTCTATGCTCTGAGGTATTTTTTTCTGAATTTATTTGTTGTTTTTTTTTTTGCTTTTTCTTCCTGCAGATCCAAAAAGGGAACTTTATGCACGAATACCCGACGAACAGCAAATCGCCTGGATTTGGGCGTTGATATTCGCTTTTTCTGCACCGGAAGTGTTTACTTTCTTCCGTTCGTTGAGAATTTGCGTGTTTAAAGATGTAAAAGCACCAACATGGCTGGAAGTGTATTTGGTGAGCAGCAGCGAAAAAAAGCAACTCTTCATTTTTTTGTTTAGGAGGGGGGTTGTTTTTTGTTTCTTTGTTTTTTTTTTCCTGTTTGTGCGGTTTCTTTAACGTGGTTTGTGTTTAAATTAAATTTCAGGTTGTTGGAATGGAGGTGCTGCATGCTGTCGGTTTGGCGGTGTTTACATTCGTTGCACTTCCGGCAATGGATTCCTGCAAAGCTCTGATGGTAACTAATGCTGTTTGCTTAGTTCCTGCAATTTTGTGTAAGTAAATATGCATCGACAAGTGTAATTTATGAGGTAAAAACGGAAAAGAGAGCGGTTGTTTGCTCTTTCTTTATCACTTTGGAGTGACTATGTATTTTTTAATTGAATTAATGGAAGGTTTTTCTTTTTTACTTGTAATAAAATCGCAAACTTGCAAATTGTTGGAAACTTTAGAGATAATGAAGAAGAATAAATCCCGAACTAAGAAGACAATTTTTATTTTTTTGTTTCGAATTTGTTAAGTTTTGTTTAACGAAAATGAACTAAAAAAAGTCCTAAATTCTGAAGACCATGAAATTGTGCCTTTAACGATTTAAATCATTTTTCCTTATTAATCCCCTTGACACAATTTCATCTCTGAGTTCACTTCTACAATAACTGGCTCACCTAGCAAAGTTCTCTATTCATAAAATGACAAAGAGGAATAATTCCGAATTTGCCATTTAAACCGAATTGCCTTTGAAATCACAATAATATTATAATCTTCAAGGGATTTTAATTAGTTGCACTTGTAATTCTAGCATTGTTTTATTTAAATGAACTTCAACTGTCCTTTATAATAAAATAACTAAGCAACCCTTTAAAAGACCAAACATTTGTGGCTTATGTAGGTATAGTCCAAAAAAAAACGTATCTACTTATAGAGATAGTCGTGGTACTAATTTTCTCTTCCTCTTTCTCCACAAACAGGCTTCCTTGCCGGACCAAAATGCTACTGGAAATCCATAATTAAATCATCCCTTTGCCTTCTAGCTCTATTCTGTCAGGTAACAGCTCTCATAATCTGGCCAGCCATTGACAACAAATTAGCCATTCAAATCCTTTCACTGCCACTCCTACTCATCTCGTTACGTTGGTGGGAGAATTACATCGACCGTTTTTCGTTCATAGGTAAACCGCGCGTGATTTTAAAATAAAATTAGCATTTTCCATTAAGTAATTAAACAACCCTTGTCCAAATACAGCTTATCTAACAAAAACCATTCGAAGGACGAAATCTCGTTACAATACCTACTTGTTTTTGTCCCCGCTAAAATGTATAATCTTCGCGGTGAGTGCGTTCGTCCTTGATGGACGTAAATTTACAATATATTTTACGGATTTTCTGGCTGGTTGGAAACTGCATGATATATCCATCAATCAGGTAGGTACACATATAGAGAATGGCCTCTTTTTGGCATATTCCTTCATGATATATATTTCGAATCCAGATGAATATCTTATTACATAACTTCACAGAGCTCGGTGATTTACTCGGACGTCCCCAGCCATACATCCAACTCAACAACGACAACGACATTATTGCCGATGACATCAACACTAATGACTTCATCATTGGAAGATGAATTTATTGTTCAATCAGACTCGTATGCAATCGTTTACACGCTTCTCATTCAGATTGTATCGTCATATCTTTGCTATATATTTGCTAAGTTTGCATGCAAAGTTAAAATTCAGGAATTTAGCTTCTCTCTGTCGGTGAGTGTTGTTGCGCCGGTGTCCTTGGCAGTTCTTGTCATTGTTGCCAGTGCCAGGGAGGCTGATGTATGTGCATTTCATGACTATGTTCCTGACTATCTGACATTTCGGAGTCTACCTATTTATCGGTTTAGTGACTACCTGCAGGAGGATTTTGTTTGGTTGGGGTTGCTTTGGTGGGCATCTCAGCTATGGGTAACTTATCATATTTGGTATCCGAGGAACGACAAGAATGCACCAACTGAGAAATTATTTGTTTGTCCATTGTATTGCGGATTTTTGGTGGAACAGTGTGTAACAATGAATCGTAGGAGAGTGGATTGGAATGAGGAGGGCGTACCGTTAAAGGTAAGAATTATTTTTGATTTTATTATGATTGGGAGAAATTAAATAATGCTTTGTGTTTTTGATCAGTGCTTTTTGGCAAGTTAGACCAAAGACCATTGTCAAAATAAAAATGCAAGAGTCGGTCCTAAACACTTTTGCTTCTTTCTTTTGAACTTTTTCCTTCCTTTACTTTAGTTTTCTATTTATTTGTGTCATTTTAGTCCAAATTCATTCCCGTATTTTTACATAAGAAAAGTCATGCAAGTGCTTTACTGTCCAGGAAAATTCTTTAACTGAAAATCAGCTAAATGTCATTCTGAGAGTAAAAGATGAAAGTCAAACATCGTGTTGTAATTTTTTGGTACATTAGGTAAAAAGGAATTAGCTGGAATTTGTGTTCCCGTACTTTTACAGAGTTATCATGTTTTTGAGAGTACAGTTGACGACGTGGCTTACAATGACCAGACGCTTTTAATGACCGCTTTCATTCATTTAGCTGGTTAACATAAAATTTGTATATTGGTTATAACGTCCGTTGTCGATTGGACGACGTCGCATATAACGATCAGTTTCAGACAAAAAAATCTTCGCTTCCTTCGCTTACAACGATGGAAAAAAAAGCAAACATTTCTCCGCAAAATAATCTATTTAGTGTAGAGGTTCTTTATTATTCTGTTTATAGATTTAAAAAAACTTACATATGTACATAATGTACTTCGGATTTTCCTTTCTAATCATTTTTGTGTGGAGTTGGATAAAACGACCACCAGCTATTGCGACCCGATTTGGCTGGTCCCTTGGCGGTCGTTATAAGCGCCGTCGTCGACAGTATTTCACCCTTGCTATGCTAAATTTGACACTTTGTCTGGGTTTCTGTGCACAAAAAAAGGATTGGCTATAATACCTCGAAATATAAGGGCAGTTTTAAAAATTAATAAATTTCTTACAAGGTTTTTCAAGACTTTATAAGAGTTGTCTGGTTTTTCAAAATTTACTTTTAGTTTCAAAAAAGTACGAAAAATAACGATTTTATATTTTTTTTATTTACTTTATTTTAGAACCTACATTTCGATTGATGAGCATTTTTAGTTCAAAACATGGAATAAACAGAAACTGGCAAACTTCTCCACCCTAAAACTTTTTGGGCACAATTACTGCAGATACATTGGCCCATGTATAAATTGTTCTGAATTTAAGTTGAACACTAAAATAGAGAGTTGTCCTAGGGAATACTTAAACTGAGCATTTTATGCAATTTTTTTATTTCAATCGATTATTAAAAAATTAAAAAAAAAATACATTCAATACTCAAGATTCAATTAAAAATACACAAATTTGCAATATGCAGTACCGTGTTTGCTATATTTAGAATTTTGCTAACGCTATTTTTCATAGAAAAAAACACTAACATTTTTCAGCTTCGAATTGCTTCCTTGAATGTTTAGGATTAGATTCTTGAGAAAAGATGTGTTTAGCCTTAAAAACAAGTTCAATAACAACAATTCTAAAATATTTTAATGGAATAGGAAGTGTTGTCTAACGCCTACAAGGACAGGAAAATTAAATCAACTGGCGTTTTATTGTGAAGTGTGACACATTCATAGCAATTTTTATGTTAAAATATTTAAATTGGCAGCCAGATCAATGATTGTGCCACTTTTCGTTTTTTGATTCCACTCGAGGCGAATGAATTTTAAATTCAATAATTAAAATTGTAAAATATTGTGGTTTCCTCGCTGTTTTCACATTCTTAAAAAAACAGACAATTTGCGCATGCGGGTCTGGAGTAAGGGGAACGATGTGTAGATATGTACTTACCACAAATTAGTTAGAAAATTTTATAATATCAGCATTTGATTATAAAAATTACATGCGTTGCAAAAATGTATTACGAAAAATTCTTAAAAGAAAACCTGAAAAGTAAGAAACAGTAAGTATACGCCTTAGTGTAGGTACCATTACTTCGCAAAGTATCCTCACTAACTTATCAGAAAGGATTGACTTTGTCAAAAACATTGTTTCACTGGATTATCAGTTGGGGTTATTTTAAAATAAAATGGTTCACCATGGCGTATACGTTCTTTTTTATTTTTTTTTTACTAAGTGTATTTTGTCTTTAGTTTTTGTTTTGTGATGCTTGCATTCAATAGTGTCAATTTTAATTTTAGAATTTTTAAAAACCTTCTGATTGGTTTACCAAAATGCTAACGTTTTACCTACTCTCAAAGTGCAAGGTATAGGTATAATAGGTTTCGTGCAAAAAACAATGGATGTTTTTATGAAAACTAACATTATTGTGATGGAGAATTCAAAAAAAGTGATTTTCGGCATGACACCCGATGTTGTCGGTCTGTTTGTCTCGATGATGTACATTGAGAGAATGGATGGATTTGCTTTAAAGTTGAATGGTTTATATGTGATTCTCTAGAGGAGAAATTCACGTTTTTGTTTTAGCTCATATAAAATGAATGGCTGCTATACAACTATTTCGGTTGTTTCAAGTTCTTTTTTTAGAATGGCTCTAACGATTTTGATCGAACTTCGTACTTGTTATCTCTAGAAGAGTCTTAAAAAACCTACACACCAGGTTCTTACCAAAAAAATTGAATAAGAGAAATTATTTTTTTGAAGTTTTTTTTGAGCAAATTCATTTTTTTATTCATATTCCCTAATGTCTCGTCGAAGGCTTGGTTGATTTCCTAATTGTTTTGCATTTTAGTACCTGTAAGCTTGTTAAATATATTGCATTTAAAATTTATATACATAAATATTTTTTTACGAACAATTGAAAATTTACTTTTCTACGCATTTTCTTGTCTTTATTAAATCAAAAAAAAATCAAATTATTATTCAAACTTTTTTTCAGTTTTTAATTTTTTCTCATTTGCGATATCTATATATTAATACGCTTAGCAAATCCTAAGCAAAACCAAACGGTACACTTTTCTCTGTAAATACTCAACGGAACTAATTAAATTATATATCGTTGGAAAGGTTTTGTCCCACAGATGTGCAGAAACCAAAAATTATGTCTGTATGTAGCTGTTAAAGCATTTAATGGACATTTGAATTTTTCCAGATAAATTATTTTAATAATTTTAAGGGTTTGGAATAGAACTCTGAAATTTTGCGAGATGGTGACCATTATTTATTTGGATTTTTTTGGTGAAAAATTAAAATTCATAACTTCCCGGATAACAGAGAAAGTTACATTTTTATATATTTTGCTCAAAAACAACTTCCATAGGAAATATATATAAATGTTAAACTATACTATAGTAGACTAAGCTTTAATATCAAAAAATAATTTGTTTGTGTGTATGTACATATGTCAGTATTTAAAAAAAGTAAGTATTATTTGCAATATATACATGTACAATGTACATAATCCATAATGTTTATTAACAGAAATTTGTTTGTTGATCTATTTTAAAAACCGCGACGGATCGTTTCTATTTATTTAAAAGACCCTTTTTTCGAAATGGAAAAATGACCCCAAACTTATGAAAAATGACTCCAAACAAAAGATGAAAAATTGCCCCAAAATAAGTACATAATGTTTGTACTATGTATAACAAGCAACAATTACAGAAAAATTATAATCGTACAAAAAGTGTTTTGCTTCGGTTTGGGATAGCCTTAAAAGTACCTCGCCTGGTCCACTTCGCGGGTTCAATGATTTTAACTCCCTTTTTTGGGTCGTCTGTCCCGCTCACGTTAGGGTATGCTCAGTCGCCTGGCAGGCACCTAAGTTGTCAGTTGGTCTGTGATCAAAGTTTTTGTATTTTGGTTTAAGAATAAAAGTTGCGGGCCATTTTTCATAATGAAATTTCACCCCAAAATTAAGAATGAAAAAATGCCCCAAATGTTCAAATATAATAATTATGAATTCTTTATAGTAAAGTACAAAAATAAGAAACGAATATCTTTGCTGAAAACAATTAAAAATTATGTATGGTGGTTAAATTTATCTGTCAGAATAATTTTCGTTTGTTTTTTTGGAAGTAGTTTAGTAGTAGAATACATGTTTATTATGCCTTTTTACATGTTTTTCTAATTTTTGTACTTTTTGCAAAAAGTAGATCTATTGAAGTTAAGCCGTAACAATAAAACAATCCAACTTATTGGTTATTTTTAATTTCTCTTGCTTCTCCAAAAAGTGTGTTAACTACATTTTTTTGGCCGAATTTTCGGCCACTGGCCGATACTAGTTAAATTATTAATATACACTGTCAATAGCTGGCATTCTAGTTGTTAACTAGAGGAGCAGTCATGTATTTCATTTTTGCCTATCTTAATTACCGGAGCCATTGAGAATCGTCGTGTCATCAACCAAGTCTGTTTGAGCCTTCCATTCGTATAAAAAATTCAGGTATGTCATTTCATATTCCATTCTTGAATATCCCTAGTGAAAGGGGTATACTTATGCCACAGTACATATATCTAAGGTATTATCAGGCGCAGCTTGTGACTTTTCAAGATGGCTGCCCTTTGTGTAAGTACACAGTAAATAAAAATTAATTTGTCGTGATTGTTCGAAATTCAGTTTTGTTTACTATTGATTTTGACAACATGCGCAGAACTGAACAAAAATATATGTATCTTGTACTTATGCTAGGTTTCTACTTGTCGTTGAATTGACACAGCTTGACAGCTGTCAATTTGGTCTTTGAACGACACGAATGCCGGTTCATTTCCACTTGTTTCTTTAATTGACAAAAATTAGTTTGTCTTTTCAAAGACAAAGAATTTTTGGCAGATTCCTTTGTCAGTTCATTGACAAGTATTTCAATAGGATCTTCGATGAAATTTATGTAGATGTGTGCGGAAGAAGTTTTTTTTAAACAGATAAAGATTCATAAAAAAAAGTTATTTGGAGTTTCGCTACTAAACCTATATTAAAAACATTCAATCGGAAATGAGAATGCAAGTAACTCTTCGAATTTTAATTTATTTATTTATTTAAAACAAAAAAAAAGTTAATATGTAGTAAAAAAAACTTTTCTACTACATATATATAAACAAAATGAAGGTACATAATGATCTGCTTCAAAAAATTTCTGCACTGAAAACCATCTCTAGGAGTAGATCTGATAACAGATCCGTATGTCCAAGACAATTTGGAGGCGGCATTTACCCTGCCTGACCGTTTGAAAAACCATAAAAATCAACTTTAAGGATGATTGTATGAACCAAAAAATGTTTTACCCATTCCTAGGTGTTGAGCCCCTGATTAAAGATCCGTATGTCCAAGACCGATTGGAGGCGGCATTTAATCTGCCAGACCGTTTATAGAACCCGAAAAATTTAAAAGAAATGGGTGAAAAAATAATTAAAAACAACGATAAGAACTAAAACAGCCTTTTATTTTTGTATGTAAAGTCAGAAGTCCCCTCTATCATTTCCTTTTTAAATAAAGTTCTTTTAGTGAACAGTTATTGAAATATTAATTTTCAAACTCAAAATTTTGAAAAAAAAAATAAAAATAAATGTTCGAAATACTTTTTTTGTAAATTACCCGTAATTAGGTACTATTTTTGCTTCCAAAATTCAATGCCCTTGTAAAAAAATAAAGGGGCTTCTGACTTTACATACAAAAATAAAAGGGCGTTTAAGTTCTCACCGTTGTTTTTTAATAATTTTTTTTGTACCTATTTCTTTTAAATTTGTCGGGATCTATAAACGGTCTGGCAGGGTAAATGCCGCCTCCAATCAGTCTTTGACATACAGATCTCTACGCAGGGACTCAATACCTAGGGATGGATATTCTTTTTTTTTTGTTCATACAATCATCCTCATTTTAAGATTTTCATATTGCTATAACGCATCTTAAGCCCCCTCCATGGACTGCAAGACTTGCATTTTTTTCATAAGCATTACCACACCTTTCGACTCATATACTTTTTTTTGGTTCACTTTTACACCCCTAAATTTGCTGTGGGCTCTTAGACTATCACTCATTTAACGGAATTAATTTTCTTTTACCCGCCAAATTACGAAAAAAAACTTCAATTTAATAATAAAACTCACATCTATTTAAACTTAATAGCTGTCAAATCAGTGTCTTTAATTGAAAAGGATAAAACAAGTTGGACACAAATTTTGTTTGACTTTCAAACACAAAGTGTCATTTAGTTGGTCGATTCAGTTATTTCCACTTGTCTTTGAAATTCTTTGCCTATCATTGACAAAAAGAGTTTGCCAGTTCAAAGATAAGCAATTTTAGGGAATTTTCACTTTTAATTTTGTTAAAAGACGCAAAAATAGGTATTTCGTCAGTTGGTAAATGACAAGTGGAAACCAAGCATTGGACCAAAATGCAATAGGAAAAGTGCATTTTCTCACCGAAAAAACCTGAATAAGTTTATCCGACCACCACCACCAGCTATGTTAATGGATTGGACGAAAAGTATCGGTTGATGATATCCTCTTTTTAAAAAGTTGCGATGAAATAGGTAGTCTTATACTGTTGCCTTCCGAGCTCGTATAAGGGGCTTAGTAAAATAACTGCGGGCTATCTTAACCTGGTACGTATTGTGTCTCTAGACATTTTGAAATAAGTATTACGCATCAGATAGTTTTTAAAAACAACATCTGCCCATAAAAAAACATTTGAAAAATGCATTTGCCATTCATTTGATATCAATTTCATTCGCGGCCGCTCACACCCAAAAATGCCCATGCTCCTTAAAACTCATATTAGGCAAGTACCTTTTTTAGTTTCTCGAAAACGGCTTTTACGTTTTTGAATAAATTCTTGCCTGTCATATTTAAAGTTTTTGCATTTCATATTTAAACAAACAAAAAAATATGACACAGAAATAAGCTTTTGATGTTTTGATAAGGTTTTGATGTTATGAGAAATTGCCTTATATTTGAGTTATTCCCCAAATCACCCTGTAAATTTATGTAAGACATATTTTAAATATGCAAATCATGTTAGACTATTTCTTCTCTCCGCTTTCAAGGGTATCCAAAGTTACTGGTGACTCGTCATTTAAGGTTTCTGAGAAAAACAAATTCTCTATTATTTCTTTTTTATATTTTTCCCCGAATACTATATACTTTCATCTTACATTACATATCGCCTCATCCATATGTTATTTTCTATTTTATCCTTTAGAATGATACATTTACACCAGTTGCACCTGTGAATATTGATTCGGATATCTTACCAGAAGACACAATACCACAACTTATTATTTGTGCAACAATGTGGCACGAGACACAGGAAGAAATGATGGAGTTCCTGAAGTCGATTGTACGTTTGGATGAGGATCAATGTGCTCATAGGATGGCAAAAATTCACATTAACAAGGGCAAAGAGGATGAGGAATACTATGAACTGGAAAGTGAGTTTATTCGAGTTTCGAGTACTTATTTATGTATTGAGGTATAGTACGAGTATATTATGTTTGCATTAATGGGTGGTAGACCCAGCCATATCTCAGCATAAACGGGTACCTCTCCTATGCGTTATAGGTACCTGTCTATATAGATTACTTGATGGAGTTTCCGTTTCAGGGATATTGTTGTTCATTTGAATAATGGCTTTTTATCCGGTATGTACGATTACGATGTGCTTGACGAAGCTCAAGAATATTTTTTTGTTGTTAATAAAAAAAAACTATTTATAGAAATGGGGTAATGGAAGTACTTTCATTATATTTATTCGTTGTGCACGTGACAGATTCTCATACAATTTATCTCTTATTATTTTATCAACAAAAGCCAACGTATTTTTTTTTTTTAAATAAAATATTGGTTTGGCATTGGAGGCTTTTTTCAACTGAAGAAAGGACACAATGTAACTGCATGTACATAATGTGCTCACCATCTTGATAATTTCATAAGAAATAAAGGAATCACTTAGTGTCGGAAAGAGTAAAAAGTTAACACAGCTAATCACGGGGTAGTTTTTAATTATTTAAGAACTTTTGTTCGTAGAACAATTAAATTCATTTACAATAAATTAATTAATAATTAATGAAGAAACCCTGTAACCAAGCATGTGTAGTGTACATATAAACATATGACCAACTTTACGTACATTTGATCATACTTTCATAAATTGTGCAAATTAAAATAAGCATTCTAAATTTAAATGTTTACCTCCTGAAATCATTGTATAAAGGAAAAAAGAAAGAATTTAGCTTTACTCAGATTTTTATCTTTCATCGAGTCTTTAATCTAAATAGCACTTTTGAAGTTCAAATCAACCATCAGATTTAAAAGTAGTTAACATTCTTGATAGAGCCATTAAACTTTCCAAAAAGTTTGAGAAACTAAAGATTAATTCAGCACAATTTGAATTACCAAGTTAACTTAAGTTTCAATCAAACACATAAACAAGTTTTTAACGTTAAATGTATTTAAATCATAAGAGAATTTGCTTAAAATTATCAAAAGGTAGAGGGATATTTTTTTTATAACATTAACCATTCAGGTGGGCGGTGGTAAACCAACCTTGTCAGCTTTTACACTATAGTAAGTTTCTTGTTACTGTCCTCTTCTGGTTACTGATGATGATAAATAAAAAAGAAACAAATCTGCTTGATATGTAAGTTCATACATTCTTTATCCATATATGTAGTGGCTCAAGAGGAGACTGAATCGTTCTCTCAACTGGCTGGCTTTTGAAATGTATCCTTCCTATATGTATTTATATTCAATTTATTTTTCTGAATTTTATTTTTTATTTTATATTTAACTCAAATTTCCTGCATATTCGCCTTTGACAAGTTAAATATAAAGAGTTGCATTCTTAAGTTAAGAGGATGTTGTCTCCAAGTATAAAGAGTAAACATTTAATTAAAATTCTTGCTAAGAGGATAAGCTGTCGCAAAGTATTTAAAGTTTTCTTTGAAAAAAAAAACGAAAATCATTCATAACATGTGACTATTTTCCTTGCTATGCTTCACATTGGGCGCCAATTTGTACATTTAATTCAAATCAAATATCAAATTCAAATATCAAAATAATAAGAACACAAATTTTTAGTGACTGATGGCCAACTTAATACGACTTAATACGACTTTTAGCATGTTACAAACCTAGCATGCAGGCTTGTTTATTGAATTTTTATAGCATGATAAACTTTTTTGATAAAAATGAAGATGACCTTAGCTGGTTTTCACTCTAAGTCGAAGAACATGTGTTCTATTTGGTGAAAAAATACAAGTTTAAAATTTAAGGCTATTCCCTAAACCTTTCAAAGCTAACCGAACCATCCGTCGTCGTCATCAATTTGCGAATCAATAAGTAGACAAAAGTTGAAGAATTTGTCATCAAATGCAAAAACAACATTCTGCCTTTCCAGACCGTTTCTAATTCACGATTTATTAGGTGATTGTTACTTGCCTTCGGGTTTCGATTTTTTATTTTTATTTTATTGAATCGACATTTTGTATCCAAAATCAAGTTGAACAGTATGAAAATGTTTTTTGTTTTTTTATGCCGTTTTTATTTGAACGTTCAGATTCCAGAGTACTGCATTTGCATTTTTATTAACCCTTAAGTCTTTAAAATGCTATTTCGAGTAATGTTCTTTGGAATTCCTTGTTCTTCCTGTTTTATAAATGAGTGGATTTGGAAAACATACATGTGTGAGCTATATAATTTTTAGTTGGGTTTACTTGTCAAATGTGAACTTTAAAAGAACACAGTTTCTTCAATAGCGATATTTGTCAGAGTGGGTGTGTGGATCAAATAAAAAATTAAATGATTCTTTACACTGGGTAAAAATTGACTCAAATTAAATGAAATTTTTTTTCATAACAATCAACTTTATCTGAAAGTTATTTATCTCAAGCGTTGGGCGCCATTTTTCACTATTGGCTTGAACTTAATTTAAAAATTAATTAAAAATTAAAAAAACAATAAAAACAAAACTTTAGCATTTTGATGTAGGTAAATACCTATATGTTTCACTGTTAGACCCAGAAATTGAGAACCCCTAGAAATTATCGGTAAAACTTAGAATTTTGCGGTGACATTGTTAAAACTCCGAAATGTTTTGTTTTCATATAATTCATTCCCCAGTTTCACCACCATGTATTTGTTAAGAAGCCCACCCAGGGAAATGGTGTCCAATAAAACTGTTAATATTGGTGCCTTCCAGGCAACTGGCACATACCCTAAGCAGAGCAACGGAGTTTCGTAAGCGAGACAGAGAGGGCCAAAAGTGGATTTAAGATCTTTTGAACGCGCGAAGTGGGTCACATAAGGAAATGTTGCCCAAAATTACTGTTTAATAAGTCCAGACTAATTTATAAAAAGAAACCATATCGTACTTTTACCGAAATGTCGCTGGAAATTCTAAGATTTAATGATAAGTTCTAGATTTTACTTTTTTTGGAGTCTTACAGTTAAATATGAAAATACATTTAGGAACTGAATGTAACTCCGATTGATGTATTTTACTGTTTAGTGCTTCCAGAGCTTAAAATCTTTTTGCACATTTGAGCCATATGCATGTATTATAACTTTTTCAATAATACAAACTGTCTGAAAAGTTCAAGGTTATTATTAACTTAATGTTTGTTTTCAAAATAAATTCATAAGAAGATCATGTGAACAAGATGTTGTTTTATCTACATACTTTACATTTTGCTCATTTGAATCAAAACATCCATCACAAAACATGTCTACCTACATAGGTACCTATTTAATTTATCATTCCATATTTCATACATTCCTTATTAATATTATCATGTTACTTCATATATTTTGCATCCTTCTCACCTCTCAAATTCCTTCACCCAAGTAATACCTACGTAGATATATAAGCTTAAAACATCATTCTGAATTCATTCCAATGTCAATCGATTAATTAAGCTTCATTACCACCATACTACCTACCTGATGTTCAGTTTATCAGTGAAAACATCACGACTTGTTGAAATGTTTTCCCAGACATAATTCCCTTCAGCTAAACTTATCTTCACAGTACCAACTATTGAAAATTGGCAGGTAGGTAGCTACGAACTATATATACACCCCACACATAGACACGCAAATTAAACATCTAGTTTCGACCACCCTTTAACATCATCAGACCAACCATCATCATCAAACCCCAAACCTAAAAACATTCAAACATTGAATATTGAAAAGCATTTCTCATTACAGCCAACATCTTCTTCGATGACGCCTTCGAGCTAGAATCGAAATTCTGCCAGGACCCAAAGAATCCGCCCCTTAATGAATTCGTTAAACTCCTCATCGAGTCCATCGAAAATGCCTGCTTCGAGGTGTATGGCGTTCCGATGAAACTCAAACCACCGATGAAAATTGAAACGCCTTACGGCGGTCGTTTGGTATGGACATTGCCTGGTCGTACCAAAATGATTGCCCATCTAAAGAACAAGGACAAAATAAGGCACAAGAAACGTTGGTCACAGGTCATGTACATGTACTATTTGTTAGGGTTTCGCATAATGGAACTGGAGAATGCCTCCCCGAGACGAAAGACCGTCATTGCTGAGAATACATTCATATTGGCCTTAGACGGTGACATCGACTTCCAGCCGCAGGCTGTGCAGCTGCTTATCGATCGGATGAAGGCTATTGATGAATTGGGTGCTGCCTGTGGTCGCATCCACCCAGTTGGCCGTGGTCCAATGGTTTGGTATCAGAAATTCGAGTATGCCATCGGGCATTGGTTGCAAAAGTCAACAGAGCACGTTATCGGCTGTGTCCTGTGTAGTCCTGGATGTTTTAGTCTTTTCCGTGGTAGCGCCTTAATGGAGAATAGTGTAATGAAAAAATACACAACCGTATCTCAGGAGCCCATGCACTATGTACAATATGATCAAGGAGAAGATCGCTGGCTGTGCACCTTGATTCTAAAGCAAGGAATGCGGGTCGAATATTCAGCTGCTTCGGATGCCTACACCCATTCGCCGGAGAGCTTCAATGAATTTTATAATCAACGTCGACGTTGGGTACCATCGACTATTGCCAATATTTACGACTTGCTGTCCGATGCAGATATGGTTGTGAAGAACAATAGCAGCATATCAATGCCATATATTGCCTATCAGTTTATGTTACTGGTGGGAACGGTTCTCGGGCCGGGAACGATTTTTTTAATGATGATTGGTGCGTTAGTTTCGGTATTTAGCATCGATATATGGACGGCATTTCTTTGGAATTTCTTTCCTTTATTGATATTCGTATTAGCTTGTTTGTACTTGAAGCAGAAGTATCAGGTATTTGGGGTGAATTTCATCAGGATGATAGTTTTTGAGTATTTATATTAAATTACAACTCTTAGCACAGTTTATACAGGCTAATAAGCTAGATTATGTAGGCTGAGTAGAGAATTTAAAAAACGTAGGGAGGGAGGTTCTATTCCTCCCCGTTTAGGCGGGAGAGGGGCAGTTTTCTAAAAGAAAACTACTTCCCCAAACTTTTGAAAAAAAAAAAATCTAAACTATTTTTTTCAAAATTGTACATAGTTAAGTACTATTTTTTTTTTTTTTTTTTTTCAAAATTCAATGCGCTTATTAATTTTTAGTCAAACACTCAAAATCTGATGGTTTTAGGACTTTTACTTTCGATGTTATTAAAAAATAAAGAAACTCACCTTTTAGTAAAAAAAGAAAAAAGATTCTTCTCAGTTTTATGAGCAAATTGTTTCATTTATTTTTTAATATCTTGAAAACTCAAAATCTAAGAACCATCCGAATTGCAGTTTTTGACTAAAAATTTATGAGAGCATTGAATTTTGAAAATAAAAATAATGCCTTATAACGTAAAATCAAGTTTGATTTTTTTTTCCAAATTTTGAGTTTGAAAATTAATATTGTCAAAACTTTTCATTAAAAGAACTTTATTTTAAATAAAATAAATAAAGGGATTTCTGGCTTTATGAAAACGTGTAAAAGGATTTTTTAAGTGTTATCGTTGTTTTTTAATAGTTTGTTTTTCTGTTTTAAGTCCTTTTTTTGTTTAATTTCTCCGCCTTCCTAAACAGGGCCGAATGGACCCCCTCCCATTCAATTTTTTGTCTACTGCCTTGACCTTACCTACACGTTCTAGCTTTTTATCATACCTTAGGTGAAGCATCCTGCATATATAAGTGTGAAATATTGAAATTATAATTTAAAAGTGGCGCCCGGGTGACAGTTGAAGTTTTGATGTTTTTTTTTTTGAAACTCAAAAACTATCGTAAAATGGTGATATTCATCTTTCACAATTTCCTTTGCCTTTTTGTATCTATTCCTACAACATACATTCTTTAATTATTTTTTGTTGTCCATAGTTACTGATAGCGTTCGTTGTAAGCACAGTTTATTGCCTAGTCATGATGGCTGTTCTCATAGGAATCATCATACAAATGCTAGAGGATGGTATCTTTTCTCCAGCTACATTGTTCTTTATAATTGTTGCTGGCCAGATAGTTATAGCTGGTATGTCAACTTTAACTCCGCACACAAACATGCAATAGCACAAACCATCACAAAGAGAATATTGTATATCATTGGAGATGATGGCAAATGAATTTCTGTTGTAGGTTTGATGCATCCTCAAGAGGCTGGTGCTTTATGGTGTGGATTCATCTATTACATCACCATACCATCCATGTACATGTTACTTCTTATTTATTCGATTTTCAATATGAATGATGTTTCCTGGGGAACACGAGAGAAAAAACCAGAAAGCGATGGACAGGTGAGTCGTCACACAGGTTGATGTTACAGTATTCGATGAAAACCTTAATCAAAACCGATTTTTTCTATCTAACCATGTAAACTATAGACCAAGCCAGATGAAACAAAGAAGTCAAACGATGCAAAATTGAACAAAGTTCAACAAGTTTTTGCATTCCTCAAACCATCTAACGAAGAGGAGGGATCATTTGATTTTTCATGTGCAGGTTTGTTTCGTTGTATGTTCTGTACACATCCCAAATCGAATGCTGTGCAAAATCAACTAATGGTTGTTATATCCAACTTGGCCGAGTTGAATAGCAAAATAGATGTTTTGGAAGAGTAAGCGAAACACAGGTCAAAGTGTTTCTAGGGGATATTTCATAAACCATTTTTTGTTCTCTCTCTTTCACAGCAAAGTTGTTAAGGAATCAAATATCGAAAATAAAGTGGGTAAAATAGAGCACGCAGAAGCTATTGCGTTGGTAAGTTTTGTGCCGTTGCTTTGTTATAAATGCAGACAAAGGTCTTTATGTAAGCGTCATTTTGATTTGATCTAATATGAAGTTTGGACTCCAAACGTTTGACATTATTTCATATTATGTTACTCTATTTTTTCGATTTACCCATTCAATTTTTGTTTGTCCGGTTCGAAGGACCAAAACAGCGACATCGAACTAGACATGGACTACATGCCGGGTTGGGTCAATGACCCGCTTCTAGTGGACTCACCTATCGGAGAAATACCACTGCCGGAGAAACGTTTCTGGCGTGAACTCATCAAGAACTATTTAAAGCCAATGTTTCATACCAAAGAAAAGAAGAATCAAATTGCTGAAAGCTTAACTGAATTACGGAATATGTTTGCCTTTGCTTTTGTCATGATAAATTCGTTGTTTGTTCTAATTGTAACACTTTTACAATTGAAAAAGGAATACCTTCATGTTCAATGGCCAGTTAGTCCTAAGGATTTTGTATCCTACGATGAAACTCATTTGCAAGTCTACGTTTATCGACAATATCAGGAATTAGATCCAATTGGTTTGTGTTTTGTGGTGTTCTTTGGTTTGATATTGATAATACAATTTATTGCAATGTTTTTCCATCGATTTGCAACAGTCTCACAGTTATTGGCAGCAACTAAATTGGATTGGCTAGTAAATACTTCGGTATGTGGATATGGGATATTTATTTTTGATTTGATCATTATTTTTCTAAAACGCTTCCTACAGAAATCCGAAGATGATGCACTACAAGAAATAAGGGGTAACGCTGTTAACATTTCAAGACAGTTACAGCGCCCCAAACGCATGGATGATGATGACGGTGAAAATGAGAATGCAGATGAAAATGACGAGGAAGAAGGTATATCTCGACGGCAAACCATTTTTAAGTTACATGAGAATCGCGAGAAACATCAGCAGGACTACAGTGACTTGGTTCGCAATTTTGAGACCAGATTCTATGGTGAAGGTAATTTCATTAGTCAGTTATGTGAAATTTTTAAATTTTGTTTTATGATCCTAAGGGCCAGTTTCACAGTTAAAGGAGAGGTACTTAAGTCTGGAAAATAGTTCAAGAAGGTATTTCTCGCAGTACACACTTACTTGAAAAAAAAATTGCAAGTGTCACTATCTCAGACTGCGAAAATGAAACTTTTATTCCGATAAGTGTGCAGTGAAACTGGCCCTAAGCTTTATTGTGACTAAACTTCATACAAGATCAGTATTTATCTGCTTCATTTTTTAAAATAATTGATCATTTCTAAATTCCTTAATAAGAATCTTGCAATGCTTTTTGTTTACGATATTGCATAATTCTTTCGATACCATATTGTTAAACATTAATTTTTATAATTTAAAATCACAATACAAACAGGCAATACTAATCAATGTAAATGGCGCCCAACGCGAGGAACTATTTCTCGAGTATATTTTATCTCTTTAGCAAAATTGTGTTCTTATTGCATTTTTAAAAACAATTATAACATCTTTTTATTGTTTTTTTTGGTCTCGTTACAGATGAACTTAAAGTTAAGAATATTTCAATGAGTCGAAAATCAATAATGATCCTTAACGAAACAAGAGACGAAGCCAAAAGACGTAAGACGGAGCAAATGAAACGAAGTCAAATTTTCAACATCAATGGAGGATACGATAATGAAGCTTTTGACACAACATTTTAGTTTTTATCATTTTAAGTGGATTGTTAACACAAAAAAAATATTCTTCTTTGGAAATATTACAAATTTACCTACACACTGAGATACATACATAAATGTGTATAAAACAGTTAAATAAAAAAAAACCTTCCTAGTATGAGATAGCAAGATTTTGTTTTTTTTTTTCTTTTTCTTTTTCAATCGTCTGAATCACTTTGAATGCAAATGAGCAGGTATATTTTTTTGAGTGGACATTTTTAAGAATATATTTCACTTCATCGAAAATATAATTCCGCAAAGTAAATGATAACCATGACTTAATGAACACGTTGATATAAGAGAAAGATTAGTTTTTGTATGGGTTGATGTATTGTAACAGTTCCGGGATACCATTACTATCCAGGAAATGGTCTTAAAGGTCAATTTTTTTCAGTCTATTATCGGGTTTTAAATCGTTTTTAAAGATTTTTAATTAAAATAATGAAGATGAAAAAACTAAGCAATAACATTGAATTATGTTTTTTTTTTTAAGTTCATAGGTATAAGGGGCTGTTACCAACTTAGTTGTGGAATTAAGAAAATCCGCCTTAGTATTAGCATACAAGGTCAGCTTGTTTCAGTAATTTGTCGCCCATAGATTTTTTTCCGATTCGAGTAGTGAAAAAATCTATGGCTGACCAATTAAAGAAAATAATTTACCTTCAAGAACCACCCTGTGCGGGCTTTCAGATTTTACGATTCCTTTTATTTTTGTAAATTTTTAGATGGAAGGTAGGTTCCTTTTTTAACTTGCATTGATGACACCTAAAAGCTTTCAGTCCTCACCACAGATAATTTTCTCTGAAACGAACTTATATTTAACATCACCTAAAATGCTGCTAAGTATTAAAGTTTTCTGTGGCGGCGCGGCGGCCGGCGCGCGGCGGCGCACAGTGGTCCGTTTGTTGAAATCTGTGGACAAAAATCTTTTCCCACGCCAATTCTTGACGGAAATTAATGAAATTTGTTATACTCAATGATTTGGGGACGCAGAATTCAATGGTACTGCCTATATTTTGGTACTCGATATGGGGGCTTCGCAATTTAGGCCAGAACATTGTTCAAAATGTAAAAGTTCCAAAGAAAGCCTTTTCAAAGCTAGGATTCTTATGAAATGAATGTCTTAAGATATGTATGTGCCCAAATATGTACTAAAATATAAAAATGGATATGTACGAAATTTAGAAAACTTAATCCAAAATGATGCGCCAATTTCACTAGGGATTAGATTTGTTTTGTGTGATATTCCTTAAATTTTTTTGATGGAATTTTTTTTTGACCATATCTGATCGAACCTCATACAAATTTGACAATTCTCTTGGTTTAAAGTTGATAAATCAAATTTTCGGTCAATTGCTTCTTCTTCTGAAAAGTTCGAAATAGTGTAAAATAAAATCTGTACAAAAATTGTTGTTTTTTTTTTTTGTATTACATTTTTTGAATCTGATATCTTTTTATTTTTTTTTTTATTAGTTTATAAGATTACAGCTAATAACAAAAATATATTATTAACCTATTACAAGCTATTAATTCGGTAATGAAAAGAAACAATTAAGAAAAACATATTTTTTCGCCCAAAAAAGCAAGATCATTAAGAAACACACGAAACTCCGCAATTAATAAAAGATTTTTTAATTGATTATGGAGATAAATGACGAACCACATTCAGCCACAATTCTTAATATAACTCCCCTGGAATACGAGTTTCTTAACATAAGACATCAAAATCGGTAAAAATCATGTTATGGAGTTTCTGAATTCTTATTATTGGTGACTTAAGTAATAAATTAGTTCTATAAAATGAGATTTTGAAAGTTATGGAATTATTACGATTTGAACGAGCTGGGCAGTGAATGTTTATATTGTTCAGTAGTAATCGACATTCTATTTTACCACTAATAATCTTATACACAAAAAGTTCATCTAAAAGGCACCTGCGTTGAAACAAAGAAATCATCTTGAACAGGTTAAGCCTCTCAATATTAGTTGAATGCTGCCTAAACATTTTATATTCAAGATATCTGTTAAATTTATTATGCTGCTGCTTTAAAATTTTATCTGAATAGGTACTATAAATAGGGTTCCAAATAGTAGATGCATACTCAAGAGTACTGCGATCTAGTGAATTGTACAGTGTTGCAAATGTTTGAAGGTTTTTAAAAAACTTCCTCGTTCGGAAAATGAAACCAATGTTTCATGCAGCTTTGTTTATCAAAAAGTTAAAGTGTCTATCAAATAACAGTTTCAAGTCAAATACAACTCCAAGATCTTTTTGTTCATATACTCTAGTCAATTTAATTCCCCCCAATATATAGTCAAACGCTAAAGGAACTCTTTGACGAGTAAAAGACAAAATCTTACATTTCCTTATATTCAGTGAAAGGGAATTTAATTCACACCATTCTGACAAAATATCAACATCTTTCTGGAACATTACACAGTCTCTTATACAAGAAATAATCATATACAACTTCAAATCATCTGCAAATAGCAGCCCGGAAGATGAAAGGTTTTCCATAATGCCATTTATATATATAATGAAAATAATTGGGTCCAAAACAGAGCCTTGTGGTACACCCGACTTTGGAAAGATATCAAACTAAGAATTTTAATAGTTTTCAGTTATGTACATGTACATATACTTATTAACCTTTTCAACTATTTTATAAATAACGGTTATTTGATAATTATTTTACAACTGTAAAATATCAGAATTCTTAGTTCTACATTAGATTCAAATGATGCAATAAAAAAAAATATAAATTTTTGTACAAATATTATTTTACACTATTTTTTACATAAACAAAATTAAAGCAATATCAAACAATTCAATTCTAATAAATTTTAATTCTAAAAATTTGATACATATCTGTATTGGAACCATGTTTATATTTTAGTACACATTCGGGCTCATATCTTAAGACATTTTAAACATATGTATGTTCATTTCATAAGTTTCCTGGCTTTTAAAAGGCTTTCTTTAGAACTTTTACATTTCGAACCATGTTCTGGCCTAAATTGAGAAGCCCCCATTTCGAGTATAAAAATATAGGCAGTACTACTGAATTCTGCGTCCCCAAATCATTAAGTGTACCAAATTCCATTAATTTCCGTCAAGAATTGGCATGGGAAAAGATTTTTGTCCACAGAATTAAACAAACGGACCACTGTGCGGTGATGCCAAGAAATTCTGTTCCTTCTGATCTGGCTGTAATCTATAAAGGCTCTCCCAAACCAACACGAAACATTCGCTCTGCAGGGCAAATCATTCACAATGATAACAAAAATGACAAATAAATAATGCTAAATACAACAAAAACTTCCGTCGGCAAATGTTTGAGCTCAACAAAACACACCTATTATAATTTAAGTTCAAAATTGTTATAAAAAAACTTAAGACAATATTTGATTTCAAAATGTTTGAGCATTCTCTAATTTGCATATACTATGTATGTAATGTACATTCAAAAAAAATAATAAGCTCACTTTCTGAATACTCAATGTAAATAATAAATAGGTATCTGAAAAAAAAATGTTTTCTTTTTAGAACTGCTATTGAAGTTACAAAAGCTTTCAGTAAATCACAAAATGACTGACTATTTAAAAGCAGTAGGAATAATAAAACATTCATAAAACAATTCAAAATAGTTTTCGTTCATAAACTTATTCTAATAATATATAAGATGTATAGGACAGACAAATTTGACAGTAAAATCGCAAAGCGCGATGTAGTTCTGCATTTTTGATATGTTGTGGGGCTGTAAGAGTAGTCTGTAGCTAACCTTGCAGCTCGAAAAACCTGTGCGTTCTGCAGGAAAAATGCAACAGTGAAAAAAAACGTTAAAATCATCCTTTTTTTCTGATATTTTGATTTATAGCTTTTGGAATATGCAATTTAGATTTAAGCCATCCACTATAAATTTGTTTGTTATAAAATTTTCTACAAGCAAAGTACCTCTTACATAAAAATTACTATAAATTTGTTATTCAAATAGCTAAAACAGATAGAGCTAAAAAAAAGTATGCCATCTGATTTGTTGGATAAATATGAATTTATGCAAAAAAAAAAAAAAATCAAAAATCATTAAAGCGGGTTTCTTTAGGTAAAATTATTTTTTTATAAATAAAAAATCTTGAACATTTTCAACAATAAAATAAGGAATACCAACTTTTAGAATTAAATAAAACACAATTTTAGACACAATTAAAAAAATATTTTTTGACCACTTTTCAAGATATTGAATTTTCAAACAAAAAATTTCAATATTTTTCTAAAAATCCAAAAATTATTTTTTCGAAGAATTGTATATTTATGCGAAATTGTTAAAATTATAAAGGACCTTTTACATAAAAAAAAATTGGTTGAAATCGGTGTAGCCGTTAACGAGAAATTTGAAAACCAAAAAATCGGTTCTATGACAGGTACCTTCCGTTTATAACCGTTATTAAATTTGTTTTCAACCAAATTATTAATTGTAGTAATTATAGTAGCTCGTAATTTTTTTTTTCAAAATCTTTAGAGCCATTTTTGACTTAAATCAATTTTTGTGTATGGCCGGTACCGTTATTTTTTGAGCTAAAAATATTTAATTTCTTCTCTAGGGAATCCCATAAGAACCTTAAGTCCAAAGTTTGAAGAAAATCGCTTCAGCCGTTTAGGCTGCAAATCGAGGTACAGGCAGACAGACGGACAGACAGACAGACGGACAGACAGACAGAATTGCGAGACCCACTTTTTTCGCGTTCTCTATCATCGTAATGTTAGGGAAAATTATTATCTCGAGTATTTTTTTGCACGAATCCTAAACTTGCCCCATGATACGTATGTATGTATGTATATCGCATGTAAAAAAAATCTGAAAATCTTAGTAATTTTGAAGCACTCAAAAACAGGTCAAAAATGGTCCAATTTTGTAAAAGTCAAATCAAATAGTCTAGAGTATTACAAGACGAAATTCTATCCAAAGTTTTGGAAAGAAACATGATTTTAACTAAGTGCAAAACGCAATGCTTGCATCATTCCTGTGACCTCTGTATAAATAAGGCTAAATGTCCTGCAAGGTTGAACTAGATTTTACTATTCTCAAGAATTTCTAAAGCACGCACACAATTGGCGTATCTCCCCATTTTTTTTTTTTCACTTCTACACAAATGAGATGAAATAATAGCTGCTTGGGAATGTTTAAGCGATTTCCAGGAGGTGATAGGTACTAAATTTGTATTCGAATCGAAATGAAGTAATTTCTCAAATCATAGTATGGGTTCCCCTTAGTCATTGAAACAAAGAAGGCGGTAAAATACCTAGGTATCACACTAGATAGCAAACTTCTTTGGAATAAACACTTAGAAATAACTGTCGGGAAAGCCACATGATATGTAAGAGACTTGCAGACAAATCATGGGGTTGCAAACCAAGAATCCATCGCCCATCATTATCTATGGTGCAGTTGCATGGCACAAAAGAACCGAACTACAAACAACTAGGAATGACCTAGAAAAAATCCAACGGCTCGCATGCATATGCATAACTGGAGCAATGCGAACCTGCCCCACAGCAGCTATGGAGGTTATCCTTCACCTTACACCACTATACGTGGTCATAGATAGTACTGCTCAGGGAGCAATTATGAGATTTGCCAAGGAGGGAACTGGGACCGAAAAATGCATAGATAACAAAGAAAGGCAATGCATCTCCAGGTCGACAGTAACAAACCTTCTTGACATTCCAAGAGATGCCATGCTAAAAAAATATAACTTTGAGAAAAATTTTCCAACATAGTTAAGTATCAAGGCAGAGTAGGTAGGCGAAACAACGAACTACAATCTTAAAGCAAACGCCATCAAATCGATACTGATAGATCAAGAACGTCTGAAGGGACTGGAGCGGGTATATTTGGACCAAGAACCAAACTATCTGTACCGATGGGACAGTCCACAAGCATTTTTCAGGCGGAAGTAAACGCCATAGGTAAATGTGCAGAACGTAACCTTGAAAGAAACTACCGAAATGGGAACATAGCCATCATGTCAGATAGCCAAGTCGCGCTTAAAGCTTTAAGCTCCTATGCCATTAGCTCAAAACTGGTAAGGGAATGCTTGCGGAGGTTAAATGAACTGGGAAAAAACAACAATGTCTCACTCTATTGGGTACCGGGTCACGTGGGTATCGATGGTAATAAAGAGTCAGACTCCCTAGCCAAAAATAGGTGCAATAACCCCCCTAACAGGGCCTGAGCCCTATTGCGGATTAGGTGAAAATGTGATCAAAAACAAGACCAAATCAGAAGAGGAGGCAAAAAGATCCAAAATTTGGAAAGAACTCCCAAAACTGAGGCAGGCCAAATTACTACTTGGGAACTACAACCAAGAACGCTACAAAGCCTGCATTAATCTCAGCAGGAACAGCCTAAGAATAATAACAGGTTTACTCACTGGACACTGCAAGCTAAAGAGACATCTCAGCATTCTCGGCTTAGCGAGCAGTGCAACTTGTAGATTCTGCAACATCCAGGAGAAATCACCTGACCACATATTAGGCGAATGCCACGCACTTGTGCATCAGAGGCACAGATATCTGGAAAATCACCAGATAGAGGAGAGGGACCTACCACTGAAAATACTCCAAGTACTTAAGTTTATAAAACTAAGTTAAGTTTTTAGAACTAAATTTGGAGGATGAGCTTTAAGTGAGCAATCTCTTTCAGCTCTAGATGGGGGCACAATTGATCAAAGGTCACAGTGCATCAAACCCCAAATTGATTCATTCATTCATGGGTTCCCCTTCCTGTTTCCCAATTTCGTTTGAAAGCCCATTTTTGAATTAAAATTTACCGTTGGTCCCGTATTTTTGTTATTTTTGTTTTTTGTGTCTTTAATGCAGTCCCTTTAAAAGTCGGTATTCGGGAGCTTACTAAACCTTATGCCAAATAAAGCAACAAAAAGTAGCTTTCGGAAGAGTCAAAAGGAAGCCATTCATATTTCAATTAAGTGATTTGATATCATTTTATTCCCTTGTGTTTGTTTAACCACGGACAAATAGTTTCGGCTTTAGTGTTCACCTATTCAATTTCATTCAAATATTTTATAAAATTAGTCATGTTTTCGTGGTTCAGCCTGATTCATTCTCTGAGGTTCCTCGAGGGTTCAAGTAAGTTATATGCTATTATGAGATATGTACTTTAAGGCACTCATTATGAATAGCGAATCGAACGTTCGACTAGAAGCGAACGTTTTTTATTCGACTGATTATTAGTATTTGGTCGAAAATCAAACTCAATATTTTTTTGATAAAATATTCTATAAATGTGTCGAAATCAGTGGAATAAAATACGTTCGCTTTTAGGCGAACGTTCGATTCGCTATTCATTTCAGTTTATCCAACCAAATCATCACCAAAAAGAGTCCGATGCTCGTGTTGCCCACCGTGAAATAGCTTTAACGTCAACCTCAACTTGCCAGAAGCATAATTAAGACTTTTCGTCATTAAAATTGAAGAGCTATTGTCGATGAACTACAAAATTTAGAAAATAATTCACCTCAAAAAGCTTTGAAAAAAAAAAAACGACCAGGTTTTGTGTCGCACTAAAAAACTCGACCCCTCAAGAATTCCTTTTCATAACACACACCTAGTGAAACTGATCTTAAATATTTAAATTCCGTGTAATATTCGTTGTTGTGTTCAATTCTGTTCTGTAACCCTTAATTTAATTACAAAAATATTCTCTTAATATTAGGCTTCCAATTTTATGGAAATACGTTTATTTCCACAGATTTTTTTTTTTACTATATGCATATGTTTGTATAATGTACTTTATTTATAGAAAACTGTTTGCCGGATTTTTCTTTAATATTTTTTTATCTCTTTGCAGAATCTCTTCCTTTCGATCTTTTTTAGCTTGAATAATAATTTTATCAATTTCCTCCAACGAAATTCCGTCCTCCTTTACAAACTTGTCATGTTGCCAACGACCGTCAATGCCGCCGGATAATTTTGGAGCAGAAGAACTCGAAGAAATGTTTGGGGGGGTATTTTTGCCTGGTGCCACCCATTTATTATCCCATCTGGATGCTTGCTTAGTTCCATCAACCGGACGTTGCCACACTCGATTGCCAAAGACCTTTTTAGGTTGATTGGCAAATGAGCCTTTACGTTCATGAGATGAAGAACGTCGGTTGTTGCGACTAGGCGAGCCGGGACGAGGACGACGATTTGGGTTAAACGGAGATGGGCTACGGCGATTTTTAGAACGGGATCTAGATCGCCTATTCTTTGGTGAACGTCGACCTCCTTTTGGGGAATGCCTACGTCCACGCGAATGAGAACGACGTCGAGACCTCGAACGTCGTGAACGTGAACGTGATCTTGAACGATTCGAACGTGAATTCGAACGACGTTGTCGGGCATTACGCGGACGCGATTTCGAACCATTGCTGCCAGAAAGCTTTGATCCATGTCTGGTAAGAGACTTTGATCGTCGTCTAGTGGTTGACTTGGATCGTCGCCTACTACGACCACTCGACCGAGAACGAGAAACCGAACGTGAACGTGAATTTGAACGACAATGAATGTTCGTACGCGAGTAAATCTGAATTTTGTTGGGGGAGCGTGATCGCGGGCGATCGCTGCCCCCAGCAGACTTTTCATCGACTGGTACAGCTAGACGAAAGCAACCAAATTTATCTAACACCACTGGTGCCTTGATAGGAAAAGGTTTAAAGGAATTAGCTTCCTGAGCGTTATAACTACTGGGAACAAATCTGATAGGTTTATTCTGGTGTGTCAAGTCGACCGCAGGCGGCGCCGCCGTCGGCGGTGCCTGTGATCGAATGCTTCCCGGATTCTGTAATCTAATAGATATTTTAGAACTCTTTGGTGCTGGGGGTACTGGCGATTCCACTCGTGCTTTTACAGCCCTATTAAAAGACGGAGCCGGTGGTGGTTCCTCGTTGTCTAAGTCAATAATTTCGTTCTCTGTAAATTTTTTGTCCGGTGTCAATGAAGGCTGCTGAAAAGTCGAGAGTTCCATAAGACTTTGTTCGAACTTTTCAAGGCTTTGATGTAATTTAACAGCATCCATTGGTGGCCTAAAAAAACATTTATAGATCACTTATTTTCATTTATTTTTAAATGCCTACTTTTGAAAGGCGTTCTCCAAAGCTAGGGCTTCCTGTTTAGCCTTCTTTTCCATTCGAGCTTCTTTTTTAGCTTTCTTCTTTTTTTTCTTTGATTTTTTTTTAGACGACTTGCCCTCGCGTAATTTTTTATGTTTCGAAGCATCTCTTATGAGTTTTTGGACTCGTGTCTCATAGTCATCTTCGGCTCCTGCTCGCAAAAAGTCGTCCATCTAAAAAACAAACACATTGAATTTCCACCGAACAGAAACTGACTGAAAACAAATAATTACTTCATTAAAATCCGGTTGCTCCTCTTTTTGTAGCATATGAAATGGTTGACTGAACTCAAAACTTGATGAACCGACATTACCTGAATTCATGTCACCCATTCGCTTGCTAAGCGGCGATAAGGACTTTTGTTTCTGATTTTTTTTCTTTTGCTTTTCACGTCCTGAATCTAAAATGAAATGAGTAAATGTTGCAAAGTTCCGAAAAAGGATTTTAATAAACTCTCCTTTATTATTATTCACTCATGTTAAAAGATACAACATTTAAACAAACTACAAAATGACCTTAACACATGTTTATGGTTATTTTGTACTGTTTATACGTTAATACACACCTGAACTATCATCCGAAGAATCGCTATCTGAGGACGAATCAGATGAATCACTGCTCGAAGACGAACTTGAAGATTTTTGCTTTGATTTTTTCTTTTTCTTCAATTCTGATGAACCTGTGAAAAATTTGACTGTGAATTGAAGTAATGTTTCGGTGTCAGTAGGGAAAATAAAAAAGTAAAAGAAAAGAAAATAAATTAAAATACAAGAAAAAAGAAAATAAAATACACGACTGGATCCCATGTACTTGTTAACAACTTTAACGTAAAAAAGCCAAAAAAAAGTGTGAAAAATAAGTTGGAATATAAACTATTATTATTGTGTTTCGCCCAAGGTATAAGCGTCCACAGGTTTTTCTCAAAACACACCTCTGTCTACCAACTCCTACTCTCACCTCCTAGTGGTGAACATCGGGTGTCTAGTACCTCAGCTGGAGACGGGGTTTAAATCCCCGTGGAAAGCTGTTGGGGACAGCCAACGAGAGAGGGGGGAGGAGTGTTCCCACTAAGGCACTTCTCCTTTCATCAAGGCGGCAGCGGACGAATTCTCTAGATGGAATCAACGGTGGCGTCTATAGTTCCAGTTAGGTTGAACTACTTAGTGAACACCTTATATGGGCTACTACGACATATTTGTAGCTCAGGCCTATAAGGAGCGGTTTATCCGGCTCCCTACCCTTGGAGTTATACGAAGGGTCTGGTCCTCCGGGTCGGGGGTTGTGCGTCGGGGTAACTTCCCTACCACGTAAAAAAAAGTTGTTCCGAAACAACAACAAGCCTCGGATATGGATGATTTTAAAGTTGACGACCCCAGCAAACGAAACAAGGACAATGAATTTCGGATCTGCACGTGGAACGTCCTGTCCTTATACAGAACACGTGCAGCCGAACAATTAGTGGAGAATCTGGACAGGCTAAAGGCTGACGTAACAGCCATCCAGGAAGTGCGATGGGATGGAGAGGGCATACGGAGACTGAAAAAAAGATATGACGATCATATCACATCCATCTGTTTAAAGAAACCTCTTTGCTCCGCTGTAGCATCACATGTGTTAAACGAAAAACATAACATAAACCAAAAATACAGTGTACGTTAAATTAAAACAGTGACAAATGAAGCACAACTTGACGCATTTGAAAGCTTCTATATCCAAAAAGGTACAGATCTTTTAAATCAAGACAACGGCAACGTTGTTTCATGCGTTTGACCGTTTTGTCTATTGTTTACAAAAATAAAAGTGTTAAAGTTTTTGTTGTATTTGTACTGTTCTTTACCCAAATAACAAGAGGAATTGCATCGACGATGACTAACCTTGTATATGTTTGCTAATGATGGAATGAAGGTATTCCGAAATGCATTCAAAGTGAGTCAAATGTTTAAAATCAATTTAATTAATTTGTTTTGTTTAATGAAATTAATACAATTTTTTTTAACGTGATTTAAAAATTTTGATTCTCGGTTTTGTGAAATCATTAAGGTGTTCAAATTAATTAATCAATTATTTTATGGATTTCACGCGGTTTAACTAGAATAATTTTCTTATTATATAATTTTTCTTATTTAAATAGCTAAACCACACTCAGCTAGAGCTCAAACTAAAGTACTCCATCTGAACTGATAAATATCGTTAAGGACCTCCGGCATACAAAATTTGGTCGAAATCGGTCTGATAAATTTCAAATTAAACCCTTGACCAGCGTCAAATCTTTCACTACTCTCCCCCCTTATATGACCAACGAATTGTTTGCATATAAATCGGGTACGGAGAAAAAAGAAAGAAACCGAATGTGACGACAGCCAGCTTGTATGCTCTAATAAAAATGCTAGTCGTTCAAATACCATTTGATAAGCAACAAAACCTGAACTGAGATGGCGCTTGACATGTGGCTTTGGTAGCGGGATGGGTAGGCCGTCGGCTTCCGAATTCCAGTCACAGTTGATGTCTTAAGTTCAATCCCTATTACGGACAAAGCTTTTCAAATAAAAAAAAACTCAGCACCACACAAAGATGTCAGATGATCGGGTTGGCACTCGCTATAACTTCAGCCAAAATAACTTGGTGCTAGAACACTTTAGTTGTTGTAGTTTCATTCAAAATGTTCAATGGCGCGGTAGTGTCCAGCACTACTACCTTTTTAGAGGAACAAACTCAGTCGGTATTTGACCTCCCCTCTCACTTCAGTACCAATAAAGTCAGAACATTTGCTTAGTTCACCAGGTTCAGACAACTCTCTAAATGGTTCCTGTGATATAAGCCTGTAAACATCGTAAAAACCGTTAACTCACTGACTGGTCAATATTTTTGGACCACTTCCCGATACCCTAGAACATTGTAATTTTGTACAACGGTAGGTCGTGCATAAACTGCACTTCGGAGGAGCGGCAAATCATTTACGGAAATTCAAAACACACTGATTTTAAATACAAAACATTATAAAGAAATCCCGAACCCCGGGGCAGAAAAAAGTTTTTATCCCCGAAATCGGTAAGGAGGATTGTGTGATGCCTCAGCTCACTTACCGTCTACTGACCTACTGAGATAAAAAAGCAATTAAATTTGTGCGCAAGTGTGGAAACTCTCAGAAGAATATTGAGAATAATTTACCAAGAGTCCAAGAGAAAAGTTCCACTTTTGACGAAAAAAAAAAACACATTGCCAAAAAAAATGCAATTTACCAAAACCCATATTCACAGAATCCTTCAGGATTGGCGGAACCTTGGGGACCAGTTATAGCTATCATTGAAAACCATCATTGAAAATATTAATTGTAAATTTTGAGAGATTTTGAAGAAAAAATAAATTATTATTTTGATGTCAAAGAAAAGCTATTTCACTTAATAATTATTTCTAGGCAAAACAAAATTCAATTTGGCACAAACTTTTCTCATAAAATGACTTTTACTTTTTCAATGATGAACTACCTTACCAATGATCATTGAAAAAATTAAATCTTACTTTATGGGGAATATATAGGTCAAATGAATTTTTTTTGGAGGAGAAATAATTTTGAAGTCGTAAAATATATATTTCTGCATTTAAATATTCAACTTTCGAAGGGCCTCGAAATCAACAGCCAACTTTTTCAATGATGATTTCTAATGATAGCTATAACTGGGGCCTTACGCAGAGAAGGTATTTCAAGAATGACCCGAAGCACACCAGCAAAAAAGCTAGAAGGATCAGTAATATTTCTGTTGTGGACGAGCCTGCCCAATCACCTGACTTCAACCCAACAGAGAACCTTTGGGCAGATGTAGAAAAAGTAGTTGCCGGTTCAAAACCCACCAATAATAATCAGCTTTGGACCACAGTGGAGATCGCATGAAAAAATATCCCGTAGAAGGGATGCCAGGCAATGGTGAATTCCATGAAGCGACGATATAAAGCCGTAAAAAGCCATAAAGGGTACAAAACCAAATACTTACAAATTTTCTTTTAATTTTCATTAAAATTTGTTTCCTTTTCCTACTTTTATGAGCCCTGCTAAACTATTACCGTTAACCCATTTAACATTTCATTTTTCAATTAAATTAAAAAAAATAATATTGTAAGTTCATTAAATTCAATGCATTTTCGAAAAAAAAAAATAATTACCTGGAATTGACAGCATATTTATATCAATTACTGGAGCTGCATGTCCCGGCCGCCGCATCAGTGCATCCAGTGAAATCCTAGCCTGTTCATGATTAGGAATAATATTTAAACAATTCTGATAAGCCTTGATTGCCTCCTCCAATTGGTTTTCCTCCTCATAGCTCCTGCCGAGTGCCACCAAAGTTTCTCCCATATATTTCCTGGCATTAGTATGGAATGCATTCAATTTCAATGCAGTCTCGAAGTCCTCTACAGCCTTGACAAATGATCCTTTATTGGCATACAATGCTCCTCGAGCCACCAAACCCTCCACATTCCTCGGATCAATACTGAGAGCTTTATTCAAACACTGAAATGCCTCAACATGCCGGCCAATTTTAAAATGCTCTATCCCATCGGCAACAGACCTGCAAAGACATTGTACAAAGAGTATTTATTATAATTTGCATTATTCTCACCTGAAAGCCCATTTGCTGGCTTGAGTTTGCCTCAATTCGATGGCATAGTCCTGCGTTGGGAAGCGATGCTTTAGACTTTGCATATGACTAAAAGTGTCATTGATGTCCAAGCCAACTTCCTGGTAAAGTATTTCGTAACAATTTGTATTGTTGAATATCTTCGAACTGCACAAGTAGTCCATGTAGTCCATGGAATCGGCTACAATTCTCCTGCAAGGGGCAAGAACGTTCAAAAACCCCGAACCGAAATCGATATTAACGAGTTCACCTGTAATAATCGGGAATTTGTTCGGGCAATATAAGTCCCAACGGTGCTGAAGTATCCTTTGTGAGAACTCCTTTCATTCCCAGAGTCATGCGATCAGCGTCCACCGAGATTTCCAGAACTTCGCAACAAACAAAAAGGTTCGAGGCATAGTTTTTAGGATTCCCTTTTTTATCATATCCCGGAACCATGTAGGGGGTGGGTAGCTGAGCCTAAGAGTCAGGCATGGAAAAAATGAAATAAAGTGGGGCAAGTGAGAGAAAAGGAAATATTAGATCAAAAATTGCAGGAAGACACTAGCAACTTTACTCACGGAAGCATTTGGGAAGGAATTTGGTAAAACTGAAGTTGGACTTGATTAGTTTCCTCCAAATTTAATAAACACATAACCAGAAGGGCAACCCAAGCGGTGCTTCCCAGCAACCAAGACTTACCTTCACTTGGATGTCTGCAAGATATCGCACTAGTGGCTCGCGTGTGCATAGCACCTTAATCTGCATTCCGGTAGGGCATGGTTTCGTGATAACGCCATAAACAATATCGCCCGGTTTTACCGCATCCAAGGTGCTGTGACACACTTTAGACTTCTCCAGTCCTACAGTGTTCAAGAAGTACTCATAGGGCGGCAACGGTACAATTTTGTCCGTGGCATCTGAATTTATATAAAAATCAACTTAAAACTAACTCAGGACAAATTCTTAAAAAAATAAGAGTAAACATGCTAAATGGGACACCGACCTTTACGATTTGCGGCCGTTGATTCTGACCCGGTATTGACACTTGCGCTTTGCAAATCCCGACTAAAGAGCTTTTCGGCATTACGGGCAAGAAACTGATGAAGTTTCAAGCGCTTCGCGCGATCCTGAAAGGTAAGACTTTTCTGCCTCTCAAAGTAGACAGAAAAATCCGGATTGGTAATACCGACCTGGTAAAGATCGTGGTCCCCACGTTCGCCAGCCCATATCTTTTGCAATGGTTGACCGTGGAAGCGCAGAGATTTGGATATGAATTCCGTGTTCATTTTGTTTTATATCTTTTTTTTTTAACTCACTATTCACTGATGGGAATAACAAAAGCACATAATAAAGGAATTGATATAGAATATTTGTATATATAGAAACGCGAATTCTGAAAAAATATATATATAAGTAAAAATAATGTATGCATGCACCAAAGCCCAAACAGCTTGGCCATATTTTATAGCAGCTTCGCTCCTGCAACAGAAAAGAATTCATGAAAATTGTGTTTTAATTTAGTCCTACCTGTTTTGATTTCATGCTAACGAGACTTGGGTAGTTTTCATCAATTTACAATCAATCATTAATTTTATTACTTTGTATATTAAATTTGAAGAATAATTCTTAAATAATTGGTATGTATTCTATCGATCGCTTGCGATTCTATTCCGGTTTTTTTTGACAATTTGATGAAAATTTTCTTGGGGGCATTGACGTTGACAAACAAAACACTGGTTTTCGTACCAGGGATGTTACAGTTGTATCAAATTTAATACAAATAAATGTGCTAAATTTTCAAAAAAAAAAAAAAATTGAAATTGTCAACGGACTTTATTGGTTTCGGGCATTTAAGTCCCCTTCCCTGAGACACAGGAAAACCAGTTGCTGGAGATTTTTTGACGTTTTCCATTACTTGCCTTGTACATAAAAAGAAACAAAATTGCCAGAGATTTTTGCTTGTTTCTTTATAAAGTCTATTGGCTGAACGCACATTATGGACAGTGTGAACATCTGTGTCGTGTGTTGTGAATTCGTGTGTCGCTATCGCGTAGAACCATATTTGTCTCGTGTGTTGTGTTGCAGTGTGGCGCATAAAATATATGGAATGACAGCGACACACGACTCCACAACACAGCACACGACACAGATGTGGATCAGGCTTGAGAGAGAATGTGATAAGAACCTCTTCAAACGTTGACCGTGGAGATTTTTTGCAGTCCCCTTATTTCTTGCCCTTCCCGTCAACAAACAAGTCGCTAGCAACTCAGATTTTTCTCGATCTGCCTAGGCTTTCAAACTATTTTGCTCTCAACGAGAAAAATGGTAACTGTGTTTTCGATTGGTAAAATAAATCGATTTATTTTTGATTTGAATCTGTAAAAACGCAGATTTTGCATTCCAATGGGCAAATAAATCAATTTATTTTTTGATTTAAAATCAATTATGCAGATCTAAATTTTTCGGCAGATTTAAAGCTCTCCCAAACCAATGCGGAACATTCGTTGCGGCGAAGAAACATTCGCATGTCAAAATTTATTTACAAGCCCTTCCACACTACCTCACTGTGTATTAATACATGTCAAATTGAAAGTGGGAAAGAATTTCACGCGATTGCCAAATTTGTGTGAAAGAAATGACTCCATATTTTGCTTCCACACTTGCTTGTATTAATACATTACCTTAACCTAAAAAAGTGTGATAGAATGTGGGATAGAATTAAGGCTTAACTACATGGGCCTTCTTTTGTACAAAAGTACAAAAGTGAGAAATAAATAACTGTTCTGAGGACACCCTCTTGCAAAAAAACAATGGAAAATTTGGCATGGTGGTTTAAATTATGTGTCAGAACAATTTTCGTATGTTTTTTTGCAAGTATGTTTCTTTAGCGACCATTTTAATTTCTCACTTTTGTACTTTTGTACAAAAGTAGGTCAATGTAGTTGAGGCTTTAGAACCATTCCTTAAATTATTCATGTATTAACATATGTCAAATCGTGTGGGATAGAATGTCGGGTTGTGTAGGCTGGGCTTTCATATTTTGTTTCCACACTATTCTACATGATTTGTTCCCACTATTTTGACATGTATAAATACACACTGGGCTAGTGTGGAAGGCCTTTAAATAAGATTGCCAGGTTTTAAAAATCGAAATCGCAAAAATTAAAATTTAAATCACCAAAAAAATCGCCAAATTTCAAAATTTTCAATCCAAAAAATCACCAAATTTAAAAATTAAAAAAAAAACTCCGCAATTTGTAGTTCTAATATCAAATCAAACCATATTTTAAAAAAAAAACTAAATAAACAAAACAAAACCAAATAAAAATTCTACATAAAAACTTAAAATTAAAAAAAAAAATAGCAGTATAAAATAATAAGAAATAAAATTAATTAAAAAAAATAAGAATAAAATTTTTCAAAAATAATAATTATATTATTTTAAATAATTTAAACTACTCTTATTTTGTATATTAGTCCTATAATATTCGATGTAGGTATATATCGATGTATGTATCCATAGTATTTTATCAATGTGGGATCCTTTTTATAGCCTTTGCAACATGGCTAAATATTACAGCATGGCGTTCAAAGTGAGTTTTGAGCGAACGTTTATCGCTGTCCAAATTTTACAATGTGCTAATCCATCTTTCTTTGATTTGGTTAACAAAGTTGTTTGTTTTGACATAAATACGTCATTTCCCTTCAAGCAAAATCACGGACCCAAATTTCTCGGTTCACTTTGGAATCACTTGGGACTCCAAAAAAACTAAGTGTCACACATTAACAAATTTTCTGTGTACGCATGTTAAAAGAAGAACAAGAGAAAATAGAAATGCACGGAGAAATAGAGAGAGTACAGTCATTTTGTTTTAATTTCCACCACTTTTTTTTAGTTCAGTTTTGTAAGTAGCGAGGCGAAAACCATTGCTTTTTTATCTTTTTTTCTTGTGAAAACTTTAAGAAATTTCCAATCAAAAATACAAGTTTATTATATGTATATGTTAAGTTGTGAAAATATATATTGTACCTTTTATAATTGACAAATAAAAATAAAGTCTTGAAATGAACAAAATTCTGTTTGTTTTTTTTGTATGCAATGTAGAAACTCCACTAGATGGGGAAGTTTCTTTTTAATACAATACATTTGGGTATGCCTCGATTCATTCATTTTTGTTGGTCCGTTTTCTCGGAGTATGGGGAATTGGAATACTCTCTCTCTCTCACAATTCATTCACATAATGGCTCCGGGGTGATTCTAATTTCCATACTAAAGCCTTAACTACATAGGCCTACTTTTGTACAAAAGTGAGAAATAAATATATATTCTGGGGACACCTGCTTGCAAAAAAATAATGGAAAATTGTGCATGGCGGTTTAATTTATGTGTCAGAACAATTTTCGTATGGTTTTTTGCAAGCATGTTTCTTTAGCGATCATTTTAATTTCTCACTTTTGTACTTTTGTACAAAAGTAGGTCTATGTAGTTAAGGCTTAATTTGATCCGATTTGGAATCGTTTTGGATCCGGTTTTGGGTCCGTTTATGAACTGGTTTCGGATCCAAAATGGTCTCGCTTGCTTGAAGGGTTATTTTAGGGATAAAATGTCAGTTTTGGGTTTTGCATATGAATGCAAGTTAAGTTGTCACTATATAGCCTTTTCACACCAAACCCAAAACCTGGTTTTCGCGAAAATATCGGTTTTGGCTGACAACCTAAAGCCAAAACACAATTATTTCGCATCCTTTTCGCTAAACCACAAGTTTTGATAAACCACAAGTTTTATAGCCTTTTCACACCAAACCCAAAACCCGATTTTCGCGAAAATATCGGTTTTGGCTGAAAACCTAGATCGAAAACACAAGTTTTCCCATTCATTTTTGCTAAACCACAAGTTTTGATATAACACAAGTTCAAGTTTTCGTAAACCAATTGTCCAAAAACCCGGTTTTGGGTTTGGTGTGAAAAGGCTATTAGTTGAATCGAAATCGACATAATTTACCAATCGAAAACATCATAAGTACTCTTATTTTCAGATTTTTTTCACTGAACGTACCCATTTTCAAGCAAACGGAACTTTTCAACTTTTGACAAGCCAAATGACATCTGCAGCAAATAGATGCAAAAGCCCTCAAAAATTGTTGTTTTGTATTTGAAAACATAACCAGCAATCAAAATCAATTTTCAATAAAATTTAACATGAAATGCGTTCTAAGTGGTCAGAATTCCCGAAGTAAATAACCGAAATAACTATTATGTATGTAAATTCATTTATTTTTTCTTATAGTATTTGCCAAAGCCATTCAATCTCTCTCCAAATTCGGAACCGATCTCTACATCGTAGCCGACGAAAATGGATTTCAATTGCGTTCGTTGAACGCAAATAAATCGGCTGTTGGAACATTTACATTTTTCATAAGGTTCTTTGAAACCTACGACGTTGCTGGGGGATCTAGCGATGAAGAGAATTACTGTCGCCTCTCATTGAAAGCCTGTCTGGGGGCTTTTAAGTGTATGAAACAGGTAAAGTTGTATTTATTAAGACAGAACATCTACTGGTTCTTCCAATAAATTGTAGGTAGAGACATGCTCAATACAAATACAACCTTCACGTTCCAAATTCCTCGTCCAAATGAACTGTAAACATGAAACAGTAAAGCATTTCATCATCTCAATCATTGACGATGACAGTGTAACCGCCGATGTTCCTATGGACAACTTTCCAAATTTGTAAGTGCAAAAGTTTAGTTTGAGTAAAAACCCTCTAGAAAAGTTAAGAATCCTTTTTAGAATCGGAGGCTCGTACAAAATATTTCAAGAAATCGTTGCTAACTTCCAAACCGCCGAAGAGGAAATCACATTCGAAGTGAGAACTGATAAAGTAAATGTCAAGAACTACGTCGAAGGATCAATAGTCAATGACAAATTCATGCGATCCCAGTTGAAACTTACGTAAGTATTAAGAAAATCCAAAGAAATAAAATAAACGATGAAATATCCACAGATCCGATGAGTTCGAGGATTACAATGTTTCGGAGGAAACGTCCGTCACGTTCTGCCTCAAGGAGTTCAGAGCATTTCTTTTGTTTTCAGAGGCTCTCTTTGAAAATCTCAACATCAAGTTCCGAGACGCTGGAAGGTAAGACAGGTGAATTCTATAGAAACATTTCACTAAATTTCTTCCCCCTCAACAGTCCGATTGTATTCGTTATTGAGAAAAGCAATTTCTTTGAAGGAACGCTCATTATGTCCACTCTGTCACCCGATGAAGTCACCATGTGTGAAGATATTCAGCAGAGGGAGATAACAGAGAGTTTCCTCTCACGATCGACGAGGCAAAAACCTGCCACGAAAAGAAAACCACCTGCCAAGAAAGTTCCTTCAGCAAAAGAGAGTAAGAGGCTAAATAGCACGAACATGGCTCAAAGCAGCAGTGTTCAGGAGAAGTTGGCCAGTACCGATGATTCGTCGATTTTCCGATTCGATAGGCAGTCGGTAGATTCTCCCAGGAATCATCCGTCGACAGCCACCAGTAACGAACAACCGCGTATTCCAAGTCTGAGTATTCATTCGGAGTTAATAGACACAAATGTCGGACATTCTGAAGCCATGGAAGCCCATGCCCGACAGTCGGAAAGTGAAGTCTTTGTGACTTTCGTTGAAACTGAAGAAAACCAAGCGCAAAACGAACAAATAGCCCAGTCGCCAGAACACAGTGACTCCAATCGGAAAGGCTTACGTTATATTTTCTCTAGATGCTTCGAGGCTACCTACGTGCCGCGAGAACCATCTCCCACTGATTCCATGTATGTTCCTGACTCGGACGAGGAAGACTAATTACAGCAAAAATCATTTTTATTTAATATTTATTTCGGGAATAAAGTTCGCCGTCAGAATATCCTCGGTCTTGTCCTTCAGTTGTTTCACATTGGTTTGAACGATCTTGACTGAACTGAGAGCTGATTGCATTGAAACCTTAAAAATAAGCAGTAACAAGTTTTTATTTAATCGAAGCAGATTTTATTCTAAGTAAACCTGTGATTTGATTAGGAGCTGATCAGCGTTCAAAAGCTGTTTGGAGGCAGATAGGACGACGTTACGTATTAGAGCGTTAAGACTTTTCCAAAGAGCAATATTAGACTCAACTGAACAGAAGAACTTAAAGAATCTTAGGGAAGAGAACTATGAATAATTACCTAGCTTTTTGTGAAAGAACTCATTGTTGTTGATCGTCCGGTGGTTGGATTCTGTAGATGGGTGGTTAGCGTTTTTTTCATAGACATCTGAAAATTAATACAACAGTATGGTGCTTTTTAACATGCAAAATTTGAACTTATAACGATTTAAAACGCATTTATGACTTTTCTTGAGTGTAGCTCTATAGAATGACTTCATATATTATTATTATATTTATGTACTAGGCTTAAAACATTAAATGTCTACCTTCATCAGATTCAGCTGCTTCTCCGATAACAGCTCGAGCATAGACAATTGGCTAGAAAAAAATTTTTTGTGGTTGAATTACAAAAGTTATATATTGCTCGATTAATATGCATACCCTATCGATAATTGTTTCTTCCTCAGATTCGGAAGCTTCACCAAGAACGAGAAGAGACATGTTTTTTGTGGATATCTTAACAAAATTTAACTTATCTTAACAAAAATTATCATATTTTTGGTTTTGTTGAAAATTTTTGGCAGTTCTGATGACATTTTAGCTTTGTTCAGTGACGTTGTTCCGAACAGTTTGGAACAGTTTAGAACAGAAAAGTACAAGTTTTTGCTGTTCAATGGGAATTTTCTGTTCCAAATACGGCTTTCACACAAGGAAACTGAGTTGCCAGAAACTGGCTAGTTTGTAAGCGAGAAGGGTGTGAGGGGAAATTTGTTGTCTTCCTTTTACGCCCTTCTCGCCAAGAAACTAAAAATCGTCGGCAATTCTGTTTCCTTGTGTGAAAAGGGTCAAACTGTTCTGATTTACTGTTCAGTGAGTCTGTTCCAAACAGTTTGGAAGAGAATAGAACAGGATTTTCTGTTCTTAGTTTTTAGGTAGAACAACTTAGAACAGGTTTTTAACAACTTTCAGGCAGCTGCCTGTTCTATCTTGTCTGACATTTCTGTTCTATTCTGTTCTGATCTGAAAAAAACCTCACTGAACAATCCTTTTTTTAGTGATGCCAAGTTCCTTTATAAACTGTCAAAAAATGATTAGGTTCTTTTGTGTGGGTTTTTTCTAAAGTTTGACCCCTTTCACACAAGGAAACTGAGTTGCTGGCGATTTTCAGTTTCTTGGCGAGAAGGGCGTAAAAGGAAGACAAAAAATTTCCCCTCACACCCTTCTCGCAAACACACTAGCCAGTTTCTAGCAACTCAGTTTCCTTGTGTGAAAGCTGTCTTTTTGATTCAACTAGGCGTGTTCAGGAAAAGGAAATCGCAGAGGGCTCAGCAATTAGGCCTATTCGGCACAATCTTTTATTCTTCAATTCTGTTATTCTTTTATCAATTTCCATACAAATTTTCGAACTGTCAAAAAATCTTGGTATTCTGCAGTTCGAATTCTGTTATGAAATCTGTTATTAACCATAAAAGAATAAAAGCCAGATTTTGTTGACGTTTAAAAGATTTCAATTTATAAGTTAAAAACTTTTATTTTGTTAATAAATTGTTATTGAAAGGAGACGAATATACTAAAATAATATTAAAATACATAACTACAAACACAAATACGTAATTGCAAGCAAAACTATTTTTACACAGAAATGCACAGAACACTTATGGATGAAAGGTAAAAAGAAGTCGGATTTATATTGCCAGTGTGTGTTTCGTACAACTTTTTAAATTGGATATTAAATTCAGGAACGATAATAGACAAATTACATAGAACACCAATTTATCTACGTGAAACAAAACACGAAAATTCCGCAAGTTAATTTTATTTAGGTCACTCGTCAGTGCCGAGTTTTTTTTTAATTTATTACAGCAGATAATTTGATAGCAGGTTTTAGGTCTGTTCATACAAATGTTTCTATTTCGAAGTTCCATAATAGACTTTTATAAAAGATCGAACTCCTGATTACCAGTTATAAAACATCTTTTATGGTGGAGGACTACTTTTGATGAGTGGTTTGTGCCTATTGAGTTAAATTGAATTAAGAGAAATCACGTTTTGTGTTTTATTTACATTGAACGATTTTTCCAGTGCTGATCTTTTGTTCGTAGGTGAAGGGAGTGAAAAGTGAGGGGTAGGGATCAAATCGTTTGTACCACAACACTCGAACGATTTTTCCAGTCTGTTTATGTTCTCTCTCGTCTTCTTTCCATTTTTTTGTGTGTGTTCGGTGTCAGTGTGCCGTTCGTTTGATGGTGTGAGTGCATCTCAATGAAACATGAAGAGCACAGCAATACAAAAATGAAGAAGACAAGGAAAAAATCTTATGGAAAAAATCGTTCTGTGTGTACATTTCACACGATTTCTGGAAAAATCGGGCAATGTAGATCGGGACTTAGTCTGACCATTAAATCTGAAAATGATTGAAAACTAAACAGTATCAGTTGCCTGAACAGGATTTATCAGTTCAAATTCTCAGTTTATCTGTCAAAATATTGAAGGAAAAGAATTTTGGATTCGATTCCTCACCTTTTGACGGAGCAAAATCTCTGTGGTGCGTTCTTTTATTAACCATAGTTAACTATGGTTAACTATAGTTAACAATGGTCGTTCCTTTATTACAAAATAGTTACGATTTGTAACTATATGACGTCATCACATCGTTCCTAAATTCAGTTTATTAGTGTCAAATAGTTACAATTCGTAACTATTTCCAACTCATCTCCATGATATGAGTTGAAAGTGTTGATCTGTCAAAGCACATGTGAGAAGGTTTGTTTACAAAAAATAAAAATTGAAGAATCAAAACAAAGCTTTTGGTGAAGTGAAATGAATTAAAATTGAATTTTCTACCATTTTTAATGAAAAAGGAGATTATATTGTAGAAAAATAACATGATTTTATCGTAATTAACTATAAAATAAAGTTTTCCAAAGTTTTCGTTTGACAGATCAACAATATCTAACAATAAATCGTTCCTAAATGAAATGTAACAATTTCCAACTAAATCTAACAATGCCACTTCAACAATTTTTTTTGACATAACAACCATAGTTAACTATGGTTAATAAAAGAACGCACCACTGATATCACCGAATGTGTTAAAATGTACATATGTAATATGCAATGTTGATCTAGCGAGACAGGTAGATTTGATGTGCGCAAAAAAGAGAGGGGTAGATTCTGCTTGTAAGAAAAAATACATTTAAGGTTAAACCGCACACGATGGAACTGCAGTACAACAGAACTGCTATTCGAAATGCAATTCGTATGAAATTTTATGAAGTTCAGTTGCCGCTTAATGCTATATAGCTCATACATTTTCATACAATTAATAGGGGTTTCCCTGAGCCAGTGCAATAAAAAAGTGTAAAATCGCCGGCTGAATACTTAAGTGCCCCATATACAAAAGAATTATTCCTCAGAAAACGAATTTTAAAGTTTGAAAAATAATTCCGTTATTTTTTACTTCACAATTTCGACTTTTGAGTTTTTATATATATTAATTCTAAAATCCTTTTTTGTATTTTGAAGTCCTGATGTCAAAAAAACTTACGGTTGTTTAAAAAAAAAATAAAGTTTGAAAATAGTCAAAAATGGATATAGAACCCTCTTCCATACGAATACGAAATCTATGAAAACCAAACTTCAAATTTCCTATGGATATAGGACTTTTATTCATTATTCGGAAATCAACGAAATCAAAAATAATAAAAAAGTCAACATTTCTAGCATTATTAATTTTTATAATTTTACTTTAAGTGATAAAAACATAAAACCAAAAGTAATATAAATTAAGTGGCAGTGTGCCTTCCCCTATACCAGATTGTATTATTTTTAAGTCGATAAGAAACGTACAAAAATGATAGAGAATTTTAACATTTAATTATGAAAAATACTGAACAAGAATGAACATACATTCAATTTTATTCGAAATTACTTTTGAAAATACTTCAATATTTGTAGGAGTAAGTTTTGGTATTTTTGTCACCCTTTTTTAAATTCAATTTCTTTTTTACCTTTTTTGTTTTGATATATTTTAGTAAAAAAAAAAAAATCCTTAATTATCATCGATAAAAACTTTATTTAGAATACATTAAATGCAGTTATTTAGTTTGTCAACCTGAAGATGTAGACATAGTGTTATTTAAAATATTTTGTTTCCTCATTTCTATCTCGTTTTTATTTTGTCAGCCCTGAAAAAGATCCAAACCAAATTTGAAACGTAGGTAAATAATCAATAAATATTGAATTAAAACAGAGACAGTATTTTTGTGTTTAAATTAAGGATTTTATATTGTTTATTTACTCGGCGAAAATGCTACTTCTTATTTATACTTTTCCAGCTGACTGCACTTTTGTCCATGGATATAGAGCACATAAGCACCGAAAATCTCACTCTTTATAATATATTGTGAGTACTTAAATGCTCTATATCCCATCTCCCGCGGTTATGGGGCAATTAAGCATTAAGCGTTTGTTTTTTCAAACTTTGCTACACAAATTGTACCACCTAGTACAAATTTTGGATATACGGCAAATAAGCATCAAAATAACCCAAACATTTGTGGTTTATAGAGCAAAAGTGCTTTCTGTAACTTCGTTAATAATTGAGATAGAATAACGGGGATAGCACCAAACTATAGAGAATATTCGAATTAGTATAACTGCATCTATAACTCAGTTTCCTGAAAAAGTGGTCTATGGGGTACTTAAGTATTCGGCCGGCGAAATGGCGAAAATTTAAGACAAATTTTACACCATTGTATTTGTCTGTTGCAATAGGGTTATATGCGGGTTTCACTGGGCCAAATGAGATAATTTCGATGCAAATTACCAAATGTGATCCGAAATTACCTAATCCTTAATCCCATACAAAATCACATTTCGAAATGAGGTAATTTCAACCTCATTTGCACGAAATTAGGTTGGCAATTAGGTGAATGCATCCAGCGGGAATCATGATTCAAAAGCTCTTAAAAGCTTTTGTATGAAAATTTCAATACACTACACTCAACAGCATAAAACAGAAAGAGAAAACAACAAAAAGAAACGGCTAACTGCCATTCCAAATTCAAAATGAAATGAAATGTTGTTTTCTCTTTGTGTTTTGACATTTTCATTATTTCATTATTTTCAAGCTTCTGGAATCGACTGCTGATGTATGGATTTACCTCATTTCGAACGAGAATTTGTATGGGAAATGATGTAATTTTGGATCTGATTCGGAAATTTGCAACGAAATTACCTTATTTGGCCCAGTGAAAACGTAGTGGGTACCTATAGCAAAGTGCAAAACTGTTGCAAGCCTTTAGTTAGTGTAAATTGTTGTTATAGAGCAAGAAAATTTTGTTCTTTTATACTACGCATTCACTGAGCCAAGTGAGGTAATTTCGTTCCAAATTTCCAAATGAGATCCAAAATAACCTCATTTCTCATACAAATTCTCGTTTCCAAATGAGCTAATTGCAACCAAATTTACGAAATTAGATTAAAAATTAGGTGAATGCATTCAGCGGGAATCAGTTTCAAAAGCTCTGAAAAGCTTTTGTATGAAAATATCAATACAATGATGTCGTTTTCGGTTGGAGGTTCGGAGTTGACTCCACTTACTCCAAAATAGTTCGATTGGCTGTTCCGAGTAATGTTTTCGGAGTTATTTTCTGTGCCGGATTTTATAATGGAGTAGTAGACCCAGAACACACATATACATATAAATTCTTTCATCGCATTTGTTGTCAAATTAATTTTACTCGACTGAACGCGCAAAATATACATAAAAATCAGACAATTTACGCATACACACATAAATATTTCACAAATTAGTCTCGGAACACTAGAAAATAATTCGATTGGAATCATCATATCATATAAATCATATGTAGCCATCTGGCTTGTCAGTACTGGCTCGTGTAGCCTCAAGGTGAGTTGAATTTGGGATAAGCAAAAAAGACGAATAATTTGATTTCTTAAACAAAAAAATTGGAACGAAAATAAAGAAATAATTAGCCGTGTTTTTTTTCAGGTTTAGATAAAATGGTCGAAAAAACGACATCCGAACTTAGCAAAAGCGGTGTTTTTTTGTGCCTTTAACTCCACTTCCGTATCTGCTTAAATATAATTCCCATGTTAGTTAAATACAACAACAATTTCGGAATTGTCAAAATAGTTGTTGTATTTTACATGGAAATTATTTTTAAGCAGATATGGAAGCGGGGATAAAGGCACAAAAAACACGGCTAAAGTCATCGAAGCAAATATGTATATTCGTGGAAATTGTTTAGTTCAGGTCATTTTTTTCGTGAAATTTTATCTGAACCGGAAAAAAACATTGCTTTTAATTAAAAAGGCCAAAGTGTGGCCAATTGTCAGATCTTACAATATTGTCAGACAATATTGTAAATTTAAACTGTTGTAAGTCAATTACGACACAACCTACCAACTGTCTGTATACTTAACATAAATTAATACAAAAATTATACATTATACTTTATGAGTAGAAGATACAAAAATCTAAATACATTTAGGTTTATTTTGTATACGCGTCAGAGGAATCTATTTCCACCGAAGCAAATTGGCCAGTAAATAAAATATGTGTGTTTTGGGACATTATTCCTCGATTAAAAACAACAACAAAAGTTGCACTTCAGTCTAAAATAGTAGGTATACATACATATAAACCGATTTTTTTTCCAAAAATCTGTGTCATATTTTTAAATATACCTGAATTAAGGTTAGACCGCACTAGGCGGAACTGCACTGCAGCGGAACTGCGATTCAAAATAATTTGTATGAAATATTTGTATGAAAGTTCAGTTGCCGCTTAGTGCGATATAGCGCATACAGTTTCATACAAATAATGTTTTGCCGCGTCGTGAAGTGTAGTTCCGCTGCAGTTGTGTGCGGTCTAACCTTTAATGAACTTTGTAATTTTGATTACGGTTTTAATCATCAATAACATCTAAATTTTTTTTTTTTTAGTTTAAAGGCTCTCCCAAACCAATGCGAAACATTCGTTGCGGCGAAGAAACATTCGTCAGTCAAAATGAATTCATATATTTCTCCGCTGCGTTGGTGTGGGCACTCTCATATATCACCATGGAAATAAGTTTTGACATGCGAATGTTTCTTTACCGCAACGAATGTTCCGCATTGGTTTGGGAGAGCCTTATGGTGGATTTACATGTATCTTCATCTGCATAATGCAGAAAAGTAGAGCAGGACAGATGTATACAAAAAATCCGAGCGAGTGAAAGAGAACCATCCAGAAGATGAACATGTTCGTCTTCATTTCTGTATTATGGCACTTTCCTATAATGCACAAACGAAGTTCTTCTGCATTCTAATCTTTTCTCTCTATCTAACAAATATACATTTTGTATTTGGCATCCCTTTTTTTGTGCAGAAACCAAATGCAGATACATGGTAATCCACCATTAATAACTAAAAAAGATTTATTAAATTTTGATGTGGATTTTCTCAAAACTATTTTTAATGTTATGCTGACAAGCAACTTTTTCAACTTTTAAGTACTCAGTCAGCGAAGTTTGTTTGTATAAGTTAAAGAATTCTAAAATAAGAGTATTATCGTGTTATTTTAATTTCTAATTTTATTCAAATACGTGAGTAATTGCTAATTGCTTGTTTTAAGCTACAAAGTTGAAAAGCCTGGGTTGCAATATAATTTATTAAAATTACTTCTTATTTTTTTGGATAAATATAAAATAAGCCTAATTAAGTATCATTTTGCCTTTTTTGAACAAAGAGGTTTGGATTTTATGAACACAATATATTTAAAAAAAGCTTTCTTAATTTTTCACTTGTATAAATTCGAATTGATGGGCTAGATGAATGGTTAAGATTAAAGGTATAATATAACTTAACGATGTTTAAATATAATGAAAATTGCTTAAGATGGTTTTATTTAACTGAAACATTATACAGAATTTAATTTTTGTTTGTCATTTGTATGTTGTATATCAATTTTATCTATTTTAAAATTCATGTGTGTTCTTAGTGCTTTAAAAGAATGATTCAATTTTAATTCTGGTAAATATTTGTACAAAGAATCTTTCAAAAGGTTGATAAACAATTTAATAAACAATTTGAAGGTTATTTGTTGTCAAAGAACAAAAGAAGAAGATTTATTTTTGAACCTGAAACTCTGTTTATTAGGCTGGCCCCTAATGTTGGTCTCCAATTAAATTTCTATGAGTGCTCTGTGTTGACCACCAGACGAAAGTATTAAAATGGGAAACATCTACATTCTACAAACCTATATTGCCGTACATATCTACAGTGTACTCCGTTTCATTTGTTTATATACATTTTTTTTTCAGTAATCTTTTTCTGATTTCTCCATAATATGAGAATTAAGATCCAGGAAGGATTATGAATCTTTCTATTAAATTGTGAAGTGTTGTGGCTCCTTCAACAATTTTAGTCCCACGAAGTATTTTTTGTGTCATTCGTTTGAATACACCTTAAAAAGCTCAGAAAATAGTTAAAAATAGCTAGCAATACAAAATATCAAATAATAAACAGTGTTAAAGACTGTCGCAAAATTTTAGTCGATTTAAAAGAACGACGATAAATCATTTTCAGTATGATAATACATTAAACATTGACGCAAAATGTTAACCAGCCTAATATCAAGGGTAAAGTATTATGAAACTTAATATTTTCCTAATTTTTAAAAAGAGTTTACTAAATTACTTAATTAGTACAGCCCTATTCTGTCGCTGTGAAGCTCACAGGTCACAATTTTTTGTGAGTTTGTTTTTGTATAAGGCGGTCAAAATTTCGTATTGTGGAAGCCCTCATTAAGAAACCTAACAAGAACAACGTGATTTTTGATCTGCCAAGGAGCAGATAATAATTTTTAAGTTTTTATGAGGTGAGTTCAGCACGAGTTATGAGGTTATTATGACTTGTGAGGCATCAGTGTGAGGTCACTGGAATAAGGCAAACAATTCACAAAGACTGCTGGACCGCTTTCACACAAGGAAACTGAGTTGCCAGCAATTTTTAGTTTGTTGGCGAGAAATGAGTAAGGGGAAAACAAAAAAAACTTCCCTCAAACCCTTCTCGTTAACAAATTAGCTAGTTTCTGGCAACTTAGTTTCCTGTGCTAAAGCGGTCAAACATACCTCATTTTGACATTTATAAACGTCAGTGTCATATAGATTCTGTACGTTACTAATACTAATTGAATAAGAAGTACAGGAAGCTGCATATCAAGTAAAAATTGAAGCATTTTTCAAAATTGTGTGTCACACAAACACAAATGCATTGACACAGGGTCGCAGTGAAGGTAGACGGTTACTTGCTGGGGCGCCCAAAGGAATTGTTTGCTGCGTTTCTTTGCGGGTAGTTAAGTTAAAAGCATGTACATGTAGAAGTACTGGATTATGGTTTTCATCTTCTCAGAAGTACTCAGGCACATACAAAAGGAACATAGCTGTTTCTATGAGCCTTGAAAGAAAAAAAAAAAGATTTTTTTAATTTGGAACAAACCACGCTTGAAGTAATAAAATAAAACCCACCTATTACAGAAACCTGAAAATTGAAAATGGATAATTGTAAATATAATTTTAAGTTTTAATTTTAATGAAAATGGGCCATCACACACTGGCTCAATTTTAAACTTAACTAAATCCAGACTTACTTTTCCTTCAATCGCACACGGGGTGAGCAAAGCTGGCTGAAAATTCTGTGAACATGAACCGGCTTTAATTTTATTTATTAGTACTCTCAGTTTGAGAATAAAAAAAAAACTAAATTTTCTTTAATTTGGAAATGATAATAAAATAAATTGGGTAGCACAACGGCTCATGAAGAAACCGGGCCTAGTGACTAACAACTCACAACCATTCCTGTGTGCGCCTGTCGACAGGAATGGAAGGGACCTACAATTTTATGCCGAATCCGAACGGCTAGAAGAGAAGCACTTATTCGTGACACGTGATACTCTTGGAGGATTTGTCAATTCCTCGCAAGAGGCAGTAGCCCTGAAAAAAAACTTTTTAGTTTTTAGGTGGACGAGGCTGGGAAGCGAACCCACCCCTTCAGCGTGACAGCGAACGCACTAACCATTACGCTACGGGCTACTACTGCCTAGAAACGAACAACTGTGTATTTATTAGTAATTAAACTTTATTAGTCCGCTCAAAACAAGGATGAACATTTTAGTCTTTTCATTACTCACTCTTCAACTCCCTCGCCTACAAACTTTCATTTCCCCAGTTTAGTCCACTTCGAAATTGAGCCTGTGTGTCATGGCCCAATAATATTATCACAGATATTTTCCTTAGCCAAATAATTTGAAATTATGTACATTTTATCTCTGTAGTTACGTTCCTCTGAAATTAACTATTTTTGTCAATTTAGTTCTAATTAGTAACTTTTCGTTACTACTTCTTGAAGCAGTATACAAATACAAACAAATTCAATATAACTGCACACAAACACTTCTTGACGAAGAACAAAACAGACACGATAGACATGGTAACGACAGAAATAACTTACAAATATTTTCTATTTTAAATACATAAATTATATCCAAAACTAAAACGTAGAAAAATAACTCTGCACTAAGGGCGCTAAACGGTTTTGAGCGCCTTGCCATTTCACACAAAAACTAATCCGTCACTGTAAAAGAATTTCTCATTTGACAGGTCAGTTTTAGAAAATTACATGATGAAAGTATTTTTTTATTTTCAATAAATTTGATTTTTGTATGGAAAAATACCCTGAAATATCAATTAAAAAGTATTCTAAGATAATGTATTTACCTAACAAACATCACTTCAAATTACTTTTTGTGTTATATGAACCAAAACTTACTTGTGAAATGAAAACTTTTTTTTCTCCTTATTGTAGGTGTTTTTAAAGGATTTAACGCAACACCGCATGTTTTTTTTATATTTTTTTAATAAAATATATCAATTGTTTCCAATAATCACTTTTATTTCATTTTTTGTTTAGTTTTAAAGTTTATTTTTCGTTAATTTACAATCTCAAAATATTAACACACTTTTTTGCAGCTAGGCAAAATGACAGGTGAGTTTCAGATTTTTTTTTTATTTTATTTTAAAGCCTAAACTACATTGACCTACTTTTTTTACAAAAGTACAAAAGTGAGAAAAAGAAAAAATGCTCGCTAAAGAAACGTGCTTGCAAAAAAACATACGAAAATTGTTCTGACACATAAATTAAACCACCATGCACGATTTTCCATTGTTTTTTTGCAAGCAGGTGCCTTCAGAATAGATATTTATTTCTCACTTTTGTACTTTTGTACAAAAGTAGGCCTATGTAGTTAAGCCTTAATGCTTCACTCACGTAGACTGTATATGTGACAAAAGCCTCTTCCTCTGTTTCTTATTCAATGCTAAACTAGTTTACATTTTTCTAATTTTAAAACTGTTAATTAAAATTTTCTAAATTTTAAAACTGTTAATTAAAATTTAAATAAAATATTTAAAATTTAGAAAATTTTAACTAACAGTTTTAAAATTTAGAAAATTTTAATTAACAGTTTTAAAATTTAGAAAATTTTAATTAACAGTTTTAAAATTAGAAAAATGTTAACTTGTTTATTATACTTAAACGGCGAATCCCACAAGTGGAACTTTAGATGAAGTAGTTGAATGTGAGTTGTGGTCTCCTCGAGATCATGACAATCGCCGCTAAAATTATGAAGAAGAAGAATTTTATTATACTTGAACCTAAATACGAGACTGTTTAAAATGTTAAGCCTTTTCTCATTTAATAATTTTGCCAAAAGCAAGTTTCCTAATCGTAGAGGAAAAATGGATCTTATTCCGGGACTATAAAGACGATGGTCTCACAAATCGGTTTATGGGCAACAAGATTGGTATACCCGCATGGACATATTATACACTCCCTGTCACTTGTTTGAGGCCACTAATCAAAGTTTGTTCTCGATAAATACATGTAAGCAATATTTTTCCTGGAAATTTTTGATACGTGTGAGTAGAGGTATATATATTTTGCAATAAAAAAGGATAAAGTTAAAGAGTTAACTTGGAAAATCCATAGAATTTCCTAAATTATGTGAATGTACGGTGCAGTGCATTAACGCCCACGGAATTATCCCTTTTTAAATTGGAATTAACACCAGCGGGGGGTAATTCCTTTTTCTGACGGGTTTTAATTCCAATTTAAAATGGAAATAAAACCCATCTGGCAGGCACCTCTATGGTATCAGTCGGTCTGCTTTCAAAGTTTTTGCACCAAATAGTAATTTGGGTGGCCCGCTTCGCGGGTTCAAGGATTTAAGGCTCTCCCAAACCAATGCGGAACATTCGTTGCGGCGAAAAAACATTCGCATGTCAAAATTTATTTACATGGTGATATATGAGAGTGCCCACACCAACGCGGCGGAGAAACATATGAAATAATTTTGACTGACGAATGTTTTTTCGCCGCAACGAATATTTCGCATTGGTTTGGGAGAGCTTTTAATCTCCCTTTTCGGGTCCTCTGTCTCGCTCACACGACTCCGTCGCTCCGCTTAGGGTATGCTCAGTCGCCCTATGTTGTCAGTCGATCTGCTTTCAGAGTGTTTGTAGTAAACAGTGATTTGGGTAAAAGTTTTTAAGAATCATATATGTATAAAGTTTGTCTTAATGCCAATTTCAAAAATCAAAACCGCCTGCGCGGGTCTTAGTTCCTTTTTGTGGTGGACCTTATTACCACTCTAAAAAGGAATTAACACCCGCGGGGGTTAATTCCTTTTTTGTTGGGAATCAACACCCGTGGGGGATAATTCCGCGGGCGTTAATGCACTGCACCTGAATGTACTGCAAAACATGGTTATAAAAAGTTGCATCATTTGATTGAGGCCATTCCAAAAATTGCTTGGCAAAAAATTACATCGCCGATTTTTTTCAACAAAAGTTTAAAATGTTAAAGAATGGAAAGAAAACTATATTTTATTTTAAATTTCAATTTAAAATGGGCTCTGGAAACACTTCGACAGTAGCTGAAAGAGGATCAATAGATGATTTAAAGGAACTGGGACTTAATAGAAGTAAGACCACTGTCAACAACTATCTAGCAGACACCGAAAACTATGGAAAAACGAAAAGAACGCATAGCTTAATACTTGGCTTAACTAACTTGGCAAAAAATTGTTTTCATTATCAAGTTAGATAATTTCATTTTGAATTTGGAATGGCAGTTAGACGTTTATTTTTGTTGTTTTCTCTTTCTGTTCTATGTTGTTGAGTACAGAGTATTGATATTTGCATGCAAAAGCTTTTAAGAGCTTTTGAAACTGATTCCCGCTGGATGCATTCACCTAATTATCCAATCTAATTTCATGCAAATGAGGTTGAAATTATCTCATTTCGAAATGTGATTTTGTATGGGAAATTAGGTAATTTCGGATCTCATTTTTTAATTTGCATCGAAATTACATCATTTGGCCCAGTCAAAACGGCATATTAAATAAGGTCAAAAAGTGGGGTATCATCCAGTATTTCGACGGTTTAAGGATAATTAAAACCAGTGGTAGCATCAAGAGTTTGAAAATCAAAAAGAAACCGGTTCTACAGCAGTTACACAAGGAACTATGGATGAATTTCGCCAGGGAGCATGTTGCCTGGAGCAACGCATGGTAAAAGGTTGGCTTTTCAGATAAAAAAAGTTTAATCTGGACGGACCCGATGGTTACAACTTTTATTTTCTCGATTAAAGAAAAGAAGAGCTTATTTTGTCAAGACATTACAGCCAAACATCAGGTGTTATGGTGAGGGGAGCTATCACCTATTACGGAACAATTGAACTGGAGTTTATAATGACAAAAATGAACGTAAATAGTGACAAAGGCATGCTGAAACGGGCATTTCCAAGGCTAAAGATAAAGAATTTGAATCTCTACCTTGGGTATTCCAACAAGACAACGTCCCTATCCATACTTCCAGGGTAGATAGAAGCTGGATTCATTCGGAAAACGTTGAACTCTTACTATGTCCATCACCCTATTCACCGGACTTAAACATCATCGAAAAAGTTGAAAACTTAGTAAAAGCCTGGCTATCTTGAAAAGTTTATGATACTGGTAGACAGTTTGAAGATAAGGACGTCTTGGTCGAAGTTAAATGCGATGCCTGGAGGTAGATTTCACTGGATTGTTCCAAAAAACTGTATGATTCAATTCCAGAACGTCTAATAGAGCTTATTTCAAAAAATGGCGGGCATATATGTACTCATTATTATTTGACAAAAACATAACACATTAGTGTTTAAACACAAAAAAAGTAATCATTTGTATAGTTTTGTTTTTTTTGTAAGATGTTTCAAGTGGCCTCAATCAAATGACGCATTTTTTATGCCCATGTTTGCAGTCCATTCTTATAATTTGTGAAATTTCTATGGAATTTCCAAGTTACCCCTTAAATTTATCCTTTTTTATTGCAAAATATATTTACCTACTCACATTTATCAAACATTTTCTGCAAAAATAATTCCTACAGGTATCGGGAAAAAAAACTTTAGTGAAAATAGTGGCCTCAAACAAGTGATAGAGAGTGTATAATCTACTAGGTCTATGTTTTAACTTATTATAAAGCGATACGAGAGTGTACCGATTTTTGTATAATTTAAAAATAGAAGTTAAATGAAGTACAAAATGTTTTGATGCAGTTAGGTTGCAATGATGGAGTAGAACATGAAACCACCAAAATTTTATATGGCATGTGCCCGGAATTTTGGATTTTGTGTTTTGTCGATTTACAGGCTTATTTTGCATTTCTCGCTAAAAATGGTCATAACCAGGCAGATTTCAAGAAAGATTCGTATTTGAGATGATTGAGGGATTTTTCTGTCTTCTTACCACCGTAAAGGGCTATGAAAATAGCGCCAACAAACTGAATGGATTGTCACTGAATGTAATCCTTTCAGTTCCTCTTGGTGATCTTCCTCACCTCTTTCGATACTTGCTGCTAACAGCTTTTTCATGCCTCTTTTTCTTAACAGAACATATTTCGACAATATTCAATGAATTTTTAACATATAAAGCATTCTGCCATGATAAAAATTTTGTTCTGAAGCTACTGCAACAAATGCTAGAGAACAAATGAATTCGAATTCTTTAATTTAAGAACAAATGCTCCGAATAATAAAATCGAAGAGTCAAAGGACGAAGAAATTTTAGACGATTTCTCTGTGCAGTTCGAGAAAAGTTATTAAGAGATAAACGCAATATTCAATAAATACTGACGGTGAATGTCAAAAAACAAACATTGAATACAAATTGTTGGCTGTGGATAAGATTGCTTTTGCCATGATGTATCTGTGTTGATCGAGTTACCGGCCGTGATCTATTCGTCGTTCGAAATGTTGTGTTTTCAAAAGTTGTAGGGAATTTAGTCTTCAAAAACTCTTCGATTTGAATGTCTCACTTATTTTTAATAAAAATGGTCCAAAAGTTGAAAAAACGGGGGAAATATCCTAATTTTACCACTTTTTGCTTATTTTAAGCAACAAATAATTATTTCACAAAAAAAAATGTCTAAATAAAAAAGGTAGAAAATTTAATCATCTATAAGTTTGGTTATGACCATTTTTAGCTAGAAATGCAAAATAAGCCTGCAAATCGACAAATCACATAATCCAAAATTCCGGGCACACGCCATATCAAATTTTGGTCTAAAACGCTGGTTTCATGTTCTACTCCATCATTGCAACCTAAGTGCCTGTCCACATTGGATTTTTAATGCTTGGTGTTAACATGTTCGTTGTGTCCATACGATAAAGAGTAACTGGCCGAACACAATGGTGTAGCTGTAGCTGTTGCATGTGGCACTGTCAAAGTTGAACCATACGAAACTGGTATACATCGACACAATGGCTGTAGCAAGAAAATTGTCTGGCGCGAAAGTTGACCCAACTTTAAATTTTGGCGGTGCTACAAGCTGCATTTGAGATGACATATGGGTTTCCCATGTCATTTTTTTACTTTTCACTTTTTTTTGGGAACGTAATGCATTTGAGAAGTTTTTTCATATGCGTTGAACACGTCTCGAATAAATTTACAATTCAAAACAGATGTGATGATGCGCTACATCATTGTAGACGTCCTTTGCTACATAAGTGAGCATTTTAATTGATAGATTATACTACAGCGATTATCTTAGCTACAGCTGCATCCCATTGCGTTCAAGCGGTAAATCCTCTCAGTTCAATCTACCCATCCCTATCTCCCACCCTTGCAATCTATCTATCTTTCACTCACACAATAAAAAATCTATCATGTTGAATCCGAGAATATTGTTTGAAAGTGGCGCATCGGCGCAATTTTGGTGGAATCTACCCATCTCTTTTTCATTCACATAAAATCTACCTGTCTCACTGCATGCACCTAGCACTAAAAATCCAATGTGGACAGGCGCTAATAGCCCTTCCACACTACCCCACTGTGTATTAATACATGTCATATTGAAAGTGGGAAAGAATTCCACGCGACTGCCAAATTTGTGTGAAAGAAATGACTTTTCATAATTTGCTTCCACACTTGCTTGTATTAATACATTACCTTAACCTAAAAAAAAAGTGTGATAAAATGTGGGATAGAATAAGAACCATTCCTAAAATTATTCATGTATTAACACATGTCAAATAGTTTGGGATCGAATGTCGGGTTGTGTAGGCTGGGTTTTTATATTTTGTTTCCACACTATTCTAAATGATTTGTTCCCACTTTTTTGAAATGTATTAATACACAGTGGGCTAGTGTGGAAGGCCTTTAACTGCATCAAAACATTTTAAGCCGAATCTATAAAGACGTTTTAAATGCTTCTTAACTTTAAACTTCCTCTAAATATCACTTAAGTGTGAAATAGGTATCTATAATCAATTTCCACATTTAAGCAACGTAACTTAAAAGCCATTCACCGCGTTCAAAGGCTACGCAAATCCAACTTAAATATATTTTGACACATGAGAATTGTTTTTTTTTTTTTTATGAAAAGAAATTGTGCGTAGGTTCAGTAAGGAAAAATGTATTTATGTGTGCACTGTGATTTTGATGGCCGAGTTTTAATTGTTTTGATTCTTTTTTTTTTACAGAAAACAATATAAGAAATAGTGATTTTGGTTCCATTAAATAAATTGAGTTGCTGAAAATTATTTTATTTTGTTTATGTCCCCACAAATTTCCTTACCAATATATACATAGGTAGGGAAGAAATTTCTGAAAATAAAATAAAAAAAATACCAAAATGGAATGATTTCATTTCTTCTGTGTTTGACGATGCATATACACATACAAACAGTTGCTTCTCTTTCTGCCTTAGACGGCTTTCGCACAAGGAAACTGAGTTGCCAGAAACTGGCTAGTTTGTCCCGGTCTACATTCAACGATTTTTCGAGTGTCGATCATTAGTTCGTTGGTGAAGGGAGTGAAAAGTGAGGGGTAGGGATCAAATCGTTTGTACCACAAAACTCAGACGATTTTTCCAGTCTGTTTATGTTCTCTTTCGCCCTCTTTCCAGTTTTTTGTGTGTGTTCGGTGTCAGTGTGCCATTGGGTTGATGGTGTGAGTGAATATCAATGCAAAATGAAGAGCACAGAAATAAAAAAATGAAGAAGACAAAGAAAAAATCTCATGGAAAAAATCGTTCTGTGTGTACATTTCACACGATTTCTGGAAAAATCTTCGTGGAAATATCGGGCAATGTAGATCGGGACTTTGTTGGCGAAAGGGTGTGAGGGGAAATTCTTTGTCTTCCTTTTACGCCCTTCTCGCCAACAAACTAAAAATCGCCGGCAACTCAGTTTCCTTGTGTGAAAGGGGTCTTATTATTTGTACGCTATTTTGTGCATGTGTTTTTTGTGCAATCTTCAGAAATAGCCTGAGAGTGAAAAATGTACTTGAAATTTGTAGCAGTTTTGTCAATTTGCTTGCGTTACGTTACATTACGGCTGCTTAGTTAAGTATGAAAGGAATATTAATTATAGACACAAATTTAAGTAACGTAATTTAAAGGCAATTTTAATATTTAAGCAAGCTTAGCTAAATAACATCTTAAAGGCATTTTTAGATAGTTTTATAGATACGGCAGTTTGCACTTCATATATCTTTGATAGAATTGCTAAATTTATCGGGCTAAAAATTGAAAGTGGCATCACTAATGTCTTAACGTAACAAAATACAAAACGTAATCTACATAAAGCTTACCTCCTGTCACCTTATCAATCAAAAAAGCTCTACAAAAAGTTCCACGAACCACGACCACGATTTCCTTTTGTTTGCTTTATGTTTTTATTTAAAAGCATGCGAATCAAATAAATTTTTATCAGTTTTTTACCGGTTCTCAAACAAGTACCAAGCGTGTGTAGTTAGCTTCTCAAAAGCTGTTTCCGTATTTTTCAACAAATTATTATCTAATTATCTTTTTTTATCAATTAAATTTTATTAATTTAAAAGAACAAGATGAGTTCCAAAGTACCAAATGTTGTGCTTAATAATGGCAACAAAATGCCAATTCTTGGTCTAGGAACATGGGGAGTGAGTATCATACCAGCTACTTGTCGTTGTGTTATAGTTTTATAATTTGTATTAATTTTTTTCTTATAAATAAACTAAAAGTGATTATTATTCTTGTTACATACATCTGTGTAGCTTGCATTGCATTAACATTAAAATTCTATTAATGACCTTGGTCACTGTCAATTTCGAGAACTTATAAAGTTTTCTATCTTACTAGTATTGACTGGATGTGTAGTTTTAATGAATTACAAATGTTGTGATTTACTATAGACCGAAAAGAATATAATATGAAATTTCATAGTGATGTAATACCTACATTATGTAGGTACTTGATTGAGTATCTATATTTAAAGCGTGAATTATTAATTTCAAGTTGCGTTTTTCAAGCATTCCTTAATCACAAATAATAGCGCAATTATACCTACCTACTTCACAATCCACATACAAATTTTCTATCGAAGGTAGAATCCTACCTTAACTATTTTTCATTAATTGTTACATTTTTATTTAGAAACTATTGGAATGATTTAGAAATGTTGAAATATCATGCACAATCACTGATAAGAAATTTCAATTGATAAGATAATTAATGGCGAATTCGCAGATGATGGTCAAGTGTTCAAACTCGTGTCCATCGTGGAAATGTTCCTGATCTTCTTTGTATGAATAATAGGAAAAGTAGAAAATATTATTGAATTTAACAAAATTCCTTATCAACAAAAACAAGTTGTTTTATTTTATAGTTATGAGTTATGACGTTATGAGACTTTGAGAGGGGTCTCCGTCAAAATACCTACATGAGCAAGCGAAAGCAAAAATTTTGTTGGTTTCGACAATAAGACCTCCGAGATCTCATTTTCATTAACAACCCATTTATTCTTTTTCTTAGTGAATCCATTTATGTCGTTTTTGATTGGAGGTTCAGTGTTACTCCTTTTTGATTCATAATCCTCCAAAAGACTTCGATTGGCTGTTCCGAGTAATGACTTTGGAACGTATTTCCTGTTCCGGATTTTACAAAGGAGAAGACTCGGAATATATATAATACATATAAACACTTTCGTTGGGACTTGCAAAATATACCTACATAAATATCAGTCAATTTACTCACGCTCACATAATATTCCGCAAATAAGGCTTCGAAAAACGGAAAATAATTCGATTGGAATCAATAAGGAGTAGGTAGTGCTGTTCCAAAATCCAGTCGAAAACGACATTAATTAACTGGAAAACTTGAAGAATTTTAGCTATTCAGTTAACATCTAAGGTAAAGACCAGAACGACTAGTTTTTTTCGGATCGCACTCATTCCCCACCTCTTTCCCCTTTTATAAATTTAAATGACCAAGGAGGAAAATCAGAATAGTTTCCTCAGCAAGCCCCCAAAATACCTTTAGCAAAAGTGATAACAACAAAGTACAAACTTCTCTGTATCTCGTTCCGAGACGAAACAAAATACAATTTCGAATAGAATTTCCTTTCAGAACCAAATACAGAGAGTGCTCCAGTTTTTGAGATGTTAGTTAATCCAGAGTTGAGTTGACTGTGGACAACTGACTTGTAGTTAGTTCTTAAATTGGTTTATCCATGAAGGATGCATGCGGGAGGACCTAAACAAACTCAGAGGATAAAAGCCTATCTTTAATCAATTCAATGTAATTCGCCAAAGGAGATTGGGCAAAAATATATGGGACCTGGTCTACCTAGTGCCCAGAAACGAGACCTATGCAAATGATTAGGTACTATAGAGTGTACCAACGTACGAGTATTCTTTTTGTCTTAAAAAATGGGAGTTGGCTAAAATAAGTGACCGAAAAAATAAGAAAAACACTGCAAATTCGAGAACATAGACGAGTTGATTGATATTTTGTATTATACTGCCTAAACCCCATGGTTTACAGTTCTCTGTCCATATTCAAAAATGATGCTCTTGCACTAAGCTTTCCAACGTTGTATATCTTAATTGTGAGCACTAGACGCACAATTATTCCCATTCATTAAATTCGCTTAATCCGATAAAAAAAGTAGAATTTTCGTAGTGTTAAGCAAATTATTCGCTAACAATGATAATGTAGGTATTCGCTATTATTGGCCATTATTAAATATAATAAAAGTTCCTTTATTATATTTTAAAAATATAAGCTTTGCTCACTTGTAGATACTTAAAATTTTGTACGAACTAACAATAGAAACCATATTTAGCGTTTAAATTATTTAATGATTTAATAAAGTAGCATTCTCTAGTCAAGTGTTCAAACTCGTGTCCATTATGGAAACGCCCCTGATCTTCTTTGTATGAATAATAGGAAAAGTAGAAAATATTATTGAATTTAAGCAATAAAATCAAGTTATGTTTTATTTTATAATAATGACGTTATGAGATTTTCAGAGGGGTCTCTGTCAAAATACCTACATGAGCAAGCGAAAGCCAACATTTTGTTGGCACATATTTTGACAATGAGACCTCCGAGATCTCATTTTCATGAACAACCCATTTATTTCTTTTCATATTCAATCTTTTTACTTGCGATATAGGTACTATATGGTAAGTTATTGATTCGTCATCGAACTCGAGATATTAATTTTCCTTAACATTACGATTATAGAGAACGCGAAATAAGTGGGTCTCGCAATTCTATTTGTCTGTCTGTCCTTATCTCTACAGCCTAAACGCCTGGAGGGATTTTCTTCAAACTTGGTACAAAGTGTTTTTTGACTAATATGCCCACACATTTTTTTGATTTTTGTATTAGGACCAAAAATAACGGTACCTGCCATACAATTTTTTTTCCCCAAAAAAAGGAAAATGATGTTTATCACAAAAACGGGTCCGAGGATTTTGTTGAAAAAATCAAAAAAAAAAATTAAATAAGGAAAAACTACTTTTTGATATTTTTTTTTTATTTTCAAAAAAGTGTTATTTTTGGTGCCTCCAGTACAGCCATTTTTTTGGTTTTTGATTTTAAGTTGATATTTTCCATTATTTTATAGTAAAACTTTGTTTTCGATGGGAGGTTCGGTGTTACTACTTTTTGATTCATATTACTCCAAAAGACTTCGATTGGCTGTTCCGAGTAATGTTTTCGGAATGTATTTCTGTTCCGGATTTTATAAAGGAGTGGACTCAGAACACATGTATATGTACTTATAAACACTTTCGTTGGACTTCTAAAATATGGTGCAGTGCATTAACGCCCACGGAATTGCTGCCCGCGGGTGTTTATTCCCAAAAAAAAAGTAATTAACCCCCGCGTAATAAGGTCCACCACCCGTGGGTGTTTTTGAATTTTTGGAATTGGGATTAAGACCGAAACTTCTTACATACGTACATATATGATTCTGAAATACTATTACCCAAATCACTGTTTACTTCAAACACTTTGAAAGCAGACCGACTGACACACTTAGCGGAGTGACGGAGTCGCGTGAGCGGGACAGAGGACCCATAAAGGGAGTTAAAATCCTTGAACCCGTGAAGCGTGGCACCCAACGTACTATTTAGTACAAAAACTTTGAAAGCAGACCGAGTGATAACGTAGGTGTCTGCCACGGGGGGCTTATTTCCATTTTAAATTGGAATTAAAACCCGTCAGAAAAAAGAATTATCGCCCGCGGGTGTTAATTCCCAATTTATAAAGGAATTAACACCCGCGGGGGATAATTCCTTTTTTTTGAGAATTAACGACCGCAGGGGATAATTCCGTGTGCGTTAATGCACTGCACCGCAAAATATGCATACATAAATATCAGTCAATTTACTCACGCTCAAATTCCGCAAATAAGGCTTCGAATAACGGAAAATAATTCGATTGGAATTAAAAAGAAGTAGGTAGTGCTGTTCCCAAATCCAATCGAAAACGACATTAATTAACTCGCAAAATTGAAGAATTTTAGTTATTCAGTTAACAAAATATAATAAAAGTTCCTTTATTATATTTTAAAAATATAAGCTTTGCTAACGTGTAGATACGTAAAATTTTGTACGAACTAGCAATAGAAACCATATTTAGGGTTTAAATTATTTGATGATTTAATAAAGTAGCATTCTCTAGGCATAAAGCTTTATTTTTGGTAACAAGTTAAGAAAACGCATCTGCGCTAGATCATGCTTAAATTATATCGCTGAAATTTTAAGATATATACATATGTACTTCTGTTTGTGTCTTTTTAATTGAATGCATTTTTGTTTATGGGAAAGTGAACCAGATTTTGTGGTATGTATAGTCAAAATGTACAAGAACTCAAGCAATATATGAAACAAAAAATAATAAATAAAAAAAACTATTAAACCTCAACAGGGTTCGTTTAAGCGGGCTGATAAACCAAACATAGTAGAGGTTATACGAAAATATCTTATTTCAATCATATTTAAGTCTAAATATTTTTGTAAGGCTTTAGTTATTCCATGACAAGTTTAAATTCGATTAACTCATGAAATTCAAGGGGTAAGCTCGAATTTAACTCCAAACATTGGATGATCTCGCAAGAAAAAAATCTGGCCCTTTTTTAATATGCACAGTGATCGGCAGTGCAAACACTAAAATGACCCATAGTGTGTAAATGCTTTTCAACCATATAAAATTTACCGTAATCGGTTGGATGCTTTTTGAATAAATGGTACCACAACATTTTTTTTCAAGTCTATTTATGTACATACATAACTCCTTTTGCTAAAAGTTCAATCGCATGCTAATAGTCTAAGAGCCGACAACAATTTTTTTCTAAACGAAATTAAGGTGAAGTATTGAAGAAAAGTTATACGTTTGGTATACAACATGTCGAAAAAAAGTGAGTTATTTTAAAGCAAATTAACGTTCATTGGATGTATGTAGTTGACTGAATATGAAGTCGCTTATGACTCCTGAACGTACCCAATTTAACATTATTTAATGAGCTTAAAATGAAGTAGTGCTATACTGGCTTGAGAAAAACAACACAATTGTTTTTATTTTAAAACAATATTTTTAATATATGTATGTATGTATGTATGTATTATATTGAATAAAGCGTTTTCACATATTCAAACTTAAGTAGGCAAATAAACCACTTTAAACAATAAATCTAGTTATACAAAACGGTTAAAGTAAATATGTATAAGCAATAAAAGCATGCGTTCATATTAAAGCACCCACATTTAACTAGTCAAACAAAACTAAATAAGAATTATGAATAACAATAAAAAAAAACATTTATGAGTGATAATATCAGTACTTTAATTTTTACTTGCTCTATATGCAATGTATTGTTTTCGAGATTTTAATCTTATCTAAAATTAGGACGATAAGTATATATTATTAACCGATCAGATAGACAAATTTCTCTCAAAAGGAAAAAAGAAACGAAACATTGTACTTAATAATTAATCCTCTCTAAAAAAAACGTAGTTAAACCAAAGGTTCTTAGCTTTGGTTGCAAATTTCGTTTTAGTTTTGTTTGTTACTGATTTATTTGGTATAACAAAATAATGACTATTTGCATTATATGTCGCATTTTACAATAGTGGTCTATCTAAACGAAGAATTTCCTCAAAATAAATATATTTGAGAAGGCCTGGACCTTTTTCTTGTAAACTAGCTGCGTTCGTTCAACTTTATTCAGGGTTGACCCAGGTTTTCTGGACAACCACAAGAGCTGTTAGAAAAACTGTGTTTTTTTCGTTCTCAAAAAACACCCACTGCCTCTTTCTGTCACTTCTAAAGTGCATTTAAGTTAGATGAGTTCTCCTATTGCACAAATTACAAACTTCAAACGTTTCAATTTTCTATTTATATCTATTTATTTAACTTAATTTGTTTATTCTTTCAATTTTCATTTGAAAAAATAAACAATTTCCTACAGAACGCGAGACTAAAACAAAACAATTGTTTCACAATTTATGTCAGTTTGACAGTTATGCGTTACCTCAACTCACCCTAGATACCTAGTACTTTGGAGAGAGTTCAGGGCGACCCTGACTTTAAAAAAAAACACAATTTGGTTGACAGTGTGAATTCAGGTTTTTCAAAAAGCGCATTGGGGCGACTTAAGGTTTACAAGCCTATTTTTAAAATCGAGAATGTAGTTAGTAATTGACTGACTATATTTATGGTACAGTAATATTTTTTTCAATAAAACAAAAAACAGAAAAAGGTGGAATAAAAATCAAAAATAAAAAAAAGACAAAATTATCACAAAATTAACCACCAATGATGAGATAATCGGAAATCTAAACAAAAAAAAAGCAATTTGCTCAAAAACCTAAAAACCTTACAAATCCGTTGTTCGAATTTTTGTTTGGTAAAAACCTATTTACATACATGTCAACAAACAAGAGCACCCACACTGAGCGTTGCGATTTCCCATACGAACCCGACGACAGACGGGAAAATTGTTGTCAAAGGCGAATGTTTCAACCGCGATAGCACTTACAACCTCCCTTAAGGCTTTTTATAAATTTCATTCCAAAAAAAAAAAATGGTTGAACAAATTAACTTCATTTACTGCAAAATCTTACGAAAAGCGAACTAAATTTTCCATTACATTCAAACAAACAAAAAAAAAAAAAATATTTTCCGTATCCAAAAGACATCTACAGGTGAATTTATTAATTCCAAAGGCATTTTTTCATTAAATTATCCAGCTGTTGTTCCCTCCTGGCACATAAATTCATCAACAAGCTATTAAAAGCTTCACAAGAATTGCCTTTAATTAACCATATTCGTTGCAACTAGAAGGGTGTTCCTTAATATATAAATCGGCTTTACAACTCACATAACATAAAGGTTTGTTAACTCATAAAACTTTTATATGAAAAATAAAAAAGGGCGAGGTAGTAGAAACAAATAAACCTTCCCTCGCTTTATTATTGCTATTTCGTCAAGTTGGTGTTTTATTTTTATGAAAGCAATTTCATATTTTATCGAAATCATGATAATAAGTTAAATACTAAATTTAATATTCATAATTACTAATTTTAAGCATTTATCCAAGCTGGAAGAACTCTCAAAGAAATGTTATTTACAACGATATTACGTACGTGCTACAATGAAAAGTGTACTATAAAACGAAATTTCTTCTTTAAATGGTGATGTTCTCCAGAAAAGACAGATAAAACATTTAATTCAATGCGCACCTAAAATACAACTTTCAAATATTAAAAATAAACAACTATTATTCTTGATTGATGAATAATCTCTTTTTAATATATGTATGTACATAAGACACGAACACATGTGTTATCTACTCTAATTATAATTATACATAGGAACCCTTGAGTACGAAAACAGAATATAGTTAATTTAGCAAAAGCTAATTGAGTCTTAAAATGTAATTATTAAGAAAAAAAAAAAAAAACACGCGAATGTGCTAAAAGAACTATTGACTGATTTAGAAACACAAAAAAGAAACTTCAACTAGGTTTATTTTATTTTGTCAGATCATATTAATTTTGTGACTTCTTGTTTATTTATTCCTAGAGTCCTCCAGGAGAGGTTGCCCAAGCCGTCAAGGATGCCATTGATATTGGCTATCGTCATATTGACGGTGCTCATGTCTATCAAAACGAACACGAAGTTGGCGAGGGAGTTAATGCTAAAATTGCGGAAGGTGTTGTCAAACGTGAAGATCTATTTGTTACCAGCAAATTATGGAATACATTCCATCGTCCCGATTTGGTTCGTGGTGCATGCGAAACAACACTTAAAAATCTGGGTCTCAAATATGTTGATATGTATTTGATTCATTGGCCAATGGCTTATGCCGAAGGTGAATCCCTTTTCCCAGCCAGTGCTGATGGGAAAACTTTATACTCCGACGTGGATTATGTTGATACTTGGAAAGAAATGGAGAAGCTCGTCGATGATGGTTTGGTGAAATCTATTGGCATTTCGAACTTTAACAAGAAACAAATTGAGAGAGTTTTGGCTATGGCTCGTATCCAACCAGCAACAAACCAAGTTGAATGTCATCCCTATTTGAATCAAAGCAAGCTGATGGCTTTCTGCAAATCAAAGAACATTGCCATTACTGCTTACAGCCCATTGGGATCACCAAACAGGCCATGGGCAAAGCCTGAGGATCCTGTTCTTATGGAGGATCCAAAGGTAATCCTTTATTATTTTTTGTTTTGAATTTTTCTAACTTTCTGTAATTATTTTGTTCTTTAGATTGTTGCCATTGCCAAGAAGTACAACAAGACTCCAGCACAAATTTTGATTCGTTATCAATTGAAACGTGGAAACATTGTTATCCCAAAATCAGTTACCAAGGCACGTATTTCATCGAACTTTGATGTTTTTGGGTTCGATTTGTCCGCCGATGACGAGAAGACTATTGATAGCTTCGATTGCAATGGTCGCTTTGTTGCCATCCAAAAGTAAGTGTTGTTATATTTTATTTTTATTTTTTAGTTTAATTTATATTTTTTAAAACAAATTTTAATGCAATAAAACAGCGAGGCTGGAGCACATCCACACTTTCCCTTCCACGAAGAATATTAAAATTGTAAGGTTTGGCAAAATTTGGTTTTGTGTTTTAAATCCTCCTCTGCAAAACTATATGTATGTTTCTCTATGTTCTACTCTCCATTGCTTGAATAATAGTTTTTCTATTTGAAGTTTGATAAGAGCTAGTGTGAGCTAGTGTTGATAAGAAGTGCTCTCGAGAGACCTTATCTCAGGGCATAATAGTTAGGGATGTTATAACTATAATGGCATCATATTCATTATCATTTGATTTCATTTAAAATCATTCATTAATTTAATTTATTTTTTTTTTTAAATTATACTTAGCAACAGAGTTGGGAAAGAATGCAATCATTTTAGTATTGCAATCAATTGAATAAAAAGACTTATTTTATAGTATTTTAACTTCACCCTAGTATTTAAACTTCACAATGTAATTCGTAGTCAATTTTATATTGCAATCATTTTAAGCAGTTAAAAGACTAAGTTAAAAGAATGCAATACTAAATTCATGATTGAATTCTTTGAAGTCTTTTATAAGTCTTTTGCATTGATTGCATTCGTCAAGTCTTTTGATTGCAATCAAAGTACTGCAGTCTTTTGAATACTTTGAAGTCTTTTTTGTATGTATTTTAAAACTTAAAAATACTCCAAGAGAAATTGACTTCAAAGTAGTCAAAAGACTGCAGTACTTTGATTGCAATCAAAAGACTTCAAGAATGCATTCAATGCAAAAGACTTTTAAAAGACTTCAAATAATTCAATAAGTCTTTAGTATTGCATTCTTTTAACTTAAAGTCTTTTTACTGCTTAAACTGATTGCAATATAAAAGACTTGAAAATTGATTGCGAATTAATTTTTGGAGTAAAAATACTTAGAAAAAGTATTTAACTGCATTCGCAGTGATAAGTCAAATGACTGGGATTTCAAAGAATGAAATACCAAAGTATTGCATTCTTTCCCAACTCTGCTTAGCAACCGCTATTAAACAGGGTGATTGCTTTTGATGTTATCCCTGACCTCGACATGTAGAATTTATTGCATATTTGCACAAAAACAAGTTGTTAGAAATAATTGAAGTTAGCCATAAGTACAAATACGGAAATACTATTATTAAGAAACACTTCAAAGGCGGAAAACGACGAGGATAAAAAATAAATAAATCGGGTGGCACAACGGCTCATGAAGAACCAGGGCCTAGTGACTAACAACTCGCAACCATTCCTGTGTGCGCCTTTCGACAGGAATGGAAGGGACCTACAATTTTATGCCGAATCCGAACGGCTAGATGAGAAGCACTTATTCGTGACAAGTGATACTCTTGGAGGATTTGTCAATTCCTTGCAAGAGGCAGTAGCCCTGAAAAAAACCTTTTTAGTTTTTAGGTGGACGAGGCTGGGAAGCGATCCCAGACCTCCAGCATGGCAGTCGAACGCACTAACCATTTCGTTTGGAAGTAGTGTTGAACGTTGTTTATCCAAATCGAAGAAAACACAATCCTTAATGACATGCTGCATACATGCATGCTGTATTTATTATTTATATTACTCGTGGTGAATGATTCAACAAAAAAAATGTTAATGTTTGAAGTTATCTTTTTCTGTATACGTAAGGGGCTTGTTAAAAAAGAACTCCTAATGCACCCTTTTTGCCTACATTTTTGCACATTTGTATTTGTTTTATGTACTTTTTTCTTTAAATAACAAATTAAGGCTTTTATATAATATTCCTTTTTCTTTTTCAACAGTGCTAAAACTCATCCACATTTTCCTTTTGATGATGAGTTCTAAACAAACAATAACAATTTAAGAAGTACCATACCAACATAAAGTTCCACACTGGAAATACAACAAAATATTATTTTGCTGTTTGTACTACTATTATTTGTCAGCTTACTTGTGTTAATTTTTAAATATTATATTTATGTAGATAATATTTATAAATAAAAACTTATAAAAAATACTTATTGCATTGATCTCAATTTGAACAACATTTCAGCAGGTTCTACAAAGTATTTTTTCAATAATTTCAAATCGATAAAAAAATGAACGCATACGTCCGATTGTACGGTAAAGTACTTCTGCATAGGTTTATGTTGCTAGTGAGAACGTGCGTACAAAAGTTGAAAGTACCTAACTAGTTACTAAAATAAATGGATGTGTTCCGTGATGTTTTTTTTTTATACATAGATGTGTATAACCAATATAAAAGCGTAATCATTTAAAATTTTAAAAAAGTTTCAAAACAAATATTATGACGACCTGTCATTTTCCTTAACCCCCAAAAATTTTAAACTTGGGCCTTTATTACGAGCGCCATTTGCTTATCTATGAACGACTTTTTTTGAAAGTGGATCGTCGGAAATTCAAATAATTTTACGTTGATGTTGCATCAGATGTGATCAGCTTTGTTTTAACGAGGGATTGCAAGACTATAAGACTTTGGGCAACAATTTGTATGCGTCAAACTTTTTGGTGCGGTTGATTTTTTTTTTCATCGAACGTTGAAAGACAATCGTAATAAAAGGCCTTAAGAATCCGATTAATAGAACTCAAGATAAGCATTTTGCGAACCTTATCATATTTTTAGAGGCGTTTGTTTTGATGACGTTGCGTTTTATAAAAGCTAGAAAGCCGATAAGGTTTGCTTAGAAAGAGCTTATTATCATGAGTTCTATTAATCGTGCGTTCATGATAAGGATTCGTACTCAATAACGAGCTAAATTGCTAATTATACCAGATTATTTGTAAAAGTATCATTTAATTAATTTCCCGCCGACTCTTAAAAGCTATTGCGATGACTATGCGTAAAGCAAAACGAAATTTATCATTTATCTGCGACGATAAGACAGCAAAATATTTATGGACATTCAGCGGACAAATATTCTTGTAGAGTTTTACGAATTGCGAGAAAAACAAACAAGACAAAATAACGAAAGTTATACACCCGCACACGATTAATGGTCCGGGAAATTAATGCTGGAGAACAAAAAGCACAACAATTTTTGTTCTATGGTTTTCTTTTTCATTTTTACAAGACCAGCACCAAAATTAAATAATCAGCCTCATCACAGGTTCCGTCTTAATACATTCGTAATACGAATCCCGGAAAAGAGTATTACAGGTCCCGTCGTTCTAAAGATATTTCCTACGAAATTCGGAGTTCGTGAAAATTAGCATCACTACTCACTTGTCCCGGATGAATAGGAAGATTGACTGTTTTTTCTACGAACAGTTAATTTCATAGTGATGCTTATTTTGAGATTCGAACAAAACGTTAATTCGAGTGACTAGATCTATTCGTTCGAATTTCACTTTGTTTATTTTGGCATTCGAATGAAAAATATTCATTGCAGAAAATGAACCTAAATTAACCTTATTTTGGAGATCAGCTGTTTGAAATTATCTGACATGTCTCTTTTATTTATGCCGTTTTCCTTTGGACGTCCGGAAGCGTCCAGTAGCGTCAGGAAGTCTTCTGAAAGCATTCCATTGGCACAAAAAGTACGCTTCTGACGATTCTGAGAAGAGAAATTCGATTTTTGATTTAAAATCAGAATCCACTCCAGAAGCACTAATACATTTAAAATCAAATGTGAAAAAAAATTCACTCAAGCGTTTTGACAGCAAATTGTGAGTGTTGAACAAATATTAGGATTGTTCAGTGAGGTTTTTTCAGATTAGAACAGAACAGAACAGAGTAGAACAGAAATGTCAGACAGGATAGAACAGGCAGCTGTCTGACATATTTTTTAAATATTTATTTGTTTGTTTCCAAAGTAAAAGCACAACGAGCCACGAAATTTGTTAAAAAATATGAACTTTCAAGTGACAGCAGCTGATTTTGACAGTTGTCACAAACCTGTTCTAAGTTGTTCTACTTATGGTGTTTTCGATTGGTAAATTTAGATTTTAATCTAAAAATTGATTTATTTCGTGGCGAATCGAACGCCAATTCAAATTGATTTATTTTTGTCATTGTATTCATGCAATTTTATGTATGTTTCATAACATCTCAAAACTCGTCATCACTTGATGCACTTTCAGAAGAAAACAATGAGCTTCATGAATTTACAATTAATTTACAAATTAATTTTATATTAGAAACACTTCTCTTTATATTTAGAACACAAATTTCACTAACCGAAATAAATTCAAACAACACAAAAAAACTTTGTATTGTGACAACTTAAAATTGTATTAGTATTAGTGTAGGAGGGGTAAATCTGCCGAAAAATCTAGATCTGCAAATTTGATTTTAAATCAAAAAATAAATCAATTTATTTGCCCATTGGAATGTAAAATCTGCGTTTTGACAGATTTAAATCAAAAATAAATTGATTTATTTTACCAATCGAAAACACCATTAAAAAGTATGAACAGAAAATCCTGTTCTATTCTGTTCCAAACTGTTCGGAACAGCCTCACTGAACAGCAAATCAAACAGTTTAGAACAGAAAATTCTCATTGAACAGCAAAAACTTGTACTTTTCTGTTCTAAACTGTTCCAAACTGTTCGGTACAACGTCACTGAACAAAGCTATTGTTAGGATGCTCATCGATGTTTGGAAAACATCGATGTTAGACGAAAAAACATCGATGTTTCAACATCGATGTTGGACGAAAAATTTATGTAAGAAGGCTTTCACACAAGGAAACTGAGTTGCCAGAAACTGGCTAGTTTGTAGGCGAGAAGGGTGTGACGGGAAATTTTTTGTCTTCCTTTTACGCCCTTCTCGCCTACAAACTAAAACTCGCCGGCAAATCAGTTTCCTTGTGTGAAAGGGGTCTAAGCTTTCAATGCTTTAACCCCCATATTAATAAACGAAGCTAGCGGCGAGTTATCTTTAACTCGCGGATTAGGTGTAAGATTTCTGCCACTTATGAGCTAGCTAAGCCACCAAGGAGGGTAGTTTAGCGAAGGATTAACTAGGACAAATAAATATATCTTCCTTGTGTTGAATAAACATTGTCTAACGCATCCATTAGAACATATCCAATTGAACACATCCGATGAAACGCATCCATATCTTTTAGATGTTTTTTGCACTGATCTCTATAATACACTGGATAGTGGATTCCCTATACGTATAACAGTTTTTTTTGAAGCAAATTGAATCTGACAATTGTATCCTTGCCACTGATCTCTATAATACACTGGATATTGGATTCCCTATACGTATAACAGTTTTTTTTGAAGCAAATTGAATCTGACAATTGTATCCTTGCACACTTTTGTCTCTTTTTTTACCGAAGGAAAGAAAGAGATAGTTTTTTATCATCACAAAAAATCGTGCATTGACATCAGTTGTTTGTTTGACAGCACTGGTTTGGTTTGTTTGTAGTACAAACTCAAACTAAAACAAAACATAAATAAAATTGTTTAATTTGCTATTGTTTTCCATTAATTTTAATAAGTCTTCATTGAAAATTGTAATATTTCTCTCAAACTTAAATACATGTTGAAGAAATTCAGTTTAAGAATTGTTTCTGCGTATTTAACAGATAAAATATATACCGAGCGCTCGTTTTCCGTAGTACGCGTCTTATAAAATGTTATAAAATTAAAATTGTTAATTAAATTAAAAGTATCTCGAAATATTGTATGCGTGTGTTTACAAACTGAAACTATCTTAGCTAGTCTTGTTTATGAAAGATGGATTGTGCTCTAAATTGGAGGCTGAAGAACTAGACCAACAAGATTTTCCAAAACTTGTTGAAGGTGTTAAGCGTTTGGCAAAAAAAAAAAACGGATCCTATGGTACAATGTATCATTGAAGAATCTGCAGAACACATCATTGTTGGGATGGTCTCTCAGAAGATATTGACAAGGGTGATTTGATTTCAAAGGACGATTTCAAGATTCATTAATTCTGTTTCAAGACACGAGTGGCAAGCGATCTTGGCGTCGCGATATCTTTATTTAAAATAAAATTATGAATTTCAAAAACCACAGACATTTGATTATTCCTATTTTGTTGCATATTTTCTTTTGTGTTTTTTTTTTGTTCTTTTTGAGCGAACTAAATTAGAGTCCAATTTGCAAACTTTAAATAAACAAAAATTAATTTAAACAACAAATATGGCCAAGCGGAAAGAGGGTCATATTGTATTTGTGAGTAATTTGCAGGGGAAATTTGCGCTGCCCTATGCATCGAAACATGCTGTACAAGCGTTTTCAGACTCCCTGCGCGCTGAAGTAGCACACAAAGGGTTAAAAGTCGCAACTGTAAGTCCCAGATACATTCGAACTAAGCTTTCAATGAATGCATTGACTGGAACTGGAGAATCATATGGAAGTTTGTTAAAACGTTGTATACAATTTGTATCTTTTGTTTGTTATTAATTTCTTTTTTTAAATTATTTGAATTTATTTAGAGAGGCAACCGGAAAATTATCTATGTCATCTATGCTAAAAAAACTAAAAAAAAAATTGGCAACTGTCAACTGTTGTATCGTTGCACTGTTATAATTTTCCTTCAATTTGCTGCAAGATTTCTATATGAATCCACTATCTAGTGTATTATAGAGATCAGTGGTTTTTTGTCATAGATACATTGGTCTCTCTCTTGGTTTCTCCGATTCAAGTTTTACTCTTAACGGATTTCATAGATTGTTCTTGAATAATAAATTACTTTTGTCTAAAACTTTTCGCTTTTATTTTCAACACCTTGGTGGTTTACCTAGCTCGTAAGTGGCAGAAATCTTACTCCGAATCCACGAGTTAAAGATAGCTTTGTTTATTAATATGGGGTTAAGTATTAAAATCATTGATGTTCAGAAAGCTAAGGCACCAATTACACATCATTTTTGTGTATAAACGACTTGTTAGATGTGCATTCATGCTTAATAATTAAATATCAATGTTCAAACATTAAAATCATCGATGTTCGGAAAGGATAGACAGTTTACAAAAGATTTTTCTTACCTACGACTTGTTAGATGTTCATTGATGGATGCATAATAACTTAAGATCGATGTTCAAGCATTAAAATCATCGATGTTCAGAAAGCTAAGGCACCGTTTACTCATGATTTTTTGTACATATGACTTGTAAGATGTTCTTGTTCATTCATGCTAAATAATTTGAGATCGATTTTCAAACATTAAAATCAGCGAAATAGAATCATGGCAACTTGTTCGATCTATTTTTGTATAGAAAATTTGGCTTGTACCTTAATATTTTGAACCCATCGATGTTAAGGAAGAAAATAACGTTCAAGAATATGGTTACAATTTTCAAAATAATGAAGCTATTTTGAAATTGTAATGTATTGCATTTTTATGTTGCAGAAAATGTATTAAAAACATCGATGTTAAAAAAAACGGTGTTCTGATTCGATAATTTTTGACATCGAGTTTGGTTCTTCGATGTTGATTTATCGATGTTAACATCTATGATTTTTCAATATCGCTGATCCCTACCACTATATCTTTTGACGATTCACCAATACAAATATAAAATGTCAGAAATGAGCAGAAGCATTAAGCTGGTTTTAGACTTAAGTTCTTCATTCGGTGAACGTTGTTCGGTGTTCGTTCTTCTCTCAACAACGAACAACGAAGGAAGCATTTACATTAGAAAGCTAAAACCTATTTACAAAATTGTTTTTTTATATACCCAGGCTTCTTGTGCCATTCATTGATTAAAAGAACTTCGGAAATGTCCCTACATGTTACACAACACCCCAAAACAATGTTCAATTAAAAAGTTCTAGCACTTAAACACACGTTGTTCGTTTAACAACGAACAACGAACACCGAAATTTCTGACCTGATTTGAATTTGCACGTTCTTCATTCGTTCTTAGTTCGTTTCTCGGTTTTATCATTTAAATTGTCGTTGTTCCGCGTACGAACAACAACGAACAACGTACACCGATGATAACAGTGCAAGTCTACAGCCAGCTTTACAAACTGTTCCATTGGATTTCAGAATGAGTGGAATCTACAATGGATAACGGCATTAGTGTAACCATACACTGTTTTTTTTTCGAGGAATCTTATGTTCAATTCAAAGTTTGTCATAAGATTAACAGTTTCTTAATTTGTTTCTTAATTGAAAAATTAAGTCAAGTAAGGCTTACTGATAGAAAAACGTCCAAGACATGAAATTTAACATTTTGTAAACTAAAGTAGCAATTTTTGTTTAAATTTCCATGGCATATTGAAAACCTTTTATATTTTATATATATTTGACACATACGATCACACTTTTCAATTAAATTGAATAAAACCAAGGAAAGGAATCAAGAAAGAAACTTTTCTTCCCACGATTTTTTGTAAATGATTGTATGGAATGTTTTGTTTTTTAAAAATGTTTAAAAAATCTCCACACATCAATGGTCAGTAGGAACTAGCAACGCTGTTTTCTTTCCATGATTGAATCTTTTCCACAGTAACATATTCTGTTTTAAAGGTTTTCTTAATAAAATTGGATTTTTCTTTTAAATTTCCACTCAACAGATTTAAGGCTCTCCCAAACCAATGCGAAACATTCGTCGCGGCGAAGAAACATTCGCATGTCAAAATTTATTTCCATGGTGATATATGAGAGTGCCCACACCAACGCGGTGGAGAAACATATGAATTAATTTTGATTGACGAATGTTTCTTCGCCGCAATAAATGTTTCGCATTGGTTTGCGAGAGCCTTTATACCACACTCTCGTCGAATTTTATGCATTCAGTGCAATTTTGTTTTAACAATCGACTAAACCAGCCGCGAACACCGTAATATGTCGCCTCCACAGGCACATGGAACTTGTCTAAATAAAATTCAATGGAGTCGCAAAAATCCATGCCCAAGCAGTGACATTTCCATACAAATCAGATTGTGGATTGGATTTTAGATTGGATTATCATCGTTCATGGCCTGTGCAGTCGGGGTATAAGAAACGATTCGAAACGATAATGGTTGGAATACAGTTAAAAACAAAAAAAAAATTATAAATGCACAAGAATGTCCCGATCTACATTGCCCGATATTTCCACGAAGATTTTTCCAGAAATCGTGTGAAATGTACACACAGAACGATTTTTTCCATGAGATTTTTTCTTTGTCTTCTTCATTTTTTTATTTCTGTGCTCTTCATTTTGCATTGATATTCACTCACACCATCAACCCAATGGCACACTGACACCGAACACACACAAAAAACTGGAAAGAGGGCGAAAGAGAACATAAACAGACTGGAAAAATCGTCTGAGTTTTGTGGTACAAACGATTTGATCCCTACCCCTCACTTTTCACTCCCTTCACCACGAACTAAAGATCGGCACTGGAAAAATCGTTCAATGTAGACCGGGACAATAATGAAATCTCAAACACTAAAATTGTGTTCAGGATGTTGATGAATTAAGTTGCAAACACTAGGAAAGAAATATTAAAGGATGTGCTTACACTATTTCAGATTGTATCTCTATTTATTTTTAAATTGCGGTACACGAATTTGATTTCGGTATATTTGTGTGTACCGATGCTTTTCCTTGGTACACACAGCGCTAACTTTCGGTACTGTACCGGTCATTTCGGTACAGGTGGTCACCTTAGTTATGAGTAATCTTTTTCATTTTATACATATGGATTGGAACCTTTTATCATCTTCTGAAGGTTCTTTGGTGCAACAAACAGTGGACAATACAATTTTTTTTTCAATATATCGATGTCGCCAGTACTTTTTGCTTTTTATTCACAAACTCGTATAAATATAACATGCAATCGCATCTCCTTCTGAGGACGAATTTTTTTTTACGGATTCTGAGTTTTTAGATTAAATACCGAGAGAAAAATACGGTAAGAAAAACCGCTTATCGATACCGCACCGACAAGACAGGGAGCGCCTTTACTGTATAATTTGACTTATGCTCCTATAGGCAGTGATCCATAGTGTTCGCGGATGTAGGCAAAGCGTGTCTCTTATCAAAATTGCTACATAATTACAAACGAACAAAATTAAATATTTTTGTTTTTAGTTTTTTTTTTTTAATCAGGTAGGTATCTATGTACATAGGTATCTTACTTCTTGAATAGACATTCTTATTCACCCAAATTTGTATCTTGAGATAAGATTGCATGCAACAAGCACTTCAATTTTGTATAACCACTGTCATTTCCTGAAAGTCTAATTAGATTTTTAGTCTTGCGGTCTAACAGGTAGATATTCTACCTACATACCTACAAATTCTGAATGGAAATGACGTCCAACGTCTCTTAATCATTTTAGAAGATATCTTAGAGTAAAATACTTGCCTTATAGGTAATAAATACTAATCTCATTCTTATTTTTATCAAATTTGTGAACATTTTTGCTCCTATCATTGCTGATTATCTAAAAAGCACAACAAAAAATCACAACACGAACTTATTTAAGCCCCTTGCCAAAATATCTAATCGGTTATTGTCGTTCGAAAGTCGTTTTGGTATATTATACCTTCGTAATGCGTGCCAAAGCATTTCTGCTTCTCTTCCTGACATTCGGGTGTTATGGAATACAATCTAAATCGACATTTTTTAATATAAGTGGAATTTTGGACTCATTGAAATGTAATGGTGTTCGGGTGCAAGGTGACTGCTCGTATCGTATCAATGGAGACTTGACAGATCCACAACCGTTATTTTTACAACACAACACTACACAATTTATGCAGCCAAATAAAAGTGGAGTTGTAGAGATTGCAAATGGACAGCTCTTTGATATGTTCTGTACTAAAGGCTTTGTTCAACCACTGCTAAATAAGACTAAACTAACAGCCCAATGCCTGCAAGGCTCGTTTCACTTAGTCGACGGATTAATTCAGACTTTCAAGGACTTTTCGTGTCAAGATTGGCCTACCTTCACAGCTCGTCGGACAAATCGGACGTGTAATGGTGGAACTGTGGTTATAGAAATAGGGTTCGAAATTGATGGAGGAAATTTTGTTGAAATCATGGACGTTTGTCATGACGAAATTAATGAGGTTAACCGATATGTGCATTACAGAATGAATCCATCTTCGGAGGGATATCAGCGATATGTAGCGAGACCCTTATTTATCACTGCCGGTTTTTATAAGGGAAAAGATGTCAACGAGGTTTATACAAAGGTCAAGCAAAAATTGACATTCGATAAAATACTCGGAGAGAATTCATCAAAATACTTTAACGCCAGTGATATATATTTAGCACGCGGTCACTTGTCGGCCAAAGTTGATCATATATATGGATCAGCACAAAGAGCCACATTTTTTTTTGTAAATGCCGCTCCGCAATGGCAATCTTTCAATGCCGGAAACTGGGAGAGTGTGGAAAATTCTGTAAGAAAGTTTGTTACCAATCAGAGTATTTATGTCGATTGTTATACAGGAACATGGGGAGTATCGACTTTGCCTGACATAAATGGCGCTGAGCAAGAATTATATTTGGACTTTGACGAAAACAATAATGGTTTGATTCCAGTGCCGAAAATCTTTTTCCGTGTAGTAATAGAACCTGCCACGAAAAAGGGGATTGTTTTAATTGGTGTTAATAATCCACATGCATCGTTGGAAGAAATACAACGGGAATATGTCATTTGTGATGATGTTAGTGATAATTTAAGTTGGATTAAATGGAACAAAAATAATTTAATCGAAGGCTATATGTATGCCTGTGAAGTTCAGCAGTTCAGAGAAGTTGTTCGGGATTTACCGGAATTTGATGTAGAAGAATTATTGTACTGATCATACTTTGTAATATATATATAATATTATGTAATATTAAGTTTAAAGAATTACAAATAAAGCGGAAAGTATTTTGATTTCAACTATTTGGTTAATGGTGTTTTAGAACATAATTTTAGTTTCAAATGTTTAAGCCAGAACCACACTGGTCTCGTGTCTTGTGTTGTGGAGCCGAGTGTCGCTGTCATTCCATATATTTCATGCGCCACAAGGCGACACAACACACGAGACAAATGTAGTTCTACGAATATAAAATACATTGCAGCGATAGCGACACACAACAACACACGAGTTATGCGTGAAGCCGGCTTAAGGCAAGTTGGAAATAAGAACTTACAGGGTGCCCGCTAAGAATGGATAGCCCTGGAATGCCTCATAGCAGACTTTATTACCGTCCTGGGCCCCACTCTGTATCTCGTTCCGAAAATGAGTTCTATTTGAAACTGTGTTATGTTTCGTCTTTGAATTAGCATCTACTTTTGTGTCTAATGAAACAAAAAACATCTTCGAATAGGATTGACCTACGGAACGAGATACAGAGTAGGGCCCCTGAAAACTGATAAAAAAAGTTCCATCCCAACTACAAACAAGAAAAGAAATATGCATTTATTTGTTCAGGGCATTATTTTTTGCGTTACCTTACGGTTTTGAATACCACGACTACCAAGTTAATAAATTCCACCGTTTTTTTTTCGTAGCAAAATTAAACATTACCTACCTATATGTGCCGAAACATTAGTAGAAGAAAACTTCTTAAAGAAAAAAATAATTTAACTTTGATTTTGAATTTTTGAAAAAGTTAAATCAAATCTGGTATAAAAAAATGCATGATTACCTGCCGCCAACTATTTTAAAAATATGCGCGTTAAATGCGGATTCAAAATGGTATAACTTATTATTGTATCTAGAGTCGATAGCATAATTTATTGGTACAAATCTGCAATGCTAGAGTCAATTTAACAAAAACAAAAGTTTTCAAAATCAACACATTACACGTGAAAATAATAACATGCGTTGAACATGGTAGATTTTTGATTGATTGTCTGTTTTTATGATGTTGTCCTTATGATAAATCCAAGCTTTTAAATTCTAGGGCCGAATGCAACATTACTAAAAATGTCAACAAAGTGCAACAAAAGGTTACATTTTCGAGGTTGTTTTGAGTTATACCTCTTTAGTTGGTCTCAAATAAAACCAACAAATATTTTGTTGGTTGGTTGAGTTATCATGTTTATACCAAACATTACATATTTTTTCCAATAAGAGGTGTTATTCAAAGAAAAATGGCATTTTTTGAGATACATGATCGGATGTTTATTTCAATGTAAAGAGGAACGTATGCCATTAATAAAGGAAAACAATATCGGCCAAATGGCCGCCACGGCTACGCTAACACAACAATATCCTTTTCAAGAAATTTTCCATCACCAAATCCCAAAGTGGCTGCTGTATGTAAATAGCTTCACGAATTCCATCTTTGAGGTCTTGAATCGACGCTGGGCTGTTGGCGTAGACCTTATATTTCACGTGGCTTGGGCTGGGTCACGAGACGAGAAAAGTCTCGGTATCGATCTCGGTCTCGCATGACGAGAGAGACGAGCCCGAGATGAGATTGTATATTTGGGCCGAAATTTACAGAGAGTCTAATAAATTAAAAAATTCAATTTCAGTTATATATTTATTTTCTTCTGCACATATTCAAACGATAATAGAAAATATTTCGTTCCAATAATCAACAGTTTCTCCGAAAATCGTATTTTTCGGCGTCGAGACGAGACTAAATTATACAATTATACGAGACCAAGACAAGACTGAAAATTTTCGATTTTAACGAGACCGAGACGAGACTTACAAAAGTCTCGCAGATTCTCGTCTTGTGGCCAGTCCTACACGTGGCCCCAAAGGAAGAAGTCGCAAGGTGTTAAATCACAAGATCTCGGTGGCAAATTGTGATCAGCTCTTCGAGAGATAACATGGTCCGGATGGTTTCGTTGCTTGTGTGGCACGAAGCGCCGTCTTGTTGAAAGTGAACGTTGTCCAGATCAATACCATCCAATTTCGGCCATAAAAAATTAGTAATCATCTCTCGAAAGCGCAATCCATTCACCGTAGCTGTTGCTCCAGCCTCATGTTCGAAAAAGTAAGGTTCTACCGCACCAAAAACTTACTATCGGTGAGGATGGAGAGGCTTTTCAACAATAAATCTTGGGTTTTCGGTGCCCCAAATGCGACAATTTTGCTTGTTGGCGTAGCCACCGAGGTCGAAATGGGCCTCATCAGTCAAGATGATTTTTCGATGAAATTCCGGATCATTTTCAAGCATTTTTTATAGTAAATTTTAATTATTTCATTCCGTTGTTGAAGCGTGTATCGTTCCATTTTTATTAATGGCGTAGTTTCTACTATAATTGTCAAATGTAAAAAAATTATAGCTTCAAAAGTGACAACTACTGACATAGCGGGCTATTCAAAATAACACCTCTATTTAGGCTTAACAAAGGGTGGGGCTGCTATGTTTCATTTAAATACGTAAAGCGTTTTTTTTGTATGGTGTCGAGCTTGGTACACAAACTCTTAAAACGACCGTTATTCACGAAGAAACATTCCAAAAATGTGCGAACACATATGAGACAAACTCATAACAAACATTCGGGTGGACCACGATTTCATTTTTGTTGAGTTTTTAATTTGTAAAAAATACAAATATTAGTTTTTCTATTTTGTTGGTACCGAAATCATCATTAGAAAATCGAATAAAATGTTTTTGTCATTTATCAAAATAAAAAAAGTGGTTCTCGCAATTCTGTCTGTCTGTCTGTCTATCTGTCTGTCTACCTGTCTGTCTACCAGTTTTTCTATCTGTCCGTCTATCCGTCTGTCTGTCTCTACTTCGACCTGCAGTCTAAACGGCTGAAGCGATTTTCGTAATTCGAAGCTAATTTGAGCGGGCTGTAGGTCATTAAAAAGATGTTATATTGTGTACTAATGTATAATAATTTTTGATTTCTTTATATTTGTCAAATAAAGTCCTGATGAGGAACATATGTATATGTAGGTTAGGTACATGTTCGAAACGTCGGTCGTAACAAAAATTAACAACCGCTAAAATTAGCTTCGAATTACTTAAATAATAAAGGTCACTTAATCAACAAATAACTATGAAGCGATTTTCTTCAAACTCCGGACTTGAGGATTCCTTAGAGATGAAAAATAAGGGTACCTGCCATACAAACCTAAATACAAAAAGTTATTTTTGTATTAAAGATTATAACTTAAAGATTATAACTTTTTTTTTAAATATTTTTTGTATCTTTTTTGAAATCAGCCCGTAATAAAAGTGAAGATAACCATTTCTTCTTCATTAATTAATGACAAATAAGAAGAATGTATTCTCAATACTTATTTAATATGAGCGTGGTTTTGAATTTTTTTTTTGTCAAACGTTTAAATAAAATTCGGATATAGAAACTCTTTTTGAACGAATGGAACAAAAAAATACATATTGTTAAAAAGAAATTATAAATAATTACGCCTGGCCACGAGACAAAACTCGGCGAGACTTTTGTAAGTCTCGTCTCGGTCTTGTTAAAATCGAAAATTTCCAGTCTCGTCTCGTGTCGGTCTCGTTTAATTAAGTCTTGTCCGGTCTCGTCTCCGAAAAATACGATTTCCGGACAGCTTGTTGATTATTGGACGAAATATTTTCGATCATAGTTTGCATTATGTGCCCAAGAAAATAAATATTTTTTAATTTATTAGACTCTCTGTAAATTTCGGTCCAAATACACAGTCTCGTCTCAGTCTTGTCTCGGATGCTTAAAAGGCCGTCTCGTCTCGTAGCTAGCCCTATAAATAATAAAAAAAATTCCTTTTTAATTTTTTTGTATAATATTTCTTTATGTTTGAGTAGTTTTTGAATACTTGCTGTAATGAAAAGTTAAAGCAATTTGATTCAATAAAACCTAGCTTTCAGAGGATTCATAATCCTAAAAGTATATTATTAGGTAATATCTTACTTGGACTACTAAAAACGCCGGGTTTGTTTTTAGTTGATACTGAATATTATATTGCCTAAAATTATTTACCATAGTATATGTATATAAGGCAGCTAGTTTATACGAAAATATAATATTTAGTTTAAGAGACTTTGACCTAAAAAAATCTTACACCACCACGTCTCGTAAAAAATCTACATTCTTAATTCTCATGGGAAATAAGTTACAGAAGTGTATACATTTAAGCTTTTTCTGTATTTTTGTATTAACCTTTCATCATGTTTACCTATACCTACATCCATACTCCTTGACTTTTTGCTTTATTTGGCCTTCAATAAAATCTTAATTCATCGCAAGCAAACAATAAAACTAAATGCTATTTTACTGAAGTCTTATCAGTTATCACCTCTTTACAGTTTGCTACAATTAAGGTTCCAAATTTCGTGATTTTTGTTCGAGTTCGGAATTGATTAAAATATTATATTTTGCGATATTTATATAAAATTACACACACAATACACACAATATAAAACCACTTTTAGCGATTATATCTTTAAACTGCTTTTGCGTTTCTGTCTATATTAATTTGAATTGTGCATGTTCATTTATCAAGATGTTGCTGGCCAATCACCTAATACCCTTGACTTATTCCTCACTTCCTACCCTGAAAAATATACAGTAAGTGTCAGCTGTTTTTCCATGTTCCAAAGCCCCAGTTAAAGAAAAAATCCCCAAAAGAGTCGTATGGCAATATGAAAAAGCCGATTGGGATGGTCTCAATAACTTTTTCCGAAACTTTAACTGGTCGATATGCTGACATGATAACAAAAATTATGATAAACAGTGTTCCTCACAGATCAAAGAGTTTGAAGCCAAAAGAAAACTCTTGGTTTGATGGTAGCTGCAAAGAAGTGATTATGGTAAGAGAGTTTAAGCAAGCAAGGAATGCTTGTAACGCTTGGATCCAAAGAACCAAATTCTTTCACAAACAAAAAATAAGACAAAAAATAATCCAGTGCCCTAAAGGCAGTAAAAACTTTTGGTCATTCGTAAAGAAAATTAAAAATTCCACCTCTTCGTGTTGGTTCCCACGCTCATCTACAACGATAACCCTGTTGTTAGTTCCATAGGTAAGGCTTATTTAATTGTAGAACTATTTGCAGCAAGTTCTTCTCTGCCTGATAGCGACATGAATTCACCGGTTCTTGAAAATGTAAATTTTTCAATGGGAACAATTCATTTTCGCACCCGAGCGAGGATGGAATATCACCCATTGTTCTTAAGTGATGTTCTTCCACATTTCCAAAACTACTGCGCAATTTTTTCTGTCTTTCCTATTCTACAGGATACTTCCCGAAGAGTTGGAAAACAGCATTTATGCATCCAGCCCCCAAAAAATCTTCTTCACCCTCTAATTATCGGCCAATCGCACTGGCGTCCCAAGGTCATGGAAACACTGATCAAGATATATCTTGAAGAACATAATCTTTTTAATGACCGCCAATATGGTTTTCGCAGTAATAGATCCACTGACTGGTGATTTCGGCATATCTTCCTGAAAAGTTGAACCAATCCTTACATCGTTTTTGGGGAAAGTACGATCATTGCGCTTGATATTTCTAAGACATTCGATAGAGTCTGGTATCCTGCTCTTTTATCAAAACTGAGTGCGTTTGGTATTGATGTATCTCTAATTCGTTGGATTAGTAATTACCTTTCTGACCATTCAATTCAAGCTGCTTTGGATGGTTTCAAGTCTGAAGCTCATAAAATAAATGCTGGTGTCCTCCAAGGCTCTATTTTGTCTCCGAATCTTTTTTTTATTTTTATAAATGATCGTTTTTCCGCAACCACTAATCCACTTTACTGTTTTGCTGACGACAGCACTCTCAGCTTTTCATATTCATTTCCTGATTCAATTCCTTGTTCTTCGAATGTGGAACTGCAACGGCAATATTTGTTGAGCTCAGTAAATTCAGATCTAAATAGCATCGTTAAATGGGGTATTAATAATTGAGTTGAATTTAATGCTTCTACAACCCAGAGCTGTATTTTGTCGTTAAAGCGGAATATTCCCCTTGTGCCATTGTTCATGGATGGCGCATGCATCGTGGAAACTGAAAAGCTGTCAATTCTTGGTATGTGTATTACTGACAACCTTTTGTGGAATGATCACATATTGGATATATGCACCTAAAAATGCGGACAAATATTTAGGTTTCCCAAGACGATGTAAACACATTTTCCCCGCTGATCTGTTCACAATTAACAATTCTCATATCTGGTCTCGTGCATCAACAACATCTTTGTACCTACTAGACAGAATCCAGGATAGAACTTTAAGGCTGATAGGTGACAGATCAATTTCCGAAACAATTGTTTCGTTGGAACATCGTCGAAACGTCTCTTGCCTATCTCTGTTTTATCGCTACTTCTTTAAACAATGTTCTAGTGAAACAGCGAGTTGCATTCCCCCACTAAAAAAATTTCACCGTAATACCCGCGCCGCCGGGAATGCGCAGACGTACAGTTAATTACAGAGATTCTTTCTTTTGCGGAAGGACACGAATGTGGAATTCCTTAACCGACTCTGTTTTTCCTCCCCATTTCAATGCCCAGACATTTAAGACGAATGTACATCGGTTTCTCCTACTAAATCCTCCTACTGTTTCCTAAATGCTCAAATGCTCGCACTGAGTTAACCAACATTTAAAGGGTAGTCGCAATCCCTTGAGTGCGTGCTAATTATATAAAAAAAAAAAAAAAAAAAAAAAAAAAAAAAACTTTGGATAAGCTGAATGAAGATCCATCATCAGTTTAGACCTAATCGACAAAACAAAAATCTATTTTTAACCTTAGATATATCACAATAGTTTAATGTTCTTAAATATAATATTCATAGCTCTTATTTAAATTTAATACAACAGCGAAGTTACATCAAACTCTGGCAAGTTTGGGTTCTTTTTGGCAAATTCCTCCACTTCACATGCATACGAATATCCTGCTTTTAAATTGTCCTTCTTCCAATTTATCCAACTGATCTTATTACTCACATCGTTGCACAAAATGTAATCCTTTTTGATTTGTTCCAATGTCAAGTGTGGATTATTAACACCAATTAAGACAACTCCTCTTTTTGTTGAGGGTTCGATTACCACACGGAAGTACAACATCGGCACAGGGATCAGACCATTATGATTCTTGTCATAGTCCAAGTACATTTCCGTTTGAACTCCCTTATTGTTTGGCAAAGTCGTCACACCGTATACTCCGGTCCAACAGTTAACGTTAAGCTTATTCTTTGACACCCATGTCCTGACACTATCCTCAACTCTCTGCCAGTTACCAGCATTGAACGCCTGCCATTGTGGAGCTGCATTCAAAAACAAAAAAGTTCCTCTTTGTTCGGTGCCGTAGACGAAATCAGCCTTAGCAGCCATGTGACCACGAGCTAAGAAGATATCTGTCTTTGTGTCAATATAATTTTCAGCTACTCCGCCAAGTTCTTTATTGAGTGTTTGGGTCTGGGTTGCCTGTTTATATAAATTGTCAACATTCTTGCCATCAAAGAATCCTGCAGTCACGAAATTTGGACGAACAACATTGCTCTGGAAGTAGTTACTTCCAGGTTGTAATGTGTAAAACACATACCGAGTCACTTCCAATTCTTCATCGAAACATATTTCCAACTGCTTAACAAATCGCGATCCAACCGAGAAGCCAGTTTCGACAATAATTCCTCCATTACACTTAGTACCAGTCTTGCGTGCCTTAGCGCTTATCCACGACGAACAAAGAACCTTGCCAAAATCATAATTCGATCCGCCAATTTTGAATGTTGAACCAGAGACACAAGTTGCAGTTAGACTGCCAGACTTTCCTGATGGATATGAGAATGTCGATGGACAGAAAACTTCAACATTTTGTCCAGTTGTGAATTCCATAACTCCGACATCGTTGTATGGATAGATTTTGGAAGTTCCCGGATTGAGGAATAGTGGCTGGGGACTACCTGCATTTTTTAAGCCAAAGCTGCAACCTATTAGAAACAATTAAGTCAGATTTACTCACTAAACTCTAAGAATTAATTACGGTTGTATTTTAATACCTGATCGTGGTTGGACTACAGACTGTTCGATTATATCATCGGGTCTCTCAATAATTTCTTCTAAATCAGGCACCTCATCTTCAGCAAGGATTTCATCGTCGAAATTCAATTCTGGAACTACTATATCATCCTCTTGATTTGAAATTTTTTGTTTCTCCGAAAACTTTGAAGAAGGGTGCAGAGAATATCCTGTACAGTTAAGCACAAAGCTGCCAACGAGCAATAGTAAAACAGTGGTGAACTTCATTGCGTATTTGGATGTAATTTTGCTGACTAACAGCCTTTAAATACTGTGATTTTTTCATATCTACACACATTATTTCTGGCGCGTGTGTTTGTCTGCGATAAGGCTCAAGCCTTGTATCTTAAAGATAATCTCAAGTATCAAAGTTAAATTAAAAAAAATGTATAAAGTGGATTTTAAAGTGAACTATCTTATAAGTATTATTATACACTTGCAAAGAGCGATGACTTTATTTTTATAAAGTTTGATTGGTATACAATGTAAGGGCAAGTTAAGCATCCGTTAAAATTACGATAACTGTTAAAACCTAATACATACTTGTGAACCACCTCGTGAACCCATACAAATTTCACTTTTTTGTTCAGCCGTGAACGTGCTAGTGAAGCTGAGTGGAGAACAAAGTGGAGAGTTTTCGTTCACGGGCAATTCATGAGTAAAATGCACGGGAACCCTTGGTGAAGCTTTGACAGTTTGATAAAAGAAAAAAAAAATTGTGTAGAGTTTCAATTTGTGCACATTCCTCATTTATTTTCTGTTTGTTCTTTGCTAAGCGTGCTTTTAGAACTTCAATCAACTTGAAAAATTAAAAAAAAAATGCAATAATGGATTCTTTAACAATAAATTTACAGACCAAAGATTTATTTTGTGCTAGGCATTTGATACATTGAGGTTTCAAACGTCAATTGTTTACAACGCATTCATAAGTGTGTACCAGTGATAAATGTCAAACGTTCACTTTTTCCACAGGCGAATGCTCACTTGACGAGGAAGTATGGATGTACTAGGTTTAAAGGTGTAAACAGCTGAAACTGCTGATCTTGTTAACAACTTTTAAAATTGGGTTCGTGTTTTAGTTAAGTAAAAATTGATTCTTTAAATTGTATACCCGAATCTGTAAGCTTGGAGCTCCACTATAGAGGAATTTTTTTGTTTTATGTCGTTTTCGGTTGTAGGTTCGGAGTTACTCCTTTTTGACTCCGCTTACTCCAAAATAATGCAATTGGCTGTTCCGAGTAATGTTTTCGGAGTTTTGTTCGTTTCCATGTCTACTTCTTTATAAAATCCAGTACAGAAAAACACTCCGAAAACATTACTCAGAACAGCCAATCGAAGTCTTTTGGAGTAATAGGAGTCAAAAAAGAGTAACTCCGCACCTCCAATCGAAAACGAAATTAGAGCCAGTTTGTTCAGAGTGAGTTAACTGTAGTATGTGACTTTCAAAGGCTCTATTGAACTAACGGTTATTAACCAAAATTGGCTGATTGCCGATATCCATTGTTAGCAACTCAAGCTTTGGATTAAAAAAAAAACAACAAACGCATTCAACGATTTACCAGTTTCAATAATCATGGATTTAAGATGATTAGCTCTGAAAAAACTGGCCCTTAGGGGACTTTTAGGTTTTTCTGACAATTTTACATGATGAAATTACGGTTGTAAGGTTATGAAGGTTCATTTGAATTTCGGTTTGACTATTTCCTGAATAACTGACTAAATTTTGGTAAAATTTATTATTTCAAAGCCACAATAAAAAAAAGGCAAAACGTTTTAAACGCCCTTGTGATAGGCGAGTTCAATTTGTATCGTTTAATTTGTTAATATAAAAAGTGTCGCATTTTAGTCCATAATATTTTTGAATGTGAGTTTAAAAATTCGATATGGTTTTTTTAAGAAATACCTGTGTACACAATTGTAAAGAAAATTGTCTAGTCATAATGGAATATGGGGAATGAATAACCCAGACATGAGTTTCTATTTGGAAAAAAAAAACAGAAATGCAGTATTTTCAAAATCATTTTGTATTTTACCAGGGACGAAATTTAATCAAGATCGTTGCAGTTGCTTTTGAGAACATTTTGAAAAAAAAAAAAAACTGTCAATAGCAGCTATAGCTATGTTGTATATTTTAGAATTTTATAAAAATAAAAATAAAATCATAGCCTAGAAACGACAAGAACTTGTTTTGTGAAAAGTCTTAATACCTGCTGTTCCACCCTAAATAAATGATAATTTTAATGCCGCTCCACTATGTTTTTCATTTGTTTGTTATTTTCATGTGTGCAAGTATATTCAACCAATCAAGCACTTTAATTTTAATTTAGTTAATTAATAGGTTTGTACCAGACATTGTTTCAACTTTTTTTTTATCAATTTATTGATACAAATTTTGATTAACAAAAGAAATCTTTTGAAATATTGTTTAAATCACGTTTGAAGCACGCTATTTATTACTGAACGTTATACATAGTTTTATAAAGGAATCACATCAAAAATATCTTCAGAATACACAGGTTTTCAAATATAAATTATGTATGAACTTTTTCAACCGAGAAATTAAGAGTTAAGTTATAAAGGTAATGATTCCTATTGAACTCAAATCAAACATCCATTTTCCTACACCAGCTCTGGTCTTCGAGGTATCACCGTTAGAAAATGTAAAAAAAACATTTTTTTATGCAACAACCTCAGAATGATCGCGCGATAAAATTTTAACGTTTCCAATATATTTAATTATAGATGAGATCCAATTAAAGGTAAGATCCCATCACTGATTTGGGATCCAACTTAAATCGATATTAATAAAGTTGAGACAACATTAAAAATATAAATACTGTTTTGTTAAATTAAAAAAAAAAGTAAGAAAAGTCATTTAAATCAGCTAGAACAAAAATACTAGTCTAGTAACCTTGTCGTTTATATGGAAGGCACCGTTTGCGTCAAATCTGGTATTTCTGATTTTTTGTTAGTTGTTCATGATATTGGCCTAGTAAATAACCTAAGTTTTCGACCTCAAGCGGCGACCGCTTCATGGTCAAAAAATCAAAAAAAAACTGCGCTTTTTTCAGTTATTGGCGATTTTAGTCCTAAAGAAGTAATTTTAATAAAAAAAAATTGTTCCACGATTTCAAATTAACCTACTTTGCTCCAATTTGAGCCCAAAACCATCTTTGTATGCCGGATAGTTTCCAAAATACAGTATTTCAAAATTTAGCGATCAAAAAAAATATAACAAGTAGTATTATCATACCTTATAACAGAAAATCAAGAATGGTTGACATAAATGCATTAAAGCACTGGAGCGTGTAGGTTGAGCCAAAATAATAGGACAACCATACCAAAAGGGGTTCGTTATACTCCCGTTAAGATGGGAGGGGCAATTATCTAAGAAAATGACTTAAGGTAGAAACAACACTATTAAGAAACGATGGTAAGACCCACAATATTCTCCTATAGCTTATCTTAAGCTCAGAAACCCATTCTTGAATTTTCTTTTAAATAAACTTATTTTAATCGATAGTTTTTGAAAAATTAATTTCCAAACTCAAAACTTTGAAAAAGAAATTTGCTCCAAGTATCTTATTTCTACTTAGTAAATAGTAGAATATTTTGTCAAAGTTCTGAGTTCAGAAATTCATTTTTCAAAAACTATCGATTGATATAACTTAATTTATAAAGAAAATTCAAGAATGGGTTTCTGGGTTTAAGATAAGCTATAGGAGATTACCAAATTTGAAGCAAATCGGTCGATCCGATTAGGCTCCACAGTACACAAATCCGCGCAGGTTGTCAAAATTGAAATTGTATGAAATTAAAAATGGCTATTCGAGTGAACGCCTGTCCCAGCTAACAAACACCTGAACTCAGAACAAAAATATTGTAATTTGACAAGTGAAGGGGCACTAGATCGGCCATTTTCGTTTGATTTTGACAGATGCGTAAAACTGAACAGATATGAAAATGCTAATGATATTGGCGTAAAATTTTATACAGCCAACATTTTTATAATTTTAAAACTGTTTCCTAAATGTTTATACAAGAACTTTTTAACCAAACTTCAGCTAAACACGCCTAAAAAAGTGACAGTTCATGTAAAAAATTTACAAATATACCTCATCTTTAATAATAAGATTTTAGTATGACTTAACATTTTTATAATTTTAAAACTGTTTACAAAATTTTTCTAAATTTTTAATAACTTTTTAACCAAAATCATTCCAACTTAATCAATTTCCCTCATAAACTTCAGCTGAACACGTCAAAAAAGTGACAGCTCATGTTATAAATTCACAAATATACGTCATTTTGACATTTATAAATCTTAAGTGTCATATGGATCTAGTACGATAGTTGGAAAATTAAATAATGTAAGGATAGATAGTTCGAAGTTAAAATCGTTTAAGATTAGCAAAATAAAATTTTTAACCTAGTTTCATACTAAAAATGAATTAAAATCGTACTAAATCGACTAAAATTTGCCATTAGCTTTAACATTATCTACCTTGATTAGAGCCGAACCTTAGTGTATAGTGAATGTACACACAGAGGCACAATTTGACGCGACGAGTGTTTTAAACGAAAACCACATTTTTTTAACTTATTCATAATCGTTATGTTAGATTTGATTAAAACCTCAAATTTTGTTTACATCACGAAACTATTTTTTGCTCTTTAATCCATACAAAAACTTCAAAGAAATTATATCTTTTCACATGAAGCGCACCCCTTTGTAAATAAGGATTTGTAAATTAGGACAATCTTTTTGCAAATTGAATTCACCTATATTGAAATGAAATTCCTCCTTTCACAAATTAAATTTATTCTTGTGCAAATGGAATTCACCTTTTTGCAAATCAAATTGACCTTTCGCAAGCCAAGTAGTTTTACGTATAACAGATGAAATCAATTTGAAAAAGGATTAATTAAATTTGCGAAAAGGGTTGCATTTCATTTGCAAAAAGGTGAAATTAACTTGAAAAAGGATTAACTTAATTTGCAAAAGGGTGAATTTGCACCACTGTGTTCATATCTTTGTGTAACATGTTCATAATTGTATGAATTGTAAACAATATTTTATTTCTTTCTTCACAATTTTTTGTTTAACATAATTAAATGAAAACAAATAAGTTTGGGAAAAGTTTTTAAGTGAACTTGATTTCCAAAATGGTGAATTTAATTTGGAATAGGGTGAGCATTTGCCAAAAGGTGAATTCGATTGACAAAAGCAATCAATTTGATTTAATACCTGCTTTTGATCTTTTCACACGTTCTCCTCACTCCATCTCCATCAATGCTCGGCAATTTTCAAGCATATAAGAAGTTTAGTAAGTAAGTTAATCCGATATTCAGCCGTGTTTTGTATCTACCAACCAAATAAGTGCCTTTTAAGCACTAAACTTATTTTTTTCGCACAAAAGTCTGAAGTTCTGAGCTATTGTTTATCTACACGTGGACGAAAAAATGGAATGAGATAATACTTTATCCACTCGAGTATATATTTAGAAAAAAAAAAACATCACATACCACAATAAAAACAACAACAATATGTTCAATAACTACTATTAGCTAAATTTTGTGCTACTGCTTTTAATAAAGGTATCACATTGAAGCCATGATGGTATGTATGTAGGTACTTTAAACAAAATTGAATAAACATATTTGCAGACATATTATTTATTATTATTATGTTTGAATATCTGTTTTGGATTTCAAAGCACACAAAAATCTAGACTAAACGAGCTATAATGGTACCTTAACTGTGATAGGATACTCAGTGTGCTACAAGCCCTGCTCGAAAGCCTATTTAAGAAGTTAAGATGAACTTTGTCATTGGCCTATTACTACTGACTGCCAGTTTTGCACTTACGAGTGCAAGGGATAGTGATATTTCAAAATCACGTAGGATTCGTGCCGTTACGAAATCAGGTAAAGTTCGACATTACTATACAAGTTATTTTATACGCAATGATACTTGCCATACATCATGATGTGACTAAAATTTGAATCTTTCAGGTTGCAGTATTAGTACTGATGATCTAGGAGATGAACCACTACCACTCTTCCTTAAGCCCGGCACCAGCAGCTATTGGCCAGTTAGTTTATCTGGTAACATAGAAGTTGCTGCTGGAGATTCATTAGAACTTTTTTGTACGTCCACGTATGCCAATCCATTGGGAGTGTCTGGAAGTCAAACTGCTACCTGTGTCTCCGGAGTTGAATTCAAAATTGGAAACACTAAATACGATATCACCAAGGTAACTTGTTCCTCCTGGCCACAGTTTATAACTCGTAAAACTGATGAAAAATGCAATGGTGGTGAAATATTTGAAAATGGTTTCCCAGTTGGTAGTCGATTTGTAAAACGTTTGGAGGTTTGTCTCAATGAAGGAGAGCAGGTGACTCGGTATGTTAAACACAGTTTGTCACCTGCGAATAACAGATTCATGAATAATGTACCACGCCCAGGTTTTACCAAAGGTGGTATTTTCGGTAAAAAGAATATGGACAAGTTATACACGTCAAGCAGTTATAGGAAGATGTTTGCAAAAGCTGGCCTGAAAAATGCAGATAAATACATTGACCAAAAACAGACCATGTTTTTATCTCGAGGACATATGGCACCAAAGGCTGATTATATCTTGCCCAACGGACAAAGACAAACTTTTCTATTTTCAAATGTTGCTCCTCAGTGGCAATCTTTTAATGCTGGCAACTGGCTGAGAGTTGAGGATAACACAAGGAACTGGGTAGCCAAGAGAAATATGACTGTAGACTGCTGGACCGGAGCTTATGGAATTTCATCGCTTGTGAACGATGACGGAGTTGAAATACCTTTATTCTTGGACTACGATAAAAATAATAACGGGTTAGTTCCAGTGCCAAAGGTATACTTCCGTGTGATTATTGAACCATCGACAAAACGTGGAGTTGTGCTGTTGGGTGTCAATAATCCCCATTTGACAATAGAACAAATAAAGAAAGATTACATTTTGTGCAAGGATGTTAGTGATAAACTTGACTTTTTAACTTGGAAAAAGGATGATATAAAGGCAGGATATTCGTATGCCTGTGAGGTGAAAGATTTTGCAAAGAAAAATCCATATCTACCTAAATTTGATGTTAAGTCACTATTATATTAAATAAAGTTGTACTTTCTTTTTTAACTGCTTGTTTTATTTAAATTTATTTATATGTTTTGGTAGTTGTGAGCCAGATTTTAACTTGCTCTAGGTAAGAAGTATTGGTTTCGTATTAAACAAATATTTCAATCAAATTTGAAATAACGATGATAGAGAAGTCCAAACAATTAATTTCCGTCGTACCGTACGTGTCGACCTGAACGTGCGTCGCGACTATATGTGACTATATACGATTTTATGTTCTACATATATTACATTTTTACATGTAAAAATAATGTTTTTATGACAACTTGCATTTTTAAGGATATAGTAAAAAACATCCAATTTCAGCCATAAATGAATGAAAATAAGCTTCTTTAATAAAATCTCTCTAAATCGCAAATAGGCAAAAATTTGCAGCTGGTTTCTTTTGGAAATGTTTCAGACCAAGGACTCTTAAGGGTTTTTGTATAACTCAACTCAAAATCAAAAAAAAAAATTAGTCAAAAACAGCTTCCGGGAAATCTTAAAATTTTGCAATAAAAAAAAAAATTGGATCATAATTGTAATACAAATGGTCCTTTTTACAAACACAAATAAAAAAAACTTTTCATATAAAAAATATTTTTTTTTACTTGTATCATCCGAATCCTTCGACCGTTTTAAAAATTTCTTTCTTCTTTTGAAGCTTCATACATATGTATTTTCTAATCCAGTAAATAAATTAGTTTTGGACTTCAAGCTCACACGAAAATTGAATTTTACAAGCACTTTTGCAAAAAGGCGCCACAGTGCGTCTCGTCTGTGCTTCTGCTCCGTGCACCCACAATAATTCGAGATAAAACCTTTAGGATATATTAAAATATTGAAATTACTTCTGTTTTAAGTGGAGTGAATGAATAAAATTCAATTAAAAAGTACTTTTTAATTAAAACCTTTAGGTATAGATGAAGCTTTCAATCTGTAAGAGGAAAGACTTAAGGTGTTTTAAATGCAATGCACGACATACTAGATAGAACTAGTAGGGGAGAGTGGGTCAAGAAGCTTCACTTAAGCCTTAGACGCTCCTAATTTGTTTTCTATTCATAAAAGAGAAACAAATATTTTTTTTTAATAATACTTTAACCTTCGAACTCCGTCATAGTAAACAATCAGAATAGTTAAACAAGTATATATAGAGATATACACAAATATACAAAATTACCTTAAAAGTCCGTTTTGCCCCACTAGCGGGGCAAAAGAGACCTTTGAAAGGGGCAAAAGTAACCACTGAACATTTAGCAATTATATTAAAAACAATCGGTATTAAAAACACTTACATATGTTTTATTCAAAGTATTAAAAACTTAAATTCCTTCTGGGAAGGATACAAAGAATAAATAAACCAAGGAAGCGTAGAAAAATAAATAAATAAAAAGAAACTTCAAAACGAAACAATATAGACCGGCAGCCCACAGCAATTTTTGGGTGTGAACGATAGCAAAAATCCCATTTAAGATAGGTCCATACTATTCATATGCAAGTATGAAAGTGTGGCATATCGGGGCTGGGTCCTTTGTACGTAATGCTGTGGGCTCAGACTAATAACAAATTAATATCAGTTTCAGAACTATAACAAAACTAACAAGAAAAAAAAAAATGACAAAAAATATAAAATAAATTCATTGAAATGACAGCCAGTTTTCTATTTTCTTACTGCGGAAATAGAACAACTCGTCAATTTGTTAAATAAGAACTAAGTAGATCTTCTTCATCTTCGTGAAGGTTATGTAGCAAAACAGACTTATCTTAGGTAGTTGTTGTTTTCCTTTGAAATTAGAGCCAGTACATAGTGGGGCAAAACGGACTGGTAGTACGTTTTGCCCCTTGACGTACTGGTTCCATTTACCCCACAAGGAGTTATTCAAAAGAAATATTTTTATTTGTTTTAATATTATTTATTTACCTTTATTTCCAGTATTTTTAAAGAACACAAACGATCACAGACAATATGAAATGTACTAAGTCTTGGCAAAGTTCAACCTGTCGTCTTGGATCGGTTTTGCAAAGTGGTTGTTTTTTTTAACAGATGTGCCGTTTTCAAACTTTATTCATTTAAACCATAACTAACATCAGTTTTTCAATGAAACTAATAGTGGAGGCTAGATAGCCTAAAAAAGGCCATTATTTAAGAACCAGGAGAAACTGCTTCGTTTTTGATGATTTTTTTTTTAATGTAGGGAATTAAAATTAGAAAAAAGTTTAAAATTTAAAAATCGAAGCTCTCCACAGGTTTTTTTTTTTTTCAAAAAAAATTAATTTTATTTGTAAAATAATCTTAAATTAATAAATATCACTGCCATAGATTATAGAAAGGTTTTTTGAAGTTATATTATAAAAGTCCAACACCAAGAACTAGCAGTAAAACCCGCTTATAGTCAAAAGAATAGGATATGACAGCTAAAAAATGTTAATACATATGAGCTAAAAACTATTGTACCCCATGGTTAATTCTGGTACTGAACGTTGTTGGTTGAAATACTACTCGCTTTAACACCAAAAGAAGACAATTTTTTTTTTAAACCACCAAGAAGTAAAACACCACAAAAAATATATTCTTCAAATAGTCTGAAGAAGATGCCTGTGCATTCACAGGATGTGATACTACATCGGCCTTCTACAATAAAGGAAAAATAACATTTGCTAAAAAAATCGAAGAGCAAAAACATTTAAAGGATGCTGCAAAAATATTCAAGCCGCTAAGAGATGTGTTTTAGCTTTATATGGTGCTCCAAAATCAGCGGTTGATCTAAATCTGTTTAGATATTATTGTTTTACTAAACAATTGTTCATGACGTCCATGTGCAATTGAACAGTTAACCGTGCACAGCGGATGTAGCGATGGAACAATTAAAAAAGTATATCTTCAGATTCAAAAGAATCAAGTCCTATTTACATGTTTGTGATAACAGTAAAATCGATCCCAGATACAAGTTTGCTAATGTTACAACACTGAACAATTACCCCGTATACAAACAGAATCGAGAGCTCGGATTGGATTAGGGTCGGATTTTCGACCCAGATGTCTCGTAACGTGAGTTGAGAGCACCATTTGAAGTTGAGTTGATATGGTGTTGAGATTACATTTAATTGAATGGCAACAATATATTTATTTTACACAAAAACAGTTCAAATTAAATGAATTTAAGTACATACTTCACATAGCTATCAAAACAAATAAATAATTTTACTCGCACGTGTGCAAAATCACTGTGGTGAAAACATCATCAAGACCGACTCTTCGACCCAGGTTTTTTATCCACAATTTAGATTGAGTGGAATTGAGTCGGTTGTAGCTCATTTCAAGTCAACGCAGGTATACAAAGGGGCCAAGCGAGCTTGAAGCTCGCTCGAATACCTCATGTAAACGGGGTAAATATGCTCAATGAATGATTTATGCAGTTTGGAATATTTTCGAATCACCTTTCAATAGATGAACAAATGATACCCTACTACGGACGTCATTGAGCTTAAAATTTCATTAGAAGAAACCCATTCGTTTTGGATATAAGTATTGGAATTTGTGTTCACATGGTATAAACTTGTTTCAATTCATTCCGTAAAGTGGTGCAAGTAGTGAAAAACTGAAAACTCCTCTGAATTCAGGTTGGGAGAAAATGTTACTTTCGAAAATCATACCAAGTCAGCACACGGTTACTTTCCACAATGTTTTTACGTCACACACAGTAGCGGATCTAGGATTTGGCTGTGGGGGGGGGCTTGCAGTTTGAAGATCCATTTTAAGACCTTAAGTAATAAAATTAGCTTGTCCCAAGATAAATTTTATAATTTATAACAAATAATAGAGATCAGTTTAGGTTTAATGCAAGACCGTACTCAACTTCAGTCGAACTAAACTTCACGACAACGCGGCAAAACATTATTTTTTATGAAATTTAAGGAGCTATATCGCACTAAGCGGCAACTGAACTTCATACAAATTCATACGAATTCGTGTGAAGTGTAGTTCCGATGCAGTGCAGTTCCGGCGAGTGCGGTCTAACCTTTAAGGCTCAAGTATTTTTTTTTTCCTTTTCCTTTAATGATATCCGTTTTTTGTGTGCCTTTATAACCGCTCCTGTTGCACTTCAAAAAGTTTTCAATACAAAGAACAATAACAATTATTCATAATTGCTGTAGCGGAGATAGAAGCAAATTCAAAGGCGCACAATAATTTTTAGTCATATATGCTTGGACCACGCATACAAATTCGTTTATTTATATTTTTTTAAAATTGATTAGGTACCTACATTATGTAGATATATTTTTAAATTAGCTGTGGGTATGTTTTGAACTTACCATTTTTGACAAGATTTGAAAACTGTTTTTAATTGGCTAGTTCAGAAAAAATTATATTTAAGTGTTCGTACTGGCAAAAGCTCATATATGTGCTTTGACACAGTATTAGTCCTCTAAGATCTCATTTTTCCTGAATTATCCAAATCAAAGAGAAACTATTTTGTTCAAACTGACACTTTACGACATAAGACAAAGCTGTTCTAAGAAATAAGCCGCGGCCCAATTCTGCGAGCGTGAATGAGTTTTCGTGTATACGCTGCATACGCTTTATAGGTATTCATGCTAAAAAAATATGTCGACAAATTTGCACGTCACTTTAGGGTCTAGAGGGATCTGCTTTTGCATGATTTTCTGAGCGCGCACAGAGAAAACTCACGCTTTTGGAATTTTGCTCCTTGACTAGAGAATGTCTATGTTTTGTATGTACAATTGCCTTGGACCTTTCAAATTTAGAAAACGTAGCCCCGAAAATTTTTTAGCCGAGCCAATTATTTAACATACACTAAACTTGGCATCCCGTTGTTCTCCAATGGTTTAAGCCTTAAATGCGTTTCTTTCGGTAAATTAGCTTTGTTTTTAGTATATAGAGTTGGGGCATTTGACACGTTAATGTAAAGCCCTGACCATTTTTATCTCTTTTTACTTATCTCTTCAAGCCTTAGCCCCAACTTCGGACTTTGACAGTCCCTAGACTTGAGCCCCCAAAACTCTCTGGAATAAGGTTAGTTTTTAGGAAGTAAGTTGCTTAACCCGTGGCTAGGTTTTTTGTCCAATATTCTCAGACCTTATTGCGCCAAAGCTGTTTTTTTTCGTCCCAATTTTCTGGGTTTAATTTTTAGGGAAAGATTGTCGATGCATTTAAAATATCCATATTCATAGCCCCCAACTTAGTTTTTGTCCAATTCGCTTCAGGCTTTAGCCCCAATCTTAGGGCTTAGACAAAAAATTACATAACATGTATGCAAATAGTTCAGCCGTTATTTTGTCCATCAAATTTCATATCTTAACAATATTTTAGACGGAATATAAAATTCTACACGTTGTAATGTATTGCTTTCTATATTTCAAATTATTTTATGATTCGGCTGTGGGGGGGGGGGGCTTTAGCCCCTATAGCCACCCCCCTGGATCCGCTACTGGTCACACAAACTAATACATACATTGCATTTGCAAAGAAATAGCGAATGAAACACAAATGCCGCAACTATGTACAATATAGAAAGTTTTTTTTTTTTTTTTGAAGTACGCGCACTCAAGGGGTTTTTGATACCCTTAAATTGTTAAATTAAACACAGTGCGAGAGTTAGGAAAACAGGGAAGGATTAAAGAGGAGATACCGATGCACATTGGTTTTGCACCTTTGAATATCGAAATGGAAGGGAATAATAGGGCCGGGCAAAGCATTCCACATTCGGGTAGTTCGGCTAAAAAAAGAATCTCTATACTTGACAGTGCGTCCGAAGTTGAGCTCAAGGGTAAACCGATGTGCATTCCTGAAAGTACGAGTATTATGGTAAAATTCTTTTAGGGCAGGAATGCAACTGGCTATTTCAGTAGAGCACTGCTTATGAAAATAACGGTAAAACGACGAAAGACATGAAACATTGCGGCGGTGCTCATCATTTTGTGTCCTATCCAAAAGACATAAGTGCGTTAATGGAGCACCTGCCCAAACATGGGAATTGTACTCGAGTTTTGGACGGATAAAGGCTTTATATATAACAGCCAGATCAGAAGGGTTGAAAAATTTCTTGCATCGCCGAAGAAAACCTAAAACTTAGCAGCATTTTTGGCGACATCAAATATGTGGTCGTTCCACATAAGGTGGTCTGTGATACACATTCCTCAATGCAAGTGCCACTAATGGATAGTGGCATGGGGGGTGGGTCTCGTTTTAACGTAAGAAGACAGCATTGAGTTTTAGAAGCATTAAATTCCACGCGGTTTTTGATTACCCATTGGACAATAGGGCTGCCAGATAAAATTTGGTTAATATCGGGACGCCAGGGCCCAAAAATCAGGACAAATCGGGACATTAAAAAAATCTATTTTTATACAAATCTTAAATAAAATCTTAAATAAATAAAATCTATTTTGTCAAAATCAAAAAAGCCAAAAAGGCAAAACGCCATATGACACCTATTAACGTTTCTAAATGTCAAAATGAGGTATATGTGCGAATTTTTTGAACGAGCCGCACTTTTTCGGACGTGTTCTACAATTTCAAAAATATTTAAAATTTAGAAAATTTTACATAACTGTTTTAAAATTAGAAAAATGTAAAGTAGTCTCATGCTTAACCCTTAATATTAGGCTGTTTGACCAATATTTTTTGACTTACTTAGAAGTACCTACTGAATTCCAAATTTTGACAAATTCAAAAAAGCCAATAACCAGATATTCGGGAATATCTCAAAACAAGTAAGAAACCGGTAATTTACACAAAAAACTCAAACATTTATTTCAGAGCTTCGATTTTTTTTTTGGCAAAAACGCATGCAGTATATGCTGGTGTTATAAAACTGTTCTAGGGATTACATGTACGAAATTTTATCAAAACCATTACAGCCGTTTTCGAGACAACTTGAAATCTATGTTATTCACTCCTTGGGAATTATATAGAATTTTTGACACCAAATTTCAAGCAATCCACTGATTCGCTAAGGATCTAGCTCGATATAAATCAGGACGCACAGACAAACAAATCGACGGACGTCTTTAGTCGAAAATCAGTTTTTGGACTTTTACATTATCATAATGTTAGTTTTGATTAAAACTTCGAATTTTGTTATTGACACAAAACCAACAATTGCTCTATATAGCAAGTAAGAATGGAAAGTCGGGACAAAATCGAGCCATTTTGTAAATCGGGACACATATCGGGACAGGGTTCAAATATCGGGACTGTCCCGCCAAAATTGGGACGTCTGGCAGCCCTATTGGACAATGCTGTCAAGATAAGAATTTAATGAGCTTATCATACGCTGCCGTTCAAGCTCCACCTCCGAAGGACATGGATGTGAGTCTTAAAATGAATATGAGAAGCTGAGGGTACTGTCGTTAGCGAAACAGTTTAATGGATTAGAAGTTTTAAAAGATCATTTATGAATATAAGGAAGAGAGTCGGGGACAAAACGGAGCCCTGGGGCACACTAGCATTTATTGGATTTTAGACTTCAAATCGTCTAATTCAACTTGTATTGAGCGGTCCGAAAGGTAATTTCTAATCCAACGAAGAAGAGATTCATCGATATCAAATGTGCGCATTTTCGAAGAGAGAGATTGATGCCAAACCCTATCAAACGCTTTTGAAATATCAAGCGCAATAATCTTACTTTCTCCAAAACGATGTAAAGATTTGTGCCACTGTTCGGTGAGATATACCATCAGATCACCAGGTGACCTATTGCTACGAAAGCCGTACTGCTTTCGTTCTTCGAAATATTTCTTGAGCTGAAAATTGATCAGCGTTTCCATGACCTTGGAAAGAAGGGACGTAAGTGCAATTGGACGATAGTTTGAGGGTGAAGAATATACGCCTTTTTTAGGGACTGGTTGGACAAATGCTGTTTTCCATCCACTTGGAAAGAGACCAGTAGAATAGGACAGATGGAAAAGCTTACGCAGTGGTTTTGCCAGCGTTGAAGAACACCACTTCAGAACAATGGGAGGGATACTATTCGGGCCAGCGGATTTGTGTATATCAAGATCTTTTAGGACTCTGGCAACTGCACGAGTGTGAAAGAAGATTCGTCCCATAAAATCGTTTGCACTCTCAAGTACGGGAGGAGTAATAACACTTTCTGGCAGCGTCGAACTAACAGCGAACTGTGCTGCAAGCAAATTTGCTTTCTCTAACGAGCTGACAAAAGGGGTGTCGTTGAAGACAAGCGTTGGAACCGACGACGAAGTAGCATTTCGTATGTTCTTTGCAAATGACCAACAAATTTTATTACTATTGGGACATTGTAGAAATTTTTTCCTTAATTTTTGGTCATGGAAAAATTTGATTCTTCGAATATGACCGTTACAGGTCTTCCTGGCTTGTTGAAACTTCTTCCGGTTTTCCTCAGTAGGGTTGGCTTTATAACTACGGAAACTTACTTCTCTGACCCTAATAACCTCCTTACAGCTCGAATCAAACCATGAGTTTTCCTTGGGTTTGATATATTTTACCCTATTCGGAAAAAAATTTCTCATTTCATAAAGAATTAGATTTGTGATCATATCTGCACTGGCGTCTACGTCACTATCGAGGAAGCATAGTGACCAGTTAAAGCTCCTGAAAAAATCGTTGAGACCGTCCCAGTTGGCTTTCTCATATTGCCAAACGGTTCTCTTGGGAGGTTTTCCTCTAACTGGATTCTTTTGGCATGAGAAATTTGCAGATATGACACAATGGTCTGATGTACCTAGAGGCGATAATACACTAATAGTGTATTTATCAGGGTCAGATGTAAGAAACAAGTCAAGAGTGTTGGCGGGTTGACCTGTAACGTCCGGTATTCGAGTTGGCTCGTCAACAAGCTGAGTCAGGTGGTTCAACTCGGCAAAGAGCTCGACATACCTTCCTTTGGGTGTTTTCTGACCCGAAAAGCGAAGCCAATTAGAATTGTGTACATTGAAATCGCCCGCAATGACGATTTCAGTGTGAGGGTAATGGGCAAAAATTCTTTGAATGGAGTCGGACAGAGCATCAAATTCGTTACAACTTGAATTTCTGTCCAGATTAGGACTTCGATAAAGAAAACCGTAAATTTTTTACCGTAAATTTTAACCACATGAAATTAAAGTTTGTGTTAGAACACAAACCATATTGTGGTTGAATTTGGTACGCAACATCATTTCTTAGGCAAGACCATGACGGGGAAAGAATAATGGCACCAAGTAATACCCAAATTAATTAAATTCCAAACTGTTTTTCCTGCAAAAAATGTAATATCCCACTTCATCCAAAATGCTTTGATGAATGACACACCAAACCCCATTCTTTGTAAACATACATATAACTCAAAAAACCTCAAACTTCAGAAATCGCAATTTAAAGTTTGCATTGCTGTATTTCATAATCATGTTCATTTGTATGTAATTTTTTCATTATTCTTGGTAGAACTATTAATTAAAGTTTTATCGCAAAATATGACACTTTTAAAATATTTATTGGACTGTTTTCACTTCAAAGGTCCCTGCGTAAATGTAAAAAATACAGTATTTCTACAAAAAAACATTTAAAAGTGACAGTGTATATAACGACGAATGATGCTCTGTAGCCTTTAATTTTAAAGTTCTAGAAATGACGTTTTGCCAAAAAATAGTTTATAGAAAATGAGTTTGAACTGTATCATTAGGTCAAAATTAATGTTCTTTGAGTTATGAAGTTGTTCTTTTTAATGAGCGATATATTGTATAACTTATTACGAATTTCGTCATTTCGTATCTATATTTAATTAATTTCTTTATAAAAATATTCAAATAAAATTGATTCATATTGCATGTAAAAAAAATTTATTTCAATAATTTTGATACCGCTTTCGTCGAGCGTTGCGGAAACGCAACGTGAATTTTCCGGAGAACCAGAAGCTTTTCCAATTTTTTTTTTTTAAGATAAGGTACCTTTAATTAGAACAAAAACAGAAGTGTGTAAAATTTCAAGTTTCTAAGTCAACTGGAACTGGTAGCCGCCGGAAATGGGTTAATACTGTATATTATAAAATATTTCCTCGTAATTAAAATAATAAGAACTATTAATTATTTTAAATAAAATTAAAAAAAAAAATGTGCACATATAAGCTGGTTTTACTGTACTTGATTTTGAACTTTTATATTTAAATAACATATAATAATATTTATTTTTAATTAAATTTAATATTTTTACCTTAAAAAATTGGCTTCATCGCATATGAATATAAGCGGGTTTAACTGTACTTGGGTTTGAACTTTAGTATTAAATACAAAAGAAAAAAAAAAAAAAACGTTTTGAGTGTTTTTTTTAAGTTTAAATATATTTTAAAATCAAAATACAAAAATATTTTTTTTTTTTTAATTTTTTAAAAAAATGTCTGTGGAAAGCGTCGATTTTTGAATTATGAATTTTCTTCTAATTTCGATTCCCTGTATTTAAAAAAAAAATCATCGAAATCGAAGCAGTTTCCCCGGGTTCTTGAATAAAATGCTATCTAGCCTCCATTATAAGAGATGTGTTGGTAAAGTAGGTTTTTCATAAGTTCTCATCATTGAATATAAGATGGAGCTAAGAATCACGCCAAAAATCGGTTTTGTTCTTTCTGCCCCAATGTCCTTCTTGCCCCACTCTCCCCTACCCACTAAATGAACAAGTTAATTGTAATAAGACTTCATTTCAGGGTTTTGTGCAAAAAATTCACAGAGCGAAAAAAAGTTTTTAACGTTTTTGAGGGAATTTTCTTAGTTTTGAATTGAATTGAATAATAAAATATAAACATTAACAGATTTTTACGAAGACAAATCATATTCTCTTCGGGTAAAATAGTTTTAAGAATTGAGGAGCAGCCCTTTGTTAAGTAATTATAAAGAATTAACTATTGCTACATTTAATGTGAAAGTAATTAATCCCAGAGCCTGGTTTTGTGTAATTCCCTTGGAGCTTTAGCCGCAAAATCGTTTTTTCCCCACTTCTATTCAAATAAGACTATATTCTTATAGTTTATAAACACGAGTAAAAAACTCTACACGCTGTAAGGTTTAATTACAATTAAATCTAAAAAAATCGGTTGTTGTGGGGTTGAGCAAAAGACTGGGGCTTGAACTCCTATAGCCCATCTCTTCCTCAATCTCGCACTGTGTATACGTCAATGCACCATTTTTCTTTTTTATGTTAAAACAAAAATACATACATACATGTGTACATAATAGCTAATAATTTTTATTTTTCCATTAAATAACGAAAACTAAACTTGTTGTTTGTACAATTGTTTAACAAAAAAAATTCGTACAAATGTTTCTAACCTTTTCTATCATACATATTCTATACAAGTTGATCCGGGCTCGCGTTGCTTTGCAAACTTTAAAAAATTATGATATTTTTTGAGTAAGTACCTACATAATATATTTATTAGGAAAAGATTTTGTTGATGTTTGCCTACTTATGTATTTTTTTTATTTTAAAGCTATCGAATACACTGATACACAATGTTTTGGCAGCGCAACCATTTTTGTAATATGTGAAATGTTTTTTAAAAGTTAATTCGATTGAATTTATTCCTAACGTTGTCCACCAAACACCATTCAATTACTTTTTCTTTAAATTCTACAGTAGCCTATTTTTCCCGTCATTTTAATATCTTAATCTTGAAGATCCGACTATAAGAATTCAAGTTAGGTATACGCTTTGTAATCGAACCAAATCACTTTTTTCCCAAAATTATGAACAAAAATTACGGAAAACACCGTCTTAGTTTTATTCATATAAAAGCAATGCCAAATTATTTACATAGTTCCATCCAGTTTAAGTCGGAAAAAACCTATTCATGCCGTTTGAAAAGAGAATTTGGATAAGTGACGACGACAAGAACCGTTGGAGCTGCGCTGCCGCCCTGGTAATTGCTGATTATTACAGATACACAATACAAAAATAATTTGATCACATCCCAGCGGGAAAAATTCAAAAATTCATTGAGGAAAAATCAGCTTTTTCCTTGAGGAATGGCAGCTGCACCGGTTTCAAATCTATGAACTGAGGAAACCTCGCATGACTCTTCACTCACTAAATCATTGCATGACGTTTCCATTTATTATTTTGCTTGTGAATTGATTGAAGAATTCAGCTATAAAATTCATTGGGAACGATATTTCCCGCTGGGATAATGCGCACAAGTTCACACACACTTCTTAACCTTTGTAATGAATTTAAATAAGGAATACTTCACATTTGTTGTGCATAGGTACCCATACACCTACATAATCTCTTATGACTTTTAGTCAATTTTGTTGTCTTCCTACCCAGCGGGAAATATCGTCCCCAATGAATTTTATAGCTGAATTCTTCAATCAATTCACTAGCCAAATAATAAAAGGAAATGTCATGCAATGATTTAGTGAGTGAAGAGTCATGCGAGGTTTCCTCAGTTCATAGATTTGAACCCACTTTTTGCTTTGTGTGTAGAAAACAACAAGACAACAGCAATTAATTCACTAGCCAGATAATACAAGGAAATGACATGTAATGATTTAATAAGTGAAGAGTCATGCAAGGTTTCGTCAGTTCATAGATTTGAACCCACTTTCTGCTTTGTGTTTAGAAAACAACCCTTTCTGTCGTTGAATTAAAAATTGCTTTTGATATGGAAAATTATAAGATGAAAATACTGTTGAAAAGTCATGTAGAAGTTCATCAGTTCATCGTCTATGTCCACTCATATGCTTTGTAAAGTGTGCACCGCCATTGTGTGTTTTAATAGAAGTTTTTTTTTTTTTTTTTTTTTTTTTTTATTTATTTAACATACTAAACTATTAAATACATAGTATTAAGCTATTATATTACATAATTGTTTATCTTAAAACCTATTTTTAACATTGCGCTTATATATATCAAAATTTGTTTCTAATTTAACATGTTCTGGTAAGGAATTAAAGATTTGAAAGCCTTTAAATATTATACTATTTTGTGTTACTGTATTTCGATAGTTTGGGAGTCTCAAATTATTTACATTTCTTAGTTGATATGGTTGAACTTCACCAACATACCTAATTAGATTTCTAAAATATCTAGGCAAATCTCCCATTTTCATTTTTTGAACAAATAAAAGAACATCTACCACCAATTGTTGTTTTACGCTTAACCAATCAAGACGACTTAACATATTTGATATACTTGTATAACGAATACAATTTAAAATAATTCTCATTGCTTTGTTTTGCAGTTTTTGCAATCTATATATGTTACTATCGCTTAACAGAAAAAGTACAGATGAACAATATTCAAAATGCGGTTTTATTATAACGTTATATACTCTAACAGATGCATTAAAGTCTAATTTGCTTTTAACCCTTCGAAAAAATTGCACTTTTTTTGATATCTTTTTAACAATATAGTCTACATGTTTATCAAACTTTAAATTCTGATCTATTATCACACCTAGGTACTTAATTTGATTTACTTGTTCTATGTTTACATTGTCTATTTTTAAGTTTCTTTTTTACATTCGTCTTTAGCTTGTTCGCCTTGAACCAGATACTTATGCTTTCGAGATCTTCTTGTAGTTGCTGAGTAATCGATAGTATATCCTTTCCCACGATGTATACTAGGGCATCATCGGCAAACATTACTATTTTGCAATACTTCAAAACTCTGGATACGTCATTTATATAAAGGAGAAATAAAACAGGACCAAGTATTGAACCTTGTGGTACTCCCAAGAATGTTGATGTTATCTCCGAGCGTTCTCCATTTACGGATGTTCTCTGGGTTCTCTGATAAAGATACGATATGAACCACTGTAGTTCCTTATTGCGAAAACCATACTGCTGCAATTTTTTTTATTAATATCCCTCTGTCGATAGTTTCAAACGCTCGCTTAAGGTCCAGAAAAACTGCTATAATGGTGTTTCCCGCTGCAAGATCTTCTTTCCAATTCAGTAGCACATAATTCAAAGCAGTTTCACAGGAATGTTGACTTCTAAATCCGAATTGATTTTCGATGATAATATTGTAAGTGGCTAGGTAATTTTGCAGTTGTCCTTTCACTATCTTTTCAACAATTTTTTCGTATACTGGCAACGCGTTTATTGGTCGATTGTCTTCACACAGTCTTGAGCCTTTAACTTTTTGTATTGGTTGATTTTTGTTTGTGTTCTCTGTGTTGACATTGTCTACTGACAGTAAATATTATAAGAGGACTTGTGAATTTCTATTAAAATGAGGAAATCTCAGATTGTCTCAAAGTATTTCAGGTTGTTGGTTTGGTTAATCACCACTTCGCATATGAAGTGGTGATTAACCAACAACCACTGACCTCGTGATTTCACTTTAATTAAATTTAAAGTTTTAATTCTATATTTTATTTTAATTAACCAATCACAAATTTACAACACATAGGTTCACAACAGAGTAATGAATTCACTATTTATTTAATTTTTTCACATTTTTCATATTGAATTAACTATAATTGCTGAATAAACAACTACCACTAGTCTTGTGATTTGATAATTGAATTTTCATTACCATTTTCATCAAAAACATTGAACTGATGAATAAACCACATACATTTATGCAGTGAATTCATAGATTATGCAACCACCATGTTTTTCATCATCTGGGTCGGTGAATAAACAACTTCCAACGAAGTAGTGATTTCGTTGGCGAATTTTCATCGGATTTTCAGCATGTGCTTCCCGCCTAGGACATGCCCATGATAATTTCTTCAAAGGAATCAGCTGAAAAGTGGACGGTGCAGCTGCCATTCCTCAAGGAAAAAGCTGATATTTCCTCAATGAATTTTTCAATTTTTCCCGCTGGGTATCTACTTCATATTACACTCAATTTCTTCCACTCTAAATAACCACTTGAACGCAATGATGCAATGATACGACGTTTCTTGCTACCTATAATCGCAGCTTGTGGCGCTGTATACTATTTTCGTACCTTTCTACAACTGTACCATAGAGCTCTTTACCAAATGGCAACATATCGCTGTCTCATTCATTTTCACTTTGTGGGGAATGTCATAACAAAGAAGACAAAGAAAAAAAATAGTGTAAAATTATTTTAATAAAATCAAAAAATCTTTTAAATATGGTGATCTTTAGATATCTTTAATTTTATTTATTTTATATTTATCCACTATATCACTTTTCTTTTATCAACACAGAACTTCATTAAAATTTAATGTCAAGCTTATGTTTTTTTTCAATTTCCTTTTATTTGACATTCACAAAGTGCTAGCTATCACTTTTGAGTTTGACAGATTCGCAAAGAGCTCTATTGTGTTCAGCCAGTAAAGCTGGCTTTAGACTTTCGTTTACCGAAAGTCTAAAGCCAGATTAACAATGAATTCAGTTTACCAAAGAAGAGAACAAAACAAAAATAGTAAAGAAAAAACAAAGCAGCTACCTATTCATTGCGCTTTAATAGAATTCCTGGATAGAAATACCTATTATTTAGAAAAGTTTATAACTTTTAAATTTGTATTTATTTATTCCTCAGCTTGTATGTATAAGACACACTCGACGACGAACAAGAAGGTTTCCGCACTGGATCTTCCTGTGTGGATCACATCAACACCTTGCGGATCATCATCGAACAGTGCGTTGAATATCGATCACCACTTCACCTGCTGTTTATCGATTTTGAAAAGGCGTTCGACAGTGTCAATAGAGAATGTATTTGGCTTGCTTTGCGCAGGAGGGGCATCCCAGATAAATTGATTGCTATTATCAAGGCTACATATGATGGATCCAAGTGTCACGTTTTGCACAAAGGTAGGCTGTCAGAGGAGTTTGAAATCCAAAGTGGAGTTAGGCAAGGCTGTATACTGTCACCAATACTGTTCCTGTTGGTGATAAGTGACGTACTGCACGCAGCTTTGTCAAATGGAAATGGAGGAATTCAGTGGACTCTGCAATCTCACCTCAAACATCTGGACTACGCGGATGACGTATGCTTACTCTCTCATAGGATCATGGATCTCCATCAAATGACAACAAGGGTGGAGAGAGAAGCAGAAATCGTAGGGCTTAAGATCAACTCGGCAAAAACTAAAAGGATCAGCCTTGGAACTTCCTCATCAATCCAAGTAAATATTTCTGGACAACCGGTAGAGATGGTAGAGGATTTCCAATATCTTGGGAGTATTGTCTTTACGGGTGGCGGAACTGAACTGGACGTAAACAGCCGAATCAGAAAAGCAAAGGCTGCGTTCGGAATGCTGTCCAAAATATGGAGAAACAACCAAGCTACGACTGTTCCGCTCCAATATTAAATCCGTTCTGCTTTACGGCTGCAGCACTTGGAAAGTCACTGACACTGTCACTAGAAAGCTGCAAACCTTCGTTAATAGATGTCTACGAAACATCTTGAGGATATTCTGGCCCAACCGTATCTCCAATGCCGAACTTCATGCGAGAACGGGTCAGGATCCCATAAACTCCATTATACGAAGAAGAAAGTGGCAGTGGATTGGCCATACGCTTCGAAAAGGCGATCTGTGCACTGCATCTCAAGCAATGCAGTGGAACCCGCTCACACAGGAGGGAAGACAAGTGGGCCGGCCTAGAAGTACATGGCGAAGAACGGTCAAACAGGAATCGGCACGACTGGGAAAAAGTTGGAAAGAGCTGAAATATATTTCATGAAATCGTACACGATGGCGCGTAGGTGTAGTGGAGGCCCTATGTCCCGTAAGGGAAACATCACGGACGTAATAGGTCCGAGGACCTAAGTAGTAGTAAGTAAAAATTCTTATTTTTTGAAATATCAAACCGGTTTGTATATAAGTATATAAGTAAATATTTGGGTTAGCCTCCAAAAAAAAGGTGACAAAAAATTGAAGAAAAAAAAAACATTCTGAAAAATTAAACAGAGAAAGAAATAAAAAACAGCCTGAGACACTTTCATAGACATAAAGAATTGTATACAAATTTTTTCTCGTAAATCAGTTAAATACTTTTTTACATTGCCCAGGACAAACAAAATAATTGTTTCGTCTTTATCATAACATATATAAGGTTAAGACAAGATATGTTTATACTTGAACAACATTAAACCACAAGTCTTGTGTGCGAGTAATCATGAAGGAAACAAAATAAAATACTCTACTGGATCGCATGAAAATTACGCGAAAAACGTAAACAAAAAACAGTCACAAAAGTTTTAAAAAACGGATTTTTTTATTGATTTATTTTTGTTTATAAGAAAAAAATACTCGTTCAATTTTTAAATGCAATATTGTTTGAAATAGATAAAAGCAACAAAATCAGTTAATTTGTTTAAAAGATATTAGTAAATAAGGATTTTTTTTTAATATAAACAAGGCTTGTTGTAAATTAAAAATTACAATTTGTCCAAACTTACAAATATTAAACATTTATGTACTTAACCTACTCTTAAATGCATACAATAAAATTATTAAATATCAATCGAGAGTCATATAAAAGTCATACATATTTACAAATATTTATTTATATTAAAATAAATTAAAAAAAAAATAAGTGTTTTTTTTCAAAATTTCTACACATTCGGTATTGAAAACAAAATATTAAATTAATCTACACCAAAAGTTCATGTACATTTTTCAAACTCCTTGGCAATTCATCTACAACTCTTATAAAATCATCAACTCTACAAGCAAAAAAGTATCCCTTTGCGATATTATCATGTTTCCATCGAATCCATGGCACCAATTCACTTATGTCATTACATATCAAATAGTCCTCCTTAAGCTCATCTAATGTCACATGCGGATTATTTACACCGATCAGCACAACACCTCTCTGCGGTGTAGATTTTGTATCAACAATTAATTTATAAAACAATTTCGGAACCGGAATTTCACCATTGTTATTTGCATCGACAGCAAGGTAAATTTCTTTAGGTTCGCCGTTAGCATTTGGCAATGAAATAACACCCCAAGTTCCGCTAAAGCAATCCACCTCAAGATTTGTTCTAGCCACAAATTGACGAATTCCATTTTCGACAGCATTCCAGGTTGCACCATTGAAAATCTGCCATTGTGGGGCAGCGTTGAAAAAATTAAATGTCGCTCTCTGTTGCGCTCCATAGATATGATCGGTTTTCGCAGAAATATGTCCACGCGATAAGAACTGCGTTCGATTGTTGAAAAATTTCACATAATTACTCCCGAGGAGATTTTTAAAGACTTTCTTTTGATTTTCCTTCGAATATAAATGATTCATGTTGCGTTTGTCAAAGAATCCAGCTTTGCTGAAATTCGAGCGTTTCACAGATTTTTGAAAATGAACATTTGCTGGTTCAAGTTTATTGAATGTCCATAGCGTATTAACGGTTGATTTGTCATGACAAACACTCATAGTCTTGATAAATCGATTAGCGCTGACATCAAATCCGATTTCGTAGAGATTTGCATTGTCTGCGCATGTGGAATTAGCCTCGCGAACTTTATACTTTACCGAAGATGTGCAGTTTAGTAAATGAAAAGGTACTTTTTCATTGTTCACTAGGAAACTCTTGTCTTCTGTACAAGTTGCATTGATGGATTTATCTATGGGTTTTAGTCGAAAGCCACTAGGGCATTGTAGTTCTACACTCTCTCCATGGGGGACTTCCAAATGACCTTTATCCCCAACTGGCCAGAACTCAATAGCTCCAGGTTGAAGATAGAGTGGCTGGGGATAAGCAAGGTCTTTGTGTATATTCAAAATGCATCGTGCACCTGAAATTATATAGAAATACTAATAAATCAGTTTTGTTGCAAATTTGTAACCTTACCATTTGGAATACGTTCTACTTTTATTTCTTCTGGTTGGTTTAGTGGAATTCGTGAATTAACTAGGCAAGCATTTAACGACACAATAGTGAAAATCAACACAATATTTAAGATACACGCCATACTGATGATTATAAACAGAGTAGAATACAACACGTTCTTCTGTGCGCGCCGGTTGGTGTTGTTCTGCTGTTTGCGTCTGCTTCGATTGAAGTCCGAAATAAATCTGATTGTAAAGTGTGAGTAAGAGTAAAGATACATTCACCTGTTATTTAGAAAGCTTGATAGTAATACCAAACAGGGTCAAGACCAGTGTTGCCGTAGGCCCCAACGAAAGTGTAGACTTTTTTTTTATTTTTACTTACTTCTTATAATTTTTAAAATTTATTAAATGTCTATTTTGCAGTTTCCGTTCTCTGTGCAATTGTGAAATAAAATTTCGATCTTGACTTGGTCTTGCTCCTATTTCCCCAATTAAAATTAAAATTTCAGAAACTATTAGGTTAGGTTAGGTAAGTGGGCTTACAGTTGATCTTGTTACCGTCATACTTAGATCAGTGTAGATCCATTGTGATACCCTGGGGATTGATCCTAATAAAGGAAACCTATGATAAATCCTATAACAAGCTGAAGCTTGGGAAAGTCGTTTTCAAATTGAATGAAGGAGTGTCAGTCGCTGCGTAAATACCGGGTTGAGGATAGGTTGACGTACCATTGTCTTTTAAGGGCCAGTCCCTTTCCTTTACCCTCACTGGATTGATCAACCCCACCCCAGACCCGTAGGAGCAGTGGCTCCATGCAACGTCTGGCGCTGGGTTCGATAAATCAGTGGTTGGTGCCAGCGACTGCCCAGTTCGGTCAGATAAGGAGAGTCCGTCGACACAATCACCGGGCAAAGGAGAGGCCAGCTCACCATAGTGTTTTTAGAGCATGAACATCTCCCTTACCCCCACCAGGTAAATCATTCCTCCGCCAGGCCCGTAGGAGCAGTGGCTCCATGCAACGTCTGGCGGGTAAGTTTAATAAATCTGTGGTTGGTGTATGTGGCAGATTTGTTAAGTCGGTCCCATTAAGGTGTTGGAGAAGTGTCTGTTTGCTTATAATCACCGGGTTGTGGAGAGGTTAACGCACCGTTGTCTCTTTCCCCTCTGAATAGATCATCCACTCACCAGGCCCGTAGGAGCAGTGGCTCCATTCAACGTCTGGTGAGTGAGTTTGATAGATTAGTGGTTATGGTGTCTGCGTCTACCCCGTTCTGTCATATTAACCTACGTCGTCTCACTCACTATTTCCTTAGTGAGTATCTTAATGTACCTACGTTTGATATAATTTGTACCTAATTCTCATAAAGTCTAGTACGCCGCTGATTCGAAACGAAATATTCCTATGGTCTCCAAAAAGAAAACGAAATTTTTACGAAAACATGGAGAGTTTCACAAATTGCAAATAAATAAAACGAGATTTATCGAATAAAATCAAACAAAGCTATGCTGTTATGAAAGAAATAACAAATAAAAACACGAACAAACCTAAATGTCATTTATTCGCACAAAATTAATCGTCCGGCAAAATTAATTCTGTGTAGAAAGAGAGTGTAGACTTGTCAAAACAATCAATAATCAATTTCGCTGGTTGAACAGCGTACCACAGAACGAAAAGCATAACAACACTTTTCGTTTATGATTTTGTCATGGCATTTTAGTATGGGATTTTATGTTTCGGATTAGCAGCATACTAGTCTTAACGTACAAAATCTTTTAGTTTTAACGTATCCACCACATTCGGAAACTGCCATAAAGTACTTTCGTTTGCAAAAAAAGTGCAAAACTTTGGTTATTATTTTAACATTGTGGCAACGCTATAATATTAAAATGTTATTTCTGTATCTCTTTCGCACACATTTTTTTCTTAGTTCGATTTTTAGATTTCTTTTAACATAGGTAAAGATGCGTCAGATAACTATAAAAAGGTCATTAGCTGAAGTGTTGTTTTTACATCGTCACTAATTATACGAGTATTGTTCACAGTTGTTATCAGTTTGTATTGATTAAAGTCAGCCCGATTTTTAGTGGTCGCGTTCCTTCCTTTTAGGAGTAAATAGCCCACTGAACTGACCTTGAAATCCTTGATCGGACGAGTTAACATAAGAATGCTTGTGTGAATTTTTAAGACACATTAAGCATATTCATGCTCCTTAAAAATGTCCTCTTAGATGAATAACATAACTGTCCGCCACACATTTGCATGAACGCCTCCACATACAAATACTTGCATTCGTGTGGTAATCAATCAGCTGTTCGTAAAAAAATTCTCATAAAAAAATAGATTTTTTTAAACTCAGAAGAAAGCCAAAAAACTTAAATGAAATAAACGTCACCAATGGTTTTTCTAAGTTAATCAGGTTCATATATTCGTTTTTCACGTCAAGTTCTTGAAATCAGTTTATTTGTTCTGCAGAATATTTTATCCATACACATTTTGATAGCACGAAAGCCCTTATTTTGAATTTGTATACAACTTATTTGTAATAGCAATATATATACATATGTACAATCTAATACCTATGTATGTACATTGTACATACAAGTTTTGGATTTGTAAAAATATATACAAAATTTTCGAAAAAAATATTTTTAAGATTTTTATACAAATATTAACTGTTTTAAATTGTATTTTTATAAATACTAATATTTTTCATACCAAATTTTATTTTTATAAATGTTCAAGAAATATAAAAAAATTAATTTTTAAGAAATCTACTTTAAAGATTTTTATGTTAATAAATTCATACGAGTATTTATAAAAAAAAATCAGATGATATACTTTACTTTGAGCTCTAACTATAATAAATTTATTGTGTTTTAATTTGTTTTTATTTGTTTTGTATCTACAAATTGACTTTGTATAGCATGGGAAATAATAAAAACAAGTTAAAACAGCAACTTTAAAATTTTTTGATTTGATACAAAAAAATGTGGAGGAAAGAGTCAAAGATAAAAAAAAATATATTTTTTCTTTGATTTTATTTGTTCGTAAAAAAAAATGATTTATAAAAATTTGAAATGCAATATTTGTTGAGTAACTTTACAAATACCAAAATGTAAAATTATATCAAAATCGAAAAAGTTATTCACAATATATTCGGAAATAAACAAGAAAAAAGCAATTTTCTAAAAAAAAACCCAAAGCTTTATTTCAGTATATCCCTGGTATGTAATAGCAGTAATATTAAAACAGTTCTAGAGATTACACATAAGAAGTTTAATCAAAATCTTAATAGCTGTTTTTGAGAATACCTGATAAAACCTAAATCGTTGTATATCAGCAGAAATCATATAAAAAACTTCACGCTAAAATTGAAGAAAATACGTCGATCTGTTTAGGCTACCTCGATGTGCATTATACATACGCCCAGACAAACAGACAAAAGACATTCTTTTCAAAAATCACTTTTTTGGACTTCTCCATAATCGTGATGTAAACTTTGATTAAAGTCTCGATTTAGTTTGACAAGAACTGTGGCTTTCTTTTACCATTTTTTTCTTTACAAAAATAAACCAAGCGTTCAGAGAATAAATAACTTTTTGTAATACTTTTGAAGTTTTTTTTCAAACTTGTTTCAAATTTACTAATAGCAATGGCATTGAATTAGTAAACTTATATATGTCTTTATATTTTCAGTACTTAGTTATACTAGATGTTTTAACTAGGGCAGCTTAATAATAATTTTCATGTTAAACACAAGAAAAATTCCTTCGTTCACGGCGATAAACATTCCCGCTTTTGAACTAAACAGATATATTAGGCGGCAGTGTGGTCATTGTGTTCCATTATTTTTAAACTTACGTGTATAAAGAGCACAAAAAATAAACCTATTACGTCACTGAGTTAGCAGAGCAATTCCGTGCAACCCAGTCGTACACTTTTTGATTATTCTTACGTATCAAATGATACTGTCGCTAGTGAATAATTATTGCAAATTATATTTGTTTATTGATGATTGATATAACCTGGTGTTACAAATACTGTAAATACCCTAGCTCAGTACATAAATGGAAAAAGAAATTAAAA